>OY723388.1:47189387-47192591 GCA_963210295.1 Ophion ellenae | reverse complement strand
AGAGAGAGAGGGAGAGAGAGTGTGTCAGATAAGTGAGGGTGGCCCCGTTACGAGTTTGCTGAAAGTCTCTGGACCGTGTCAGAGTGCTCCCAAGCAAAAGGCAAACACACATTCAGGAAGGAGAGACGACAGCTGCATTCGCATCGCATCACAAACCTCGTTCACGTGGATAAATCCGCGTCAGCGAGATTTCGAAAATAGCAAATAGTCTTGCCACGCACTCTTTCTTCCTTTTTTGTTCTTTATTCGAGATAACAGAGACGAAAAGAGATGTTGAGAATCTGAGAAACTGAAAAAGGCGTTTTTTTAAAAAATTAATCGTTCTTGCTTCCTCGAAAATGAAATATAGCGTTTTCATTTTATATTTCATACGTAAGGCCAACCATTGATGCTGCCAATGATTATGACATCTTATTCCTTCATTGCGAGGGAGAAAACGGCGCCGTCTTTTTATTTATATTGTGACGTATTAATCTTTAAAAATGTTGCCAATTGTTATGAAATATTCTCTTACTGTCCGAGCGAAGGGGAAAAGTTATTATTGATTCTTCAATTTTAACTCCGACATTTCGTGAGAAAAAAAAATGAACATGCACACAAAATATTCTTATACAATCGTAAATACAGAATAAAAGGAGGAAAGAGAGGTTAAAATTTGCCAGACATCTCTCGTCGAGTCGTCCTGCTTTTTTTATTCTTTTTTTTTTCGTAAACTTCTCTTCCTCGTTTTCTCTCGCTCACTCTCGTTCGATTCATCTTTCGTCGCTGTTTACGCGATTCTAATTCGAAATCGCTTTATCCTCTGGTCATTTCAACAAACAGCGCGGTTGGTGGTCGCAGGAAGGTTCGGTGGGGAAGGGAGTTCGAGGGGGTTCGTTGAAGGGGAAAGCGGAGGCTGAAAATCTATTATAATAACCTCGGGTTCAGGCATTGTTGGATATTTCCCCGAGCGGTGGAAAATTCAGTGTTCCCTACGGCCCCCGTGAGCGCGAGTTTAGCGCTGACTCTCGCCGCGGCTGGATCCTCAGCGTAGAATTAAAAAAAAAATCCGTGTTTACGTCGAACGAGTGAAGTAGAATTTTTTTATCTGCCAGGGAGTTGTAGCCGATTTTTGTATCCGATCGTAGGTAAAATATACGACGAAAAAAAAAAATATTAATATATTCACATGGGATAGAAAATTGATAATGATAATATGTATAATAACAAATAAATATTATAATAATACGCGGATAATGAATCGAAGAAAATCGTATTTCAGTTCCGAAAACATTTCTTTTTTTTTTTTGTAATCGACGAGACGGGAGATAAAAAATTACTAAACATTGGACAAAAAGATTCGAGGATTATGTAATTGGACATAGAGCGACGCGGGGGATAAAATGAGTTTGGCCGGGCAAGCCGAATCTCGAAATACGTATATAAATTCCATCGTCGCGACTATCAAATCGCGCGCGACTCTCTTTTTCGAAATATCACGACGAAATATAATCGCGCAAGCGTGCAAATACGTCACTGTTCCAATGAATTCCTGGCAAATTTTATTATTCGCGCGCCCGCGTATCCCAAAGCATTGCCTACGCCGGGAGATTCATTGGAGCGAATGTTGGTAGAATTTTTGGAGCGGCAATTCGGCGAATTTATGGAAGCTTAGTTAAATTTATTTTACCGGTGAAATAGTCGGTTTTTTTTTGCAACAGATGCTTGGGAGAAATTTGAATATAAAATTACGAATGTCATATTTTTTAAAAACGTATTTCATTTTTTCATTTTTCGTCGAATTTCGCAGTCGAAATTTACAGGGCGGAGAAAGTACAAAAAAAATTGGCGAATTTCCGAATTCTTTATAGCGACTGTTGACGATAAATAAGAAATAAGCAAATGGCCAATGGACAATGAAAAATGTAAATTTAGTAAATTCAATTTAGGACGGCATCGGAAGGTCTATGTAAAAGACGAAGGACCTCGTACTATAAAAAAACTATAGAGAACTATAAAATAAAATAAAAAACTATAGAAGAATATAAAAATAGAAGAACCAAAAAATGTTTCTCCCGATACTTTTTTTTCTTCAAGTGTCATACGGGCCAGGACAAAATAAAAATACCCAAGAACGTTTGAAATAAGCGACAAAAAAAAATCTCAGTAATTTGAAAAAAAATAATTAATCCGCGGTGCACACGTGTCGAAAAAAAAATTTAACTTGGTCACACCATTCTAGACTCCATTTCCATTTTTTTGAAAATCTGTAAATTGAACCAAAACGATCGATTATCAAATTCTTCCCCAAATACAAAAAAGTGTGTCATGCTCACAAAAAATTACTGTGACACTTTTTTGCAATAATAATACAAAAAAACGGAACTTAATAAATGAAAGAAAAGGGAAAATCAAACGAAAAGATGCACGTTTGTTTTCCAGGCATCGGAAGAATATCGGGAGCACAGCACCCACAAGACTCACCGCGGCAAGAGAACAGGCGATCGCCAGACCGAGCGTTTGGTGAAGCAGGAGCATAGCTCGAGCCTAGAGCAGAGTTCGAGTATAACGACAAAGCGTAGTACAACCACCCAGCAGCACGACACCAGCTCGAAGAAAAAGTACCACTGTTTCGGACTCAACAGCATCCCATTGCCATTGGGAGACGGAACTGTCACCGGTAAGCGCACTTTGAATTGTTAATAATCGTAAAAATAACGAGAACAATAACAATAATACATACAACTGGCATTGGCGTAGCGAGTATGAAATTTCTTGTTTATGAACATAAACGAGAAATCCCGAACAAAAAAATCCCCGGAAAAAAATCAATTCAATAGAATTAAATTCGTATACTCAATCGATTAATATAATTTGTTTCACCCAAGCTAGCATGAATAAATAATTTAATAAAAATCGAACTATTTTCTTCGTCGTAATTTCGTAACTTGTATAAAAAGTAGCTATTTCATTACGTGAATTAAATAGATATTTAAATTTCACAATTAAGTTAACTGTGGGCAAAATAAATTTGTTAACCCTTACTTGCCACTGTGGGGTTAAAAACAACCCACCTCCTTTTTTCTTATGTAAAAATGTATTGATGTGTGTTTTACAGAAATGTGGCAAGTCAGGGTTAATTTTGATTTTTGGATAAATAAGCTACATGGTCTTTTAAAGTGATCTCCCTAGATGATCCGAAAAAAATTCCAAGTAAAAATATTA
>OY723388.1:47154387-47184387 GCA_963210295.1 Ophion ellenae | reverse complement strand
GTTTTAATTATCTAAAAGTATATACATTCAAAAATATGGTTAATTTTCTTTATTTAAAAATATCAAAAATATACAAGGATATTGTATGATCCTTGGAGCGTCGTAAAGAAATCTGCGTATACGGTACCCACTGGCGTTTCTTCAAAAATCATCTGAAAAAAAAAAACCAAAAAGATTATTAAATTAGATACTATAATCTAGTACTTGTCATAGCCGATTTTGAAAATATCGATTTATGACAAATTGGCGGACGTTTGAACATAAATAGCCGTTTTTCGGCCAAAAATTAGTTATTATTTTGCCTATAAAACAAAAATTAAGTGACAAAAAAAAAAATTCTACGACAAGTACTAGATAATGGTGTATAGAATAACCACGAAAAACCTCAAGGCAATCGGTTCATTGGTTTTCGAGAAATTTTGGGTACCGATTTGAAAAACGTGATTTTGAGAAAAACGCGTTTGAAAATTTGGGAATGAATAAATCATGAAATTTGTCAACTTACATGGAATCACCGATAGTGGCCCATAGTGTTCTGAATCGATTTTTTCGACCATCTAGGTGTATATCTCTCCTTGAGGGAAGCCTCGTTGGATAATTCAAATTTCGTCTCGTCGTTTCATGGAGCTCGAAGGACCACGAGGAACGAGCCAAGAGCAATGTAGATCAATATTGCCAAAAGATACCCCGAATAATGAACATCGACCTACCCGCATCCCATGTAGAGGTTGCCATGAGTTGCCCAATGTTACGATCAGGCCAATATTGGGACCATCGTATAAGCCAACAAAAGAGAGATAATATTGGCCCATTACTGTTCCGCTCCAAACTGAAAACTGGCACAATATCGGCCCATCCCAAAAGCCTGTCCTGGCCCATCTTTAAAAACTAATAAATAGCCGTGATAGTTCAACTAAATTTGCCAATTTAAAAACTAGGGATACTAAAATACTGATAATTCCATTGGCCCAATATTGTTCCGTTATAAATTGAAAACCGGCACAATATCGGCCCATCGTTTAAAACCAATAAATAGCCGTGATGGTTGAACTATATTTGCCAATTTAAAAACTGTTAATGCTAAAATACAAGCAATTACATTGGCCCATTATTGTCCCGTCATAAATTGAGAACCGGCACAATATCGGCCCATTACTAAAGATTATCCTGGCCCATCTTTCAAAACCAATAAACAGCCGTGATAGTTCATCGAAATTTGCCAATTTTAAAACTGGCAATGCTAAAATACTGGAAATTTCATTTAATTAATCTAAGCCCTTTATTGGCTAAGTGGGTCAGACCATACCTGCTTTTATTTTATTTAAGCCTTGGGTTATTCACTATCTGTATATTGTGCCAGAATAGGAAAATAACTGGCACGTCATATATTAATCGTCTATATTTTGTAGTTCAGTTTTTGTAATCAAGTCTTGGCCTATTATTGGCATTTGTGAATAACCAACATAAGTAAGTAAAATATGCCAATTTTGAAACCTGTCATATACGCAAATCACAATTTATTTTAAGGTTATTCCATGAAATATGTATCCATAAGGACGAATTTCGGGCCAATCTTGGCCCGATATAGCTTGAATATTTATCACGCACCTAAACAAACCCAAACAAACTCACGGCCCAATATTCTAGATAGACTAACTTCTAGATAGACCAACTGTGAAAGCCCATCAAAGAGCCAGTGGTCAATTTCTACATAGGCCCTTTGAGAGGGCCCACATAGGGCCAAGTGCAATCACCAACATTGGCGCTACAATGAATTAAATCATTGGCCCAATAATTGTTGGCTCTGTTGGCCGATATCGGGCCGTTCTTATCATTTCTACAAAGGCACCTCATTGGTAAATACTCACGGCCCAATATTCTAGAAAGGCTAACTGTGAAGGCCCGTCCCAGGCCCAACGGTCAATCTCTACATGGGATTGTGCATGGATTGCCTCGAAAAAGGACATCGAGTCCTCCACCGTTCTCCGCTTCTCCATCCGCACCCTCGCGTCTTCTCGAAAAGCTCGCACGAAAGTCCGCCCGGCCCGTTCCATTTTCGATGAAACGCGTAAGAGGCGCGCGAAAAAGCTCGTGGCCTGCTATAATTTCGAGATTACAAGGAATGTGTCAGGGCGATTCTTTACGAGGTCACCAGCGGAGCCAACAGGAGCGCGAAGGAGGAAGAAAGAGCCGTTGGAGTGGGAGGATGACCGAGTACGTAATCTCTCGGTGATTTTGCTTCACTCCGGGGATGTCACGACGTGCCACCTGCTCTATAAATTCGTTGCTCTCGTGGCCCCTGGGATCTAGGCTCGTACCGTTTATATATCTCTTATTCGTCGCGTGGATATTACGCTGGTGCTCCTTACTTCTCGTCATCATCCAGCTATAATCCATTCGAACTCTTCAGCTCACGCACCCACATGCACACTCGCACAATCGCACCTCGATTAGCCTCAGGCCCCCCACCCATCATCCCCTCGCTCGACTCGGAATATTCGCCAAGTGTGCGCTTTTGGGCGCGCGAGGGCGTCATAGCAGAGACGTCTTTCCTATACGGATCTCCAAAGGCCACCTAACGAGCAACACTCGTCAAATGTGGGTCTGTATGGACGAGCGAACTTCTCGCGGGTGTGGGAGTTCGCATTCGTTGCGGAACACAACCATGGGCATGCATACCTATGTAGACCTTCTCACGTATATACATATCTATATACGTATACACAATTTTCTATACCAACGGCGACTGGAAAATAAGTTCGTCCCCGGGACAGCGAACTTGCCAATATTCGCGCCAGTCATGTCTCGAATCATCTCAGTCTTCCCGGAGATGCGCCTGTGATCGGTAATCCACCCGAACGTAACTCTGGAAAAAGGCCTTTGACTTTTTGTTAATTGCGTCGATAGGACTGGAAATTTTGAAAAAAAAAAAAAACTATTTTTTCTCGGTCTTTGATTTTCCTTGGATTTTTCTGAGAGTCTTGAGAGGGAGAGAGAAAGAGAATGAAGCAAAATCGATCACGTTCAGAAGAGAGTCCTTGAATTTTCTGCTGCGACGGAGAGAGGGAGGGAGAGGGCCTCTGGAAGTTCTTGCAAACTTTTCTCGACCAAGGGACTATCGGTCGATATACATATATATATATATATATATATATATATATATATGTTTCTTTTTATTCGATTTATTCCTGGGAGTTTGTGCTTTTTTCTTCGTCTGTTAAATTACGGAAAGTGACGATAGTGTCGTACATTCGAGAGGCGTGCCGCGCGAAATTTAAAAGACCGTTGTTGCAATACCGGAAATGAGTTGGAACCGCAACGAAGGAAGGGAGAAAGTGACGACGAGTACGTGGGACGAGATTTCGACTTATCAGAGATACTGGCTGAAGAGCGTTACCTACAGCGATATCGATCGCCCCGAAAAGGGCCCGGTCTGTTACGCGAGCGATCGAATTCAAGGACACGAGGAACAGGACGACGAGGACGAGGAGAATATCGAAGATCCTAAAGATTTTGGACCCGGTCTCGATTTCGTGCCTATAAGATTTCAGAGTCTCTTCTACATTCATACGAGAAAAGGTTCGATAGATAGAAAAACGAAAAAAGAAATATGAAAGAATTTTAAAAAATTGCCTCGTCGTGTCGGATAATTTTTGGTACGTTGCGCTTCGGAAAAGTTTCATATTTCGTCGAATTGACGAAAAAACTCGATTTGCGAATATTTTGGATTTTCGTCGCCCTTTTTTGCGGAACGAAGAGGAAAATCGATTTTTGACAGCTTTTTACGACTTTTTTTTGTCACTGAGATTCTTTTTCAGTGAAAATTCCTCGTTGAAGGGAAAATTTTGGAACCTCATTTCCTGTGATTTGGAATTTTTAGGCACAAACTTTTTACTTTGAATTTTTAGGCACAAACTTTTTACTTTTAATTTTTAGGCACAAACTTTTTACTTTCAATTTTTCGGCAAAAACTTTATACTTTTAATTTTTAGGCACAAACTTTTTACTTTTAATTTTTAGGCACAAACTTTTTACTTTTAATTTTTAGGCACAAACTTTTTAAAGTTGTGCCTTTTTTAAGTTGCTCGATTTACTCGAAATTCGACAAATTCTAAAATCCTTCCAACTCGTGAAATTCTTATTTTCATTTTTCTCGAGACATTTTGAAAGTTCGGCTGTCTATTCTCGTCAAATGGCTCGAGCAACGATGAAAGAGAGATTCTTTCTTTTTATTTTTCTTTTTTGGCAGGGTAGGTCGCAGGTTCAGTTTTGGTCCAATCACCGTCACCGCGGCTTCCCGTCGTCCAACCAAATTTTCTCTCTCTCTCTCTCTCTCTCTCTCTCTCTCTCTCTCTCTCTCTCTCTCTCTCTCCAAATCCCTCGCTCTTTCTCTCTCACTCGCCGCATCTTGGGCGTCCAGTTTATATTTAGAAAAATATTTTTCCTTCCCTCAAAGCAAAAGAATCTTTCTCCCATAGTTCTTTACGGTCATCAGCTAGCGAAGCTCTCTCTTTCCCGAGGAGCACTCGGTGCCGATAAACAAGCGCGGAAAGCACTCTCGAAGAGTGCAATCGAAATATCTTTAAAGAAAGAAAGGAAGAAGAGAAACGAGCCCGAAGAAGAAAGAAAAAGTGAAGAGGAAATCACAATAATTTTGTTTTTCTCTCGTTTTCTGACCCGAAGCTGACGTCAAAATGCCAAGCGGGAACGTGGACAAACCTGTGATCGAGGACAATCGGGATGGAACCGTTTCCGTCAGGTACGATCCTCGCGAGGAGGGCCTTCACGAGCTCGCTGTTAAATTCAACGGTGAACACGTCCAAGGTAATTGAACGACAAACATTAATTTTCTTATTTTTATAAATTAAACGTAAACCTCACAATTCCATCATGTCCGTCCGCTTATCACAGGAGGCTGGCCTCCTGCTGAGCTCTTGAAGTACTTTAATCGAAAAATCCGAAAAAAATTCATGAAAAAATTATTTAAATTAAAACAAAAAATTAACCACGTTTTCAAAACGGACTAAAAAGAATGAAATAATTTTTCCTAACCACATACGGATTGTCCTGAAAATTTGTGATTGTGAATTTTTAATAGCTGTGAAAATACTTGTTAGATTTGAAACGAAAAACGTATCACAAAAATATCTAAGTCACTGACAATTTTATTACACTGCAAATGATATGAATTGTTGTGTGAGATTTCTCAACGACAGCTACTGCCCACACTCCTTACTGTTATCTATGCATGCGCCCCACGGTTTTCGTTTTAAACCTCACCAGTATTTTCATAGCTATTGAAAATTCACAATCACAAACTTTCAGGACAATCTGTATGCGGTCAGGAATCTGTATTGGGTTGTAAATATGTATGGGGCTAGGAAAAATTATTGTATACTTATTAGTCCGTTTTAAAAACGTGGTTAAATTTGTTTTTAATTTAAATATATTTATTTTTTGCTTTTTAGTCCTGTGTATGTGAAATTTGGCTTCTTCTTCTCTAGTCGTTGCTTGCGTTGGGGGGCTGTCTCCTTGACCATAGTAGAAATCGTCACTAATGCACTATTCACTAGTAATTTTATTATTATTATTTAAAAAATTCTCTTTCACTCAACTATATTTTTTGTCTTTATTTATTTTTTTTCACACTTTTTTTCTCTTTTTCTCTCTCTGTGACAGACTTGCCTGTCTCTTTATTTGTCTGTCATCCAGATCTGAGCTATGTTCAGAGTTTCAAGCTCATCCGGAAGTTAGTTTAAAAAACAATTTACACTGCGTAAAAGCCTTGTAAAATTAGTTGTAATCGAACAAAAAACCTTGGTTCAATCACTAGTCAACGCTATTTTGATTGACTTAAAACTTTGGGCGAATATTCTAGACATATTGTTAGATATTGTTGTTAACTATTAGATAATAAAATAATTAAAAAAAGTATTTCTTGAAATTTTTGAGACCACGTAACCCCTTAAAACAGCACGTTTTTCATTAATTAAAAAAAGTTTATTGAGGCCGATAATGATCAAAGCTAATTGAACTATCGTGCTGCATCGTTTGGATGATAGCAAACTTCTTTTTTATATTCTTATTTCCTTATTTTGATTGTTATGCAAAATCTTTTTTGGCATTTTTATATTTTATGTACCCGATAAATATGTGTCTCGATAAATTATTGATAAATCGGTAAAAAAATAGAAGCACTTCAGAAATATTAATTTTCATTGCATTCCGTTTGAAAGGAAAATTCTTTTAAAAGGAAATATGCATTTTCTTGAGTTCTCGAAGCGATTATTTCCACGCATTGAAGGTTCACTATAAAAGCTGAATGAATCTGAGAAGAATAGACAAAATATCCGACAATTAAAGATATCGTCCTTTAGATATTGCCTAAAAAAATCGTCAGATAATTGTTGATAGCAAATAAACTATGCAATATAAAAAAAATCCTACGTACTTCCATAGATAATGTATTTTTCAAGATATATTCAACATTTCAAGTGAATCGGTTGAAAATTGTCTGAGTTATGTTTCCGGCCAACTTAAAAAATGCAGTTTTGAGATAAACGCTGCACAGCCGCCATTTTGGAATTAATCGCTTCAATAAAATTATTGTATACAGTCACTGATATGTATGATAAACACTTTTTTTTGTAATCTCGATTTATTTTGTAGTTTTTCTGAGAAAAAAAATCCCCAAAAAGCCTATTTTTTCAACCGCTAGAGTGGTCTAACCCCTTAATTTCCGCCCTAAAAAAAACGAATTCACAGACAGACACTAAAATTTCATAATATAAGTAAGCTCTATTACACGCGTCGTTAACGAGCTGCAGACTCCCAGTTTAATGGATGATCCAACACCAACAATTTCCCTAAAAGATGTCACGAAAGTTACCAAGCTCTATATTCAAGACGTATATTAATGATTTTTTTTCGGTTTCTCGTTGCTGCAGGTTCTCCGTTCAAGTTCCACGTAGACTCACTCGCGAGTGGCTACGTGACGGCGTACGGTCCAGGATTGATTTACGGCGTGTGCGGCGAGCCCGCGAATTTTACGATCTCGACGAAGGGTGCGGGCGCGGGCGGACTGGCTCTGGCGGTCGAGGGACCCAGCAAAGCTGATATCTCATGCCACGACAACAAGGATGGCACAGTTTCCGTATCTTATCTACCTACGGCTCCCGGAGAGTACAAGATCTCCGTCAATTTCGGCGACAAGGCGATCAAGGGCAGTCCCTACGTCGCCAAGATCACTGGTTAGTTGCTCATTCGATTATTGTTCAACATATCGGGAATGGATTTTACCGTTATATCGTATTCAGAAGCTACATCTACCTAGAAGCCCGAAAAAAATGGCCAAATGCCGATTTTTTCTGGGGAACGGTTGGTGAAAAACAAGCGCATTTTGTGTTAACACAAAGGTATATTGAGAGCCTTTAAAAAAAATCACCAAAAAATATAGAAAAACAACGAAAACATCGTTGCCCGCAGATGATGACATTTTTTTCGCGACGTTTGGCGGTGGACGCCCTCCATCTTAAACGGTCCATCCGAAATGTAAAAACCAAACGGGTTATTCAAGTTAACAATAAATACGAGTCGTTGACGATCGTCGATTTTCAAAATCTTTTTTTTAACAACGTAGCGAGGAATTAAAACTCGAACATACAAATTCTATGAAAAAAGTCGTCATTTTTACGTAACTATAAAAAAATGAAGATCGTTTTAAAAAAAGTAAGATCGTCAACGAGCTTTAAATGTTTCTCATCGTATCTCCTGTGAATTTGGGAACAATCCATCGAGTAGTTCTAGAGATATCATGTCCACCGACTTTGAAAACTGTATTCGATAGTATCGATGATACTATCTCGATTCGATAGTATCGATGATACTATCCCGATTCGATAGTATCGATGATACTATCTAGATTCGATAGGATCGATGATACTATCTCGATTCGATAGTATCGATGATACTATCTCGATTCGATAGTAACGATGATTCTATCTCGATTCGATACTATCGATGATACTATCTCGATTCGATAGTATCGATGATACTATCACGATTCGACAGTATCGATGATACTATCTCGATTCGATAGTATCGATGATACTGTCTCGATTCGATAGTACCGATGATTCTATCTCGATTCGATAGTATCGATGACCCTATTTCGATTCGTTAGTATCGATGATACTACCTCGATTCGATAGTATCGAAGATGCCATCTCGATTCGATAGTATCGACGATACTATCGCGATTCGATAGAATCGATGATACTATCTCGATTCGATACTATCGATGATACTATCTCGATTCGATATTATCGATGATACTATCTCGATTCGATAGTATCGATGATACTATCTCGATTCGATAGTATCGATGATACTATCTCGATTCGATAGTATCGATGATACTATCTCGATTCGATAGTATCGATGATACCATCTCGATTCGATAGTATCGATGATACCATCTCGATTCGATAGTATCGATGATACTATCTCGATTCGATAGTATAGATTCGATAGTATTGATTCGATAGTATCGATACCACCTAAGTAGATGTAGCTCGTTAAGACTTACCAATTTCATTGCGAAAAATACATTTCCTCACTAGAAAAAAAAAGACCCAGAATCACCGGAAAAAAACAACAAAACTCGAGTCAGATAACAATAGAAGTTAATGAAGGTCTTTTCCACTGAGTATCGACTGCAAAGCTTTCTCCTAAACATCGAAGAGTATCGAGAGCAATGCGAAAGGTTTGCGAAAGTGTTGATCGCGTTGTTTGTTCGCAGGTGAGGGTCGCAAGAGGAACCAGATATCGGTTGGATCGTCGAGCGAGGTTCAATTGCCGGGCAAAGTGACTGATTCTGACATCCGTTCGTTGAACGCTTCGATAACAGCGCCGAGTGGTTTGGAGGAGCCGTGCTTTCTGAAGAACATGCCGTCTGGCAACATGTGCGTGTCGTTCACGCCCCGTGAATCGGGCGAGCACGTGGTCGCGGTCAAACGAATGGGCAAGCACATCGTGAATTCGCCCTTCAAGATAAACGTCAAGGAGCGCGAGGTGGGTGACGCGAAGAAGGTCAAGGTGACCGGCGCGGCTTTGAAGGAGGGTAAAACGCAGACGGAGAACACGTTCTCGATCGACACGAGGGATGCGGGTTTCGGTGGTCTCTCGTTGTCGATAGAGGGCCCGAGCAAGGCCGAGATTCAGCCGAAGGACAACGCGGACGGTTCCCTCAGCGTGTCCTACAAGCCCACCGAGCCTGGCTACTACATAATGAATCTGAAGTTCGCGGATCATCACGTCACCGGCTCGCCCTTCACCGTCAAGGTGTCCGGCGAGGGAAGCAACCGCCAGAGGGAAAAGATCCAGCGTCAACGCGAGGCTGTGCCCGTCACCGAGGTCGGTAGCCAGTGCAAGCTCACATTCAAAATGCCCGGCATCACGTCTTTCGATCTGGCCGCCACGGTCACATCGCCCGGTGGTGTCACCGAGGACGCCGAGATCAAGGAGGTCGAGGACGGCCTCTACGCTGTTGCTTTCGTACCCAAGGAACTCGGGGTACATACCGTTTCCGTGCGCTACAAGGACATGCACATACCCGGATCACCCTTCCAATTCACCGTTGGACCGCTACGCGACGCCGGGGCTCATCGAGTTCACGCCGGTGGTCCTGGTCTCGAGAGGGGCGAGCAGGGCGAACCCTGCGAATTCAACATATGGACCAGGGAGGCCGGGGCTGGCACCCTCGCCGTTTCCGTCGAGGGCCCCAGCAAAGCCCAGATCGACTTCAAGGATCGCAAAGATGGAAGCTGCTACGTTAGCTACAGCGTCACCGAGCCTGGTGAGTCCGACGAATCATTAGGGCACGTCGATCATGGATCAAAAGAAAGCAAGAAGCTTTCTATGATCTATACAGATCTTAGATCTTCGTAGTGCTTCTGGTCTAGCGTCCCGAGAAGTCAAATGTGGAGCAAGCAAACTGGAGTACAGCCCGGACAAAAATGGACATATATAAACATAAATAATCATGTATGATCATAAATGATCATGAACGAAATTTGTCTCTATATAGGTACATATAGTAATCATATATGATTATATATGCTCATATGAGGCATTCTTCATCAACTGGGCCACTTTTTTCAACCTCTCCAATTTTTTTCAACATCTGCCAGTTTGAAATATTAGTCAAAAGGAACGTCTGGGATTTTTTTTAGATTTTTTAGGCGTCCGTTCAGGATTTTCAATTGTTCATTACGAACACTATCCGAAAAAATATTCATCAAACAAAAAAAAACATAAGAATAAAAACTTTTAATTTTTTCCGCTTTATCGAAAAAAAATAGAAATCATAATTTTTCTGCATCGAGAAAATTGTAAGTTGGCAAAAAAATGAGAATAACATTTTTTTAAACCTAATAACACACTTTCGATTTCGGTACAAATTTTACAGGATGTCTGTCATTGGGTACAGAGTCTGCGAAAAAAAATTCAGAATGGTACCTGCTATGATTAGGATGAAAAATAATTAAAACCCTGCGAAATCTCATAACCGCATATATGCGGTTATAAAAATCCTGCGAAATCTCATATTAAATGTGATTTCGCAGGAAAAAATAATTTAAAGTTTTTTTTTTTTTTTCATCATAACCATTGCAGGTACCATTCTGAATTTTTTTTCGCAGACTCTTTACCCAATGACAGACATCCTGTAAAATTTGTGCCGAAATCGAAAGTGTGTTATTAGGTTTAAAAAAATTTTATTCCCATTTTTTTGCCCAAATTTCAATTTTCTCAACGCAGAAAAATTATGATTTTGATTTTTTTTCGATAAAGCGGAAAAATAAAAAGTTTATATTCTTATGTTTTTTGTTTGTTTGATGAATATTTTTTTTGATGAATTGAAAATCCCGAACGGACGCCTAAAAAAATCTTAAACAAATCACAGACGTTCCTTTTGACTAATATTTCAAACTGGCAGATTTTGAAAAAAATTGGAGAGGTTGAAAAAAAGTGGCCCAGTTGATGAAGAATGCTTCATGTACTATTGCATATGCAATAGTATATGAGAATATATAATCAGATATGATTACATGTGATCATACATAGCTATATATGGTTACTGGTGGTGCAACTCCGAATTAGTTGGTGACCAGGACGGTTGACAGTCACTTCTGGTCATCAGGGCGAAAATCTTGACCTACTGATTCTTCGAACGCTATAGCTGCCGGATGAGATACTCTGGCAAACTTATCGAATACCGACCCACGGTACAGCGCGTTAGGTTCGAAGATCGACCATTGATCATCGATGGAGAATTTCTATCGTCCGATGGCAAAGTAGGCGAATCCAGATCATTCGCGTTGGGAGATCGCACGTCGAGCGACTTCCGGTGGCCCTCGGCCACGCGCCGTCAACTTTGGGAACGAGAGAACAGACGGCGTTTGTCTTTGGACATTTCCATGGGATTTTTATCTCGATAGCAGCGCAATCAAACGGACGGTCGATGACAACATCCGCCAAAGTTTGATCAATTCCAATCAGTTTGACTTGCCTTTGGGTATTGACTTTTCTTTCTTCACGTCGAGAGGAATCTTTGGTGATCCCTCGGGAGGACGAAGCACCTCCAAATCCGTCTTGACACTTCGCTGCGGGAGTATTCTTCGTCCGAAGATATTTACGTAGCGGGGGGAAAGTACGTCGACCCCTGCACGTTCGTTTCGATACTTCTCTTCATCGACGTTGATGATTTTTTGGTTCAGTTTTTTTTTTAACTCCTCGACGGGGGCAACCTCGGGATCGTCATTCCCACGCTTTTTTCTTCCGCCCGAGGGACAACGCAATAGGCTCGGTTAGCGCTCCGGTGGTGTTTGTGCTCTCCTCTCTCATCGTCCGCGATCCCAAAATATCCGTTTCTATATTCGTTTGGGTCGATTCATATTTTGGCGCGGAGCGTCTTGGTTGCTTTTTCCTCTCGGCTATGTAGCGCCGATCGGAGTGTTCTCTCTTCCTAGCTTCGGGACGTTCAACATCATCAGCTGGTTTATATTTGTCTGATATACGTATAGAGAGAGAGAGAGAGAGAGAGGGAGAGAGGCCGAGAGGCGAATGGATGGAGAGAGAGAGAGAGGGTTTTTCGGACGTGAAGGAGATAACTAAGGCGCGAGTGTGTAGGAGAATCGAGAATGAAAATTCGAAGGTTTCGCTTCGCCGGTGACGAGAAGTGGGACAGGCGGGAGAATTCTCACTGGGCTTCGAGGGGAGGCGCAACTTTTCGCGAACGAGTATATTCGAGCATTTTCGAGAAACGGTTCGAACGAACGAGAAACGAGAAAATCAAAGGGAAACGCAGGGTAGAGATAGATCGTTGTGCGTGGCTATAATTTGCGTTTCTTCAGGCTCGAGTCTTATTGACGAATCCCTCATTTCTTGACCCACTTTCGCGCGGTTCGTTTCTTAACTTTCATTCATTCGGTACGATTGCGAATACGTTCTTCTTCGTCTCGCTCTTCTCTTTCTCAACTCCCATCCCCCACGCCCCCGTCCCTGCATCGCCACGACTCTCGACGTTGGGCTAGCGCGAAAACGCGATTACACGACATGGGCACCTTTACCGCTTGCAAGAACATCGTACTCCTGGGAAACGATGGCCCGCAGCTTCACGAGGACGATGGTCAGTTCGTAGCGAAGAAAATAGAAAAATGAAAGATAGCGCGGCTCGATACGTGCTCGGAGATCGATGCTGTTGTATATTTTGAGGGATTCGAAATTTTTATTATATTCGCATTGTCAAGATTTGTTTTCATTTTTCACACTTCATTTTGTTCGGCCTGATTTAACTTTGTAATATTAATTTGAATATTTTATCTTTTATTTGTTACTGTTTGTTAGTCGAGTATTTTTTTAAATACGCCATTTTTATTTTCTGTGATTTGTTGTATATTTTTTTACTGACGATTGGTTTCGGTTTTTTTTTAATTTTAGAGACTCGATTTTTTTTCGCACTTGATTCTATAGCAGATTTAATTTTTGTTTCGTTTGATTTTGGAAACGTTTGGTTGATATGAAATTCGCGTAATTCAAGGTTCACATTTATTTCTCGCCCATTATTTTATACAGCCTAATTTAATTTTGTAATATTAATTTGAGCATTGTATTTTTTATTTTACCATTTGTTAGTCACATTTGTTTTTTAATATGTTTCGCAATTTTTATTCCCTGTGATTTGTTGAAAATTCGTTATTTTCGATTGGTTTCCGTTTTTATTTTCAATTTAGGGGCTCAACTTAATTTCTGTTCACACTCGATTCTATAGCAGATTTTTTTTATACATACTTTTTCTTTATTTTGGAAACGTTTGGTTGTTATGATACATATTGATACTTCACATTTGTTTTTCACAGATTATTTTCTGCAGTCTAATTTTCTTATATTAAGGGGTTACATGGGGTTTGAAAATTTCAAAAAATCCATTTAAAAAATGTTTATCATCTAATAGTACAATATGTCTAGAATATTATGTCGAAGTTTTAAGTCAATCGGAGTAAAAGTCTAGGAGAGAGAGAGAGAGCCTTTGGGAATTCCCCCCGTTGGTAAAGACCGGCCGGGAGCGACTCAGGTATATCGAGGTAGCTGCTTAGCTTATATTGTTTGTCTCTCTCTCTCTCGCTTGTTTCTCTAACTTTCTGAGTGTCACGCATTATATTTTAGTTTCATATTGCTCGTTGTGCCACGAGGTTTATTTGAGGTTATACGTGCGCGTTGTGATTTTTTACCGAGATTCTTACTCATTTTTTTTGCAAAATGGAGCCGCATAAAGTCAGTAGAATTGATCGAGTAGAGAGAAGAAGAAGAAAAGATAGACCAAGAAAAAGGAAACAATCATTCAATCCTAAAACTGCAAAAATCGACGATGCATCTTTCGCCAGCACATCGGCGGAAAAAGTTAGAAGACAAGAAAATAAACATTGTAATATTTATTTTGACATTTTATTTTCGCTGCGGTTAGCCGTCCGGTTATCGGACGAATAAGCGTATGTTATTCGCCCGGATAGCGGCTCAGTTCACGCAGTTCACGCTGTACAACGCCCGAAACAAACAAACCCAAACAAACAAACAAATCCAACCAACCCAAACCAGACAAACCCAAACGAAATTATAAAGATTTTATTCGCCCAAATACGTGTAAATTATTCGTCCGGATAGTTTGTTTAACAATTTAACACATCCTATCCGGACAATTATATATATGTTATTCGTCCGGATACTAGCTGACACGCATCACAATAATATGTACGCCTACTGGAAATAACGAATCGGACTAACAACATATGCTTATACGACGGGGAGTCACTCCGTTTTATTTTTTATTTTACCATTTGTTAGTCGTGTATATTTAAAATATTTAACGCAATTTTCATTTCCTGTGATTTGTTGAACATTTGTTGTTGACGATTGGTATTGGTTTAAAAAAATTTTAAAGACTTAATTTTCGACTTAATTTTTTTTCGCACTTAGCTCTATAGCAGACTTTTATTTGTTCTATACGTTTTTTTTCTTCATTGTGGAAACGTTCCATTGTCACTTTATTGGGTCGGGCTTGTTTAACGAAAAACAGAATCGGCGCACCTCAAGTTTTATCAATCATACATTATCGTTCGTTATTCGTTGTAACAATAAAATATTTATTTTAACGCTTTTCAGGCGATTACAGAGTGGGAATAAAATTCAACGACCAGCACATTCCCGATTCACCTCACAAGGTGTACATCTCGCCGGCAATGGGAGACGCTCACAAGCTCGAGGTCGCTCAATTCCCAGACAGCGGTGTGCAGCCGGACAAACCCGCGACTTTCCTCGTTCGCAAGAACGGAGCGAAGGGCGAGCTCGATGCAAAGGTATACAGCATTGCAATCCCGAACAAACTTTAACGTTACGTTGGGAAAAAACCAAAATGCCTCAAATTCACGATATAAAATTCCTCGGGTTACTGAATTTTCTACTCAATTTTTTGCCTCAATTTTCTGGCCCAACCCTTTTTGCTCCAATTTTCTGCCCCAACATTTCTACCCAATTTTTTGCCTCAATTTTCTGCCCTATCATTTTTTGCCCAACTTCTCACGTATTATGGGCAACGAGTAACTTTGCTTAGTTTAGTATTTACGAAAACGAGTTAAAAGGTAAATTCAAAAATAAATAACGAAATTAAAAAGCGCCTAAAATTTGCTCACAAATGTCCGACGGGCCTACATTTTCTGAAAAGAGGAACATCAAAAGTGAAAAAAAAAAGTAAAAATTGAATATATAAAACTATCAAAAATAAGAAATACACCTCAATTTTAGCACAAATAATCCGAGAGGTTTCCTTTTTTTTATGAATTTGTAATTATTAGTTACGCTCGAAAGTAAAAATTTCCATTTTGAAAAGTGATTTTCCAAAAAAAAACATTGACCAACCAATAAAAAATCGCCACGATAAATTCATCCAAAATTTTGATTCGTCGAGAGGGAATAACAGTGCTAAGGCTTCCCCTACGCTCGAATATATCGGGGATGATTCACTCACGTGAGACACTTCGTGATTGCGCAAGGGAAAGGACCAAAATAAAACGCGGCTTTTGCGAAATAAGTAATCCCGAAACGGGAAGATTCGGTGCGTGGGTTGGCCCCCGATGCGTGGCCTGTGTGTGTGTGCTAAAATTCACGCGTTCATAAAATGGCCCTCGACACCTCTCATTTCATCCCGCAGCCTCGACATTCACGCGCCGCTGCCAAAGCACGATCGATCAAAAACGAGAAAACAAGATGTTATCCATCATTATTCCAAAAGAATATTTTTTTGCGTATCATAATTTTTTCTATAATTTCTAGCTATCCGATATTAATTATTGTTAACTTTTCTCCCGTTATGATTATTGTCATCAACGATTCAACAATAATAGCAATAATGATAGTTGCTATTATTTTTATTCAGAGAAATTACCGTTATTATTTTTATTCAGTAAAAAATAATTCATTCGCAATCAATTTAAAAAATAATCATATTTGAACGTCGATAATTGCAAAGCAAATGACATTTCCAAAAATAAAAATAAAACTGCGAAAATGAAAAAGAAGGGCATTTTTAGTTGGGAAATGAGGCGACACCAAAATTTATTTGCTTCGTCTATGGCAGTTTTATTTTTCTCTCTTCATCTGCATTAGTCACAGCATAAAAAAGATCATCCTTCACCCCCCCCCCCCGGCGTCGAAAAGAAACAAATTATAAATGAAAGAAAAAAAATGGTAAATGAAAAGAAAAAAAAGACAATTTTCAAAAACTCTTTTCGAAAAGTAGTCTCCATAATTGAATTCCAGAAATAATTCCTGCATTCAATCATATATAAAATATATCATTTACCTTAAACGAATATTTCCTTTTCCAACTACTCGCAAATTTTTCTTACCTACGCGCCATAAAATAATAGAAACGAAGCAATGGATAATAACAAAACAATCAAAAATTGCAGATCGTTTCGCCGAGTGGAATCGAGGACGATTGTTTCATCCAGTCGATCGACGCCGAGGAATATTCCGTGAGGTTCATGGCGCGGGAGAACGGAATCCACAACATCCACATTAAATTCAACGGTGTTCACATAAACGGAAGTCCGTATCGCGTGAAGGTTGGCAAGGTGGACGCAGATCCAGCGGCGTTGCACGCTTTCGGCAACGGCCTCAAGGAGATAAAAACCGGCCAGAAGACGGATTTCATAATAGACACGTGCAACGCGGGCTCGGGAGCACTAGCTGTAACGGTCGATGGCCCGAGCAAGGTCGCCATGGACTGCACCGAAGTCGAGGAAGGCTACAAGGTCCGATACACGCCCCTCGTACCCGGCGATTATTACATCAGCATCAAGTACAACGGATATCACATCGTTGGCTCACCTTACAAGGTCACGGCAACCGGTAAGATACTTCGTCTTGTACCACTCCTCCCCTTCAGACAAGATCAGAGATCTAGAAATCGGGCCGGGGTAATGGCGTCCGAATGAAAAAATAACCCAATCTCAAACCGGAAGTCCGTTTCACTACCGGAAGCCATAAATGTAACGTTGATCGCGCATGCGTAAGGGTACGAGACGTTGGGCACCCCCCCCCCCCAGAAATTCTGGTGCTCCTCCAGAAAAAGAAACGATCCTAAATCATTAAATTCAAATAATCAATTAATATTATTCGTTTAATTCAAGCAAGCTTAACGACATAATTTAATAGAACTCGAAGTTTTTTCTTCGTCGTAATTTCGTAACTTGTAAATTAGATGCATAGTTAGATTTCACAAATAAGTTACACAATTATTTCACAATTAACTATGGGTACAAGCAATACACTTCCCGGCTGATACACAACCGGAAGAATACTGGAAGATCAACATTCATTATCAAGCAATAGATAATATGATTGGGAATCGAAAACGCCAATTTGAGAATCTACCGTTAAAGCATGCAATTGACGTATTTTTGAAAATTAAAACATAAAGTTGGCGTATTTTTCAAATTGAATATAAAGAACGGAGAGGATTTCATCAATAATTGCTCAGAAACCTTAATAATTGATACGTTAGCCTTAGAAGCTGAAGCGATGATCTTAAAAGACATACTTTCATTCGAAAATGATGAAATAAATGCTACACATTTGCAAAAGCATATTAATTAGATGTAAAAGAAATATTTGAAAAAAAAACAAGTTTTTATTTAATGTACTAAAAAGTAGAAAATAATTTTCTTTTTACCAAGTCACCTATATGTGACTACAAATAAAAGGTTGGGCCCCTCAACTTTTTGAATGTTTAACAAACTTGATCAATTCAGTTTCATCAACCGTATTTAATTTGGCACAATAGTAATTACAGACAACATTATTATCACACGTTTATATACTCAGTTTCAGGATTTTTATTGAAGAAATCTAAGGTTGTTTTACAGTAAATTAAATACGGTTGATGTGTTAACGGATTTATGTAAATCAAAGATCATATGTCGACATTTTGAGCGCC
This sequence comes from Ophion ellenae, assembly GCA_963210295.1. Taxonomy (NCBI): domain Eukaryota; kingdom Metazoa; phylum Arthropoda; class Insecta; order Hymenoptera; family Ichneumonidae; genus Ophion; species Ophion ellenae. The sequence goes on along the minus strand of OY723388.1, from coordinate 47,166,335 downwards.
CCAAGCTTTTATTCATAGTCACATATAGGTGACTCGGTAAAAAAAAAATAGTTTCTACTTTTTAGTACATTAAATGAAAGCTTGTTTTTTAAAAATATAAATTATTTTCTACTTATTAGTCTCTAATTGATTTTACTAGTAGTTTACTAGTTTACGAGTTTGTACGTTAGGATCATGAAATGCTTGTAAAAAATAACAAAGACTGTAAATTGGGATTGAACTTACGACTAATTGCTGCTAATAAACTTTTCACATACAAACACAGTCGGCTACGAATTTGTTTGTATGTGTTAGTGAGATTTTATATGGACGATATCCATATAAAACTAAAGATATTGCTAATTTTACATGAAAAGTTAAACATTTTATGGATATTTCTTTTTTCTAAGTTGTATCATGCATCGTTACCTTTTCGATGCATGTTTGCAACATTTCAGAGCTCTAAGTACTTGGGAAGTGGGCGTAATATCGATTTTCCGTTTCGCATCTCACGGAAAACCAAATAAAATAAAAGCTTGCAAAAAGGAGTACTGCCCTAACTTATAGAAACTTTTCCAAGCAGCAATAGTACTCTCAAGTGGACTGCGCCAGTAGTGAGAGGAGTCAGACAATGATTCAGGAACGATTCTCTCACATGTCACTGATAAACGTAGATAATGAGGGGCCGGGATGAAATTCCGAACTTTGAATGATCAGGACGTTCGAAACTCCGAAAGAATTTTACCCGAAAGACCAAAACTCCGAAAATCTGAACGAGGCCGGCTTGAAATTCCGAACGTTGAATGATCATAACGCTCACAACTCCGAAAATATACTACCCCGAAAGATCAAAACTCCGAAAGAATTTTACACGAAAGACCAAAACTCCGAAAATTTGAACACCGTCAAAATAATTCGGCTATGGAAGTTTTAAGAGTTTCAAAGTTTTCAATAAATCGACGAATTATTTCAAGAATGTTTTTTTTTTATAAAGAATTGATTTTACGTCAATTTAAAAATTTTGTCTAGACAATGTTATACGTTCTATATTATTTACAGTCAACTGTGTTGACTTTCGCTGGCATAATCTCGACGAACCTTGTAATTTCCGAACATTGAAATTAGGAATTTTAAACCGTCGGCGCATTCAAAGTTTGGAATTTCAACCCGGTCCTCATGTCAAGATCATGCCAGCGAAAGTCTACCCAGTTGACTGTAAATCATAAAGGACGTATAAAATTGACGCAAAATAATTTCTTAATTAAAAAAAAGTCGATTTATTAAATCGATTAAGGTCGATTTATTAAAAATGATGAAACTCAAAACTTCCATAGCCGAATTATTTTGACGGTGTTAAGATTTATCATGTAGATCGCTAAACAAATATCTTTTAAAATGCTCGAAGAACTTTTGTGGGCGAAATCTGCCACAAGAAATTAAATTCGTTGCAGTCCAACGATGCAAACTTCAGCATGGTGAAAAATGAGTCGATTGTGTTTTAAGGTATAGCAAGAGTTCGATATGAATGTTAACATGACCATGTGATTAAAGCTTCGTATTTTATGTGTTTTACGCGATTACCGATAATTATGTAATTTTTATTTAAAAAAAGATGATTGTGAAGGAAACCACCTTTATTGTGAACCACCCCCATAATGCTGGCCAATGACACGAGACGAACGATTGAATTTCAGGCGCGGATCTAGCCGAGAGAGGAGCTCAAGAAACGAGCTCGATTATCGTCGAGACGGTCTCGAAGATTTCCAAATCGAAGCAGACGGGTCCGGTGCTTCCGCTGTTCAAATCCGACGCGAGTAAAGTTACGAGCAAGGGTATGGGACTCAAGAAGGCGTATCTGGGCAAGCAGAATCAATTCACCGTGAACGCTGGCGATGCCGGTGAGTGAACGACCGAGAACCGCTTCGAATTGGGTTCGCCGACGATCCGCTAGAGGCGCTCTATCGCCGCGTCGATAACACATGCCCTTACCGTCGGTCGGTAAAAAATGTTTGAACCAAAAATACATCTTTTTCCACAGGTACCAATATAATATTCGTGGGAGTTCACGGACCGAAGGGGCCCTGCGAGGAGGTTTACCTCAAGCACACCGGCCGCAACAATTACAACGTGAGCTACTTGGTGCGCGAGAGAGGCGAGTACATCGTTATCGTCAAATGGGGAGACGATCATATTCCCGGATCGCCCTACAAAGTCGAGGTCTAGAAAAAACGTTACCGAGTCACCGGAACAACAAAATAATGTCAAAAAAAACGGGCGGTAAACATCGCTCCGCATCAAAGGCGACGAAACAAACGAATACACGCACGATAAAGTAATATTTTACACGAAACAATGAGAAATATTTTTGGAGCAACTATTTTAAGTATTCGCACAGGCAACAGCGAAGAGATTTTTACTCGCGATTCAGCGTTTAATCGACGTCTCGATTATCAAAGTATATCGTCAATTATCAATTATTTACTCAGCTCCGAAGGAAACGACGTTATAAACGAAAATCAACTTTCCTCACCTGCGGGGACATCGCGCAAAAGCGCGCGTTATCACACGATCGTACATTCGCGAAGCTTGATACGATAATTAACGCCCGTGTCAATTTATCGTTTAAAAAAGGAGAAAAAACGTTTAAAAAGGGACAAAAAAATATTAAGGATAGCCAAGAAACGAAATACCAACGTGCCTTCGATTTTAATTCTCACTAAACGATCATACTCGTGACAAAAATTCTTCTCCCTCGGTACGCGTAAGCACGATGTTTTTTTTTTATCGTTCGTGCGACGCGACAAAAAACAAGGCATATGTATACGATGAGGGGAATTATGCGGAGAGACGCGAGCGAAACTTCGTAATCGCGAGCAACCATCGTTGTATCGTTACACATACTAATTATATATTTTAACGATTATACTTAGAGCATGTAAATGAAAATATATTACATACATCTGTATCTATATGTATCTACACATTATATACATACAGTCTGTTATAAAATTGGCTTAGCAATAAAATACAATATATTTATTAAAGCCGGTGTTCGGTGCGGGAGTGACGACACGAAGCAACGGGGAGATAAGTCCCTAGACATTCCTCGGAATCCCACTAATGTTGACGAAATTATGTCTTTCCTTCTAACGCAATTGGATCTTTTCTCGATGGCGGGCGAAGTTTTTCGTCCATCAATGATATATCCTGGAATTTAAGGTATTCCTTTCGCTAAGTTTTATGATTAAGGCAGTCCTCTAGTTTCTCGGGTCGAAAAAATCGATTTTTTTTCTTCATAAATCACATCTACAACATGTGTAGAAAATGTGTGCCAAAGGATTTTTCGATATTCGAAGTGGTTCACAAGTTACGGCCCTGGAACGGAGCAGGTATGAGGTTCTCGGAGAGGCAATTCAAACACAATAAACCGCCTCTTTCTGAAGCAGTTCAAAAAGTTACAAAGCCAATTTACGAGGATTTATCCAAAGAAGAATTGTTAAGCAGATGCCTGGGAGCGGAAACTCAAAATAATAACGAGTCGCTCAATTCGTTAATCTGGACTTTTGCTCCGAAGCACCTCCATTCTGGGCCAAAAGTGGTTGAAATCGCCACGTTTCTCGCTGTCATAATCTTCAACGAAGGATTCAAATCTATCCTGAAGACCTTGGAAACCATGGGAGTGAAAATCGGCCCACAAGCTAAATGATATGTTCAACAGCGCGATAGCTCTCGGATCGACCGTTCAGAAAGGCGCACGAGTCATGTTGCAAAACAGGCCCGAATCGCGAAAAGAGAAGACGGAGCAGCTCTGCGTGACTTCCAAGAAGAAGAGGAAGGCCTATTGTATGGTCCAGGCATAGCAGATTGACGATGAGATGAAATTTTTAGTACAAATCACATGCGCGAACTTTCAAACGCGTTTTTCTCGAAACACCATTTTTCGAAACGGTGACCACGATATTTCCGAAACTACTGCACCGATCTTGTTCAAATTTATACAGCATCTTTAATATGTTATAAGCCAGCGATTGAACTAGGATTATCATGATTGCTTCGATAGTTTTTTTTGTACGAGCGAAAAACTTGAGAGAAAATTAGTAAAAAATAGAATGTAATTTTCAAAAGTGTATAAAAAAAGTCAATTTTCGTAATTTCGAATTCACTCTAGTTCAATTGCTAATCTTAAATATGATGATTAAAATGCCGGTTGGTTTTTTGATTTCGGATAAGCAGAACAGCCGCAATCTTGGTCACCGTCAAGCACCTCTTTTACTTGATGTCTTCCTGTCGGCCCCTATAACCTTTTTTCTATTTTATATTTTGACTTCAAAAAATGTGTAAAGCTTATTCAAATGTTAATAAAGATTATGCAAAAACAATGAGATTGATTATTTCGATGCTTTGGCCGTAAGAAATTATTGAAAAAGCCGTAAAAAAACAGCCGAGAAAGTAGAGGACCGCGTTAATATTTTCTTTACACATTCGGTGGCCCCCCGGTTTTATTATCGTTACGAAATCTTCAGATTTCTTTTACACGCGTCAGCATTTTATATCAGGCGTTTAGAGTTGTTTAGTGTATACATTATTAGATAGAAATGTGGGCAGCGTGTCATCTTCATGAAGCGTCGTATAAAGAAGACGATTTTTAGAGTCGTAATTTTTCGTTAAGGGGTAAGGCCACTGTAAATTTTGCCAGACGAAAATTTGGCCATCGAAGGACAAATGTATGGTGCTGGGATTGCAGACTAACGGTAAATTTTTTTTTTACCTTCTTTTTTTTATTTTTTTCCAATAAAAAACTATTCGCAAAACTTTAAACGCGTTTTTCTCGAAATACGGTTTTTCAAAATGGCACGCAGCATCACTCGAACAATTTTCATTTTTTTTACTTGAAATTTCGACCAGATGTGAACATTAACATTATCTTGAGAATGTCGATCGGGATTTTCAATAACTTTATTTATTGATTTTTTATTAACAAAAAACTAGCCGTTTTTTTCGTCAAAAATCAATTTTTTTTTTTCAAACGCACGCCAAAACCACAAAAATTGATACTTTTTAAAATCCGATCGACATTCTCTAGCTATAACCCTCTAGATTGATGGTTTTTTTTTGTTTGTTCTAGATTCAAAAGTGCACCAGTGGTGCTGCGTGCCGCGGAGCCCTGCAAGCAAAACATGCCCCGGGAAGATAGCTGTGGAACCGCCATTTTGTTTTTTTTTGCTGTAAAAAAATTTGATAATAAAGTTTAATGTATGCCCGATAACACCCTTAAAAGTTTTTTTTCAATTACCTTCAATTTTGGAAGTAAAAAATTCGTGAAAAAACCTTTTTTTTTGGACCGTTACAGTGGCTTTAGGCCTTAAAGTTTCGGTAGCTTGGCTTGAAATTTCACCAGTATACCGGGATGTATTGTTCCTTGATTATAAACGCAAGTCAGTCGGTTAAGGCGGGAGCCTGAATGCGAAGATTCAAAAAGCGTTTTTTCGGGATTTTTTTAGAAGGGAAAATATCAAGTGAGCCCAGTAAACATTGAGGTATCTTTTCATGTATATTTGGAAAGTATAAAAAAATGTTTCAATACGAAACAAAAAATGACTGCAGGTTTATCAGCCTATTCCATGTGCATCTTGCCACTGCAGTGCCCAATCGGCGGGAAAGATGCAGCTCGTAACTCTTGACTCAAACAACAAACCAATAAAATGTTCAATTGTCATATATTTTTCTTCTGGGTGGATTAAGGCCTTAGGCAACTGTAACGGGTATAAAATCATGTGCGAATTTAACCATTTTTTTCGTATGAAAAAGTGATTCACTGATAAAATTAATTACACGACTATTTAGTATGAATATCATGCTGTTAGAAAATATATATATATTTTTTTCGATGTACAAAATGGCCGACTACTAATATTTTCTTTTGTTGTCTTTTTTTTAGGCGCTCCGCGGCGTGACGTTTAGCATCCACAATTTTTTACCTAGAACAAAAAACAAAAATTCTCGTCAATCTACATTAGAATGCCTAGAGAAGTACGTACGGAATTTGAAAAATATTGTTTTATTCAAAAGTTGTAGGTATTTGAACTTAAGAAATGAATTTTCAGTGAAAAATTTCGTTATAACTGCTCATAAACTGCTCATAAAATGAAAAGTTTTCGATTAATCAGAAATTCCGTAGGTACTTCGCTGCGAAATGCAAAGCGAAATGCGAAAGCTGTTTCGAGAAGTTTCGAGTAGCCGGCCATTTGGTACATCCAAAAATGTATATATATATATTTTTCTAACAGCTTGATATTCATACTAAATAGATGTGTAATTAATTTGTCGAGTGAATCACTTTTTCATACAAAAAAAATTGTTATCGCACATGATTTCATACCCGTTACTGTGGCCTAAGGGCTTGAGAAAAAGCTGAAAAAATCGCGATATTAAAACTTTTCTCAGGTTTGAAAAAAATGTGTTAAAAAAACACTTTAACGTGCTATAAAAATTCTTTAAAAATACTTTTTCAACGACTTTTTTAATTCACTTAGAAGAGATTTTCATACTGATGAAAATAAACTTTGGTTTGATTCAATAGGTCGTTTAGTTTTTTCGCTATCACGCCCGCGAATTTGGAAAAATCGTGAAAATTAAAACTGGAGAAAACGCGCTTCAAAGTTTTCAATACGAGTTTTCAATCAATATCAATCGCTTCTCTGCTTTCGGCCTTGTATCTTCGAAAATATTTGCAATTGGCCTCTGTAACTTTGTAAGTAAATTCTTCGATGGTTTATCTATCGATTCAGGCAATAAAAAAACAATTTTTCGGACCTTCTAATTCAGGCTCCTGCCTTAAATATTCGGGTTCGTGTAAGGAATGCCTTAACAGTTTGTCGTAAACCCCCGAATAGGGGATTTTTGCCAATAAAGAGTTGAAACACTCGTTGACTCCAGAGATGTAAATTATCGATGGAATTGTGGACACAAAAATTTCGTCACCTTCCTGCCACGTCAGTGACACCCAAAGAAAGCTCAACGGAGAAACGTCTGAAAGAGGCTCCCTATCAGCCTTCCCATAAAAAATAACCGGTCCAATCTCCGATCGCTGAACAAATTCCGTTTCATGAAGAAACACGAATAGCTCCAAAAAGAGCCACCGAATTTTCCAAGGGACGTTAATGACATGCAGGCCCAGCGAAAAAAATCCTCAGGATCTTTCGAATCTTGGTAAAAATTACAACGTTGGCTGATCGAGTAGGAAATTTACGACGCGTCAGTAACCAAACCCCTCTGGAAGTCTCTTTCCGAACATGACAACCCTGGTCCACTCCAAATGCTGCGAATTTCCGATTTTGGAGTAATTGGTCCAAAGAGCAGGGAAGCTTTCGAGCTTGGAACGTTCGCCCTAGCGAGGACCATCGGGCTGGATTGGGTTTGCTTGGGTTCGGCAGCTCGGGGTACCCAAACAACGCAAAGTAACGTCCCATCGCTCACGCATATGGTAAACAGGGAAACCTCAGGGAATTTCTCTCTTCCGGGAATAATCAAGGAATTCTGAAGATTGTCTGGAATTTTTCCAAAATGTACTTTTTGCAAGAATTACGAAAAAATGAGGCCGACTTGAAAAAAAAACTGGAAAGTATAAAAATAAATGTTTTCGTGTAGTTTAAGGGGGGATTGTCTTTTTTTTCGCAAAATTTACCGCTTTTTGGGAATTTTTTTGTGAAGAAAGTATACAACGGAAAACTTGTGAAACTTGGCATATAGTTTTATTGATCTGTTTACTACATACAAAAAAATTTTTTAAACAATTTCATCAAAAAATCCGCCTCCCACCCCCCTCGACGCGCGATGGTCCTTTTTTGAAGGTGTGCACGATTTCTCAAAGACTATTCAACCGATTGCCTTCAAATTTGGACAGAATGCTCAGCTGACATCCTTTTATCGTTTGATGAAGCAAAAAAGCAATACGTTTAATAGTTTTTTATTTATAACAAAAAATCGATCAATTTTTTTCGAAAAATCGATACTTCAAGTTCAAAACGTCACCAAATCGTCAATTTTTTTTCCCTTCATCGAACGATAGCTATATGTGTCTAAAGTAAAATGCTTTTTGGGTTTTTGTTGCAGGATGAACGTGAAGGCTGTAAACGTGCACACCATCAAAAAAGGACCATCGCGCGTCGAGGGGGGTGGGAGGCGGATTTTTTAACGAAATTGTTTAAAAAATTTTTTGTATGTAGTAAACAGATCAATAAAACTATATGCCAAGTTTCACAAGTTTTCCGTTGTATACTTTCTTCACAAAAAAATTCCCATAAATCGGTAAATTTTGCGAAAAAAAAAGACAATCCCCCCTTAAATATTTTCATTATTCTTCATTATATATGAAAAAAGTTATGTCAGTGTCAAACATTGAAAATTTCGAAAACTAATAACTAATTAACTCTAACGCTCTATCCATTTGCATTCGATTTGTCGATACACAACCACACAATTATTATTGTCGATAAGTGTTTATATTCATTTTTTATTTATTGGCACCGACATAGAAATTCTTGTTTATAATGAAGAACAGGTTCTGTATTTGCATTTGGTTACCCCCAATTGAGATTTTGAAAAAATCGTTTTTTTTTTATTGCATTTTTTTTAAGTATAAGCATCTGAGAATATGTCCTGAAAATTTCAAGTCGATCCGAACAAAATTGACTGAGATATGAGCGTTGAAAGAGAAGAATCCGCGTTGAAAGAGCGTTGAAAGAGAAGAATCCGCGTTGAAAGAGCGTTGAAAGAGAAGAATCCGCGTTGAAAGAGCGTTGAAAGAGAAGAATCCGCGTTGAAAGAGCGTTGAAAGAGAAACGTTAACGCGTTTTTCTCAAAATGGCATTTCTGAAGTCGGTGACCAAGATTACTCGAACACTAATGAACCGATCTTCTTGAAATTTTGCAGGCTTATTTAATACATAAAAATGTAGTCTTTAATCGTTCGATTTTTTTTTTCGAAAAAAAAATGGCCGTTTTATAGCCAAAAAACGGCCGTTTTTTTTCGTTAAAATCGAACCATTAACTTTGACTGTCCGCCATTTTGTGAAAAATGAATATTTTTTAAAATCCTCCGATTAAAGACTAGTTTATACTTATATTTGACTAAACCCATCCGCATTTTTTTCTTCAGATGATCCACTTCGCCGCAATGTTGGTCACCGCAAACCGTGTATATAAAAACATTATTTCATTGACGGCCATTTGCCACTAAACAATGTAATATTTTTCAATAAAAAAATTACTGACAGTTCTTCAAGATGTGTTCTTTAAGATTGTATATTGATCGATTAAAAAAGTTTTGTAGTTTTCTTTAAAAAAATTCATGAAAAAGCCCTTTTTTGCGCTACAAGTGGGGGTAACGCCTTAATGTATTTTTTTTTACTTTACAGTGTTTAATTTATTCTTCGAATTTCGGTTCATTTTTTAATTTTATTTTATTAGGACGTTGAATAAGTTCTCGCTATTTTCCAACGGATGGCGTTAACAGAATGGTGCGAGTGTATTTTAAGATGGTAACGCATCTATAAAGGAGTACTATAAGCAAGTTTGAAATTCAGTATATTTTATTTCGCTGAAGTGTAAACGACTTTTTTTTTATCATAGTCTTCAACTTGTCAGATTTCGTGCAAAAAAAGAGTATTTGCGGGGAATTTCACTGCACTGCTGAAATACACAGAATTCTTGTTGAGACTTACGGCTACCATGCTCTGTCGGAAACAACATGCAGAGATTGGTTTAGACACTTGAAAAATAAGTATTTCGACGTGTTCAGTTGGAGGCATTACTCCATGAAGACTCATGTCAGACGCCAGTTGAACTTGCAGAATCAGTAGGAGCCCGTGCGGAAAACTGATAGGGCATCCCTAATAAAAATAAGGGCCTTTCAGGGCTTCCCTAGTGCTTTCCCTAGTAGGGATTTCCACAATGGGCCCAGACTTGGCCATTATCGGGATAAACTTGTAGGGATTTCCACAATAGGCCCCGACTTGGCCATTATGGGGATAAACCTGTAGGGATTTCCACAAAAGGACCCGACTTGGCCATAATAGGGATAAACCTGTAGGGATTTCCACAATAGGCCCAGACTTGGCCAGTATAAGGATAAACAAGTACGGATTTCCACAATAGGCCCAGATCTGACTATTATAGCGATAAACCAGTATAAATAGCTTAGGCTACATGGTTGATGGTATTTCAATTATTCAAATCGATTATATACATCGATCGAATAATATTATCGAACGCAAATTGGGAAAAAGGGTAAGGGCATTAGCAAATAAAAAATCAACGATGAACACAAATATGCAGACAAACATCAGACAGTATTTAATTATCAAATTAAAGAAACCTTTTATATAGATACAAACAATTACTCATGGTTTCACTCATACATGGAGTAATGCTAGCGCATAAGTGTGAACAGTCCCAACCGGTTTTCTCGACATTTTTATAGCAACTAATTTCCGCTCAATACTCATCATAGGGAAAATTCTTTCTTCTGAAGACTTCGCTGATATTTCCCATTCATAAACTTTATCTGACTGTGTAGGATAAGTAAATAAATTGGTCTTTGTTTTCCAGATCTTTCCCTCAATGGAAATAGATTCTAGTGATTCAGTGGACCCATATATTTTTTTTATTTCTACTACACATCCATTCCTTAGAATGGATTATTTTTTGTATTAATTTTGTCATGGCAATTTGTCATAAATGCTCACATGCAAATACGCAATCACATTTCTACGCGCGCACACATACATACACATGTACTCGCGCCCACACCTATGCGCATGAACAATTACATAAAAACAAATACAGATATACCCTGACGCATTTAACATACACGTATATCCACTGATACGGATATTTTATGGCGCTGAAATGGTTATGATGAGGCGCCGTTGAGGCATTTTCAGGGCGCTAAAATGGTTTTGATGAGGCGCCATTGAGGCAACTTATAAGGCCCCGGTCGTTGCACCTTTAATGGCCCTTGTTGACAGAGTGTGACCGGCCGCTAACGGCCCTCATGTGGCTCCCAGATTAGGGCCCGAATAAAGTTAGGGGAATATTATTGGGGCCCGATCACAGCCCCAACTCAATTTCCGCACGGGAGTGGATCACACAACAGTTTCGAAATATTTGGAAGCATGAGGAACATTTTTTTAAATTTATATTTCACGAGTTTGTACGTTTGGAACATGGAATGCTTGTAAAAAGTAACAGACTGTAATTGGGATTGAACTTACGACTGATTGCTACGAATTTGTTTCTACGTGTTAGTGAGATTTTATATATCGCTAATTTTACATGAAAAGTTAAACATTTTATGTATTTTTTTAAGTTAAATCATGCATTGTCACGTTCCAGCTGCATGTTTGCGAAATTTCAAAGCTCTAAGTAGCCGGGAAGTAAGTGAAATATCGATTTTCCGGTTTGCATCTCACAGAAAGTCAAGTTAAACAAAATCTTGTAAAAAGAAAGCATTCATTTTCACGAAAAAAACAGCGAGAACTTATTCAACATTCCGATAATATTCACCATTTTCATATATTCGATCTTAAAACATATAACGCTCTTCGTTTGACCGCAATCTCCCTGCAATATTTGGAGTCTAGAAAACCTGGAAAAGTCATGGAATTTCCGAGTCAATAATGCGTGTAAGAATCGTGCGTCCCAATTGTTCGATAAAGCGCAAACGAGGTGCAGTTTCGCCCGGAAAAACGCCATGGGTGTGTGGAGGGAGGAAGCTGTCCGTAGTCCAGGGTCTCCTGGGACATCGATCGTTAACTTCGCCGACTATTATTCCTCAGTGTTCACCATCAAGCAAAAAAGGAGCTTCGCCTCTGTGTTGGAGTCTATTGTCGTTGCGGCACGGAGCCAGGGAAAAAGAAGAAAAGTGCGGAGACGAGATACGAAGAAAATAGAGGCAGAAGAGGCTGACC
>OY723388.1:47129181-47154187 GCA_963210295.1 Ophion ellenae | reverse complement strand
CAGGAAACGAGTCACGTATGGTGTGGAGAAGGAATGAAGTGGAAAAGGCAGTGAGGGAAAGAGCGAGGAGTCCGTGGGAACGGTGGGTGCAACATCCTCTCCGGAGGAAAACCAAGAGGCGGAGCTTCCACTTTTGCCCCCACTACTTTTGCGCTCCCTCCTCTTTCCTCTCCCTCCGCCCTCTTTTCTTCCGTACCTCCTCACGTGGCGTGTCGACGTCGATTTGTATTTTTATCCCTGTAATTCTACAAACGCCACAGACACCTACCCTCTGCCCGTTCTGACCTTTTCAGAGTTCCCCTACCCCTCTCGCTCTATTGCCCCTTTCTCATTTTCCAACTACGAGATATTCCAACCGAATAATGCATTTCCCAGGGATATTCGCGTGTTTCCTGTGTAGCGATTGCCTCGAGGAATGCAACGGGTCAGCGGTAAACGCGAAACGAGAGAGAATATCTGCGCAATATGCACCAGGCTCACTTCCGGCACGTCCGGTGCTCCATTTACTTTTCTCTCGTTCGTTCAAATCGTTTCTAACCTCAAAATCGCCGAATCTCACGATCGTGGCAATTCGCCGTGGCAATTCACCTTTTTTCTTGATGATTCGTTGAAGAGTAATACGAAATTCTCAATATGGAGTTATTGTTGTGTTACAATTATGAAGAAGAAAAATAATTCATTATTATGATCGAAATTATGAAATGGTAAAAAAACTCAGGACGAATCGAGACAGTATTTTCTTGCAATTGCTACTTTTCATTTTTTCGTCAACTTTTCTATCTGGGTCGGATGGACACGAAAGAAGATTTAACGGCAGTGTCTCTTGGAGAAAGATTGTGGCGGTCGGGAACGTCGTGACTTCCGGTCCAAGACGGAAAATCGCGTCTCTTCCTCTCTCTTTTTTTAAAGAAGCCGTGTTTCATGCGGAAAATTACAATTCTCCACATTATTATTATTATTAACATATCATCATTATTATTATTAACATATTATTATTATGAATATCATTATGAACATTATTATTTATTATTTATTACTTATTATTACTATGTTGCAAATATGAGTCCGTTTGGGTTTGCGTTTCATGCAGAATATGACTCTCCTCCGCCTCATCATGATTATTATGCTGCAAAGGTTAACCGCCATTAATGCTAAAAGGGCGCATTTACCTTTTTCCGCTCTGCAATTTTTCCGTATAAGGGAGGAGCGAGTGACGCCGACGCTGTATTGCACAAAGCGTTGCAACAGAGAGGTGCTCAAGCCGCGCCCAACGTGCGCCATTTTGTAGGATTTTGTTTTTATTTTTCGTACAATAAGAGAGAACAGCGACCGTCAGTCAAAAGAACACCGGAAGCTTCCACGTAGCCATTGCGGGACTTCAAGCTTCCCGAACTTTTTGCAATTAACTCGTTACACCACGTGGCCGAAAAAAGAGGAATTTTCGTGAATTTATTTTACGCGAACGTAGGCAGGTTTTATATTTTTCTTTTGTTTTACATCGAAGATTATGGTTTTAAGTATCTTTCAGAATTGTTGTATAGAAAAACATTTGTGAATGCGGTAGATACAGTGGTCTTTGCAGACCAATGTTTGAAAAACTTCGCCGTGACCACTGCTGCTCGGAAACAAATAATCCGAAATAAAAACGTCAAACGCATTTGGCATGGAATTTTGTAGGGCTTGCACGAAGGATTTAACAAAATATTGATTTTTGAAAAAAATGCCCGCCACGCAAACTGAAATGATCAATTTTCGGCAAAAAAAGACGCTCCATTTTAATCGAAAAAAAAAAAAAACGATGCAAGGAAAAACAAATCCCTCGTTCAAGCATTGCGTTTTGATATGCGAAAAAAACCTTAAAAATTTGACGTTGATCGGTGCGGTGATTTTTGAGATATCGTGGTCACGAATTTTGAAAAGTCATTTTGAGAAAAACTCGTTTGAAGTTCGCCGATTCGCGGTACCTACCTATGAACGTCCATGACTCCTTCAATTTCGAACTGATCGACTCTGAAATTTTCAGAGATAATTCTTGAAATGTTATATTTTGAAAATCCGTCGAAAACCATAAATCGATATTTTGAAAATTTTCAACTAGGCTTAACCCCTTAAGGGCCATTTTGCCGAGGTATACGATATTCGCGATGAACACATAGCCGAAAAAAATCTTCCCATCGCTGTTCAAACGATCGCCGGAGATGAACGTCCTCGTTTTCGTTGCACCGAAAGGTGCCACTTTTTTTTCCATCGATGAGGTTGCCGGAGTCCGAGGTGAAAGATTGAGCGGAGCGGACACGAAACACAAGCTGATTTTAGCAGTCCAAAGTGACGAAAATCGATGCAAGTTTCGCAGGATTAAGGGGTTTAGTATTTTAGGACAACCCTTAAAAGGATTTTTGGCGACACGCAATAGTATATAAGCCTATCAAAAAAAGTATAAAATAAAAGCCTTTTTTAGCGTCTAAAGTGAGACGACCCCTTAAGACAACCCCTAAAGGGATTATTAGCGACTCGCAATAATTTTCGAGATATTGAATTTTAAAGTTTTTCAAAATATATATATATATTTTTTAAAAAAACTCGAAATTTTATTTTCAATATCTCGAAAACTATTGCGAGTCGCTAAAAATCCCTTTAGGGGTTGTTTTGAGGGGTCTTCTCACTTTAGACGCTAAAAAAGTCTATTTTCATACATTTTTTGATAGGCTTATATTATAGATATTGATATAAAAGTTGTTACACTTAATAAATACACTTTCGAAATACGAAAATAATTTTTTCAATGTATTTATGTAACCCAAACGAACTTCAAACTCGGTCTTCTCGAAACAACGTTTTTCGACGGCCTGTTGATAAAATCGTCGAAACTACCGAACCGATCGTTATGAAATTGTTAACCACATATTATTTACAACTATAGCTATAGCGCATGTCAAGGATTTTTTTAAATTTTGACATTTACTCCTTTTTTTGTTGCCAAAAACGGTGAAAAAAAACACGTTTTTTTTTCGAAGAATGTCCGCCATTTTGTTATTTTTGCATATACAAAAAATCGTATGATATGCGCCATACTGAATGTAATACCGTTTGATTATTTTCGTTTCGGATGATCCGTCTCCGAGATTTCATCAACAGCGCAGACCTACATTTTTTTAAGGAATTTTTTTTAAATATATAATAATTTTAATTAAATTTAATTAAATTTAATATATATTTAAATTAATTAATTTAAATAAATAATTAAATTTAATATATAATAATTTTCTACCATTTTCGTCTATAGTGATATAAAAAAAAAACATTTTTCTAAAATGTATTTCGAAAGTGTATTTATTGAGTGTAAGAACCTTTATATTAATATCTGTAATACAAAGCTATCGAAAAAAATCATGAAAATGCCTTTTTTTAGTGTCTGCAGTGAGAAGACCCGTTAAGAGCGACCGGAAATGGGTGAAAATGTCAGTCTTCCTTTCCGGAAGTACGTGGCTCCTTTCAGCGTCGAATTGACGCTACTTCGCCGCAGCGAGGGTACTTTGAAATCGTTTGAATTCTTTTGGGTTACTCTGTATATAATTTTCATCCTTTTTCGGCGTAAATTTTCGAAAGCTTCCGGAGAAGCACCAGGCTTCGGGCCCAAGCGAACCCCAAACACACTCCGGAAGTAGATTGCCACCTCGGAGGAACAAGATCCGAGGCAAAATTTGTCAATTTTGTCTCCCATAGCGAGCCACATACACGTTGTTTTTTCACGACGTTGAATTTTGCATCGTTGCAATGCAACGATATATTTTTTTTTTTTTCGTTATTCCTTCACTGTTATCATTATACCGAATATTTTTTTTGCAACTCAAGATTGTAAATCTGTAATAAAAATACGTGACGTTCGAATGATTTTTACAGCCTAAATTGCAAAAAAAAATGTTATATATAAAAAAGATATTTTATATATAAAAAAGAAATTTTATATTTAAAAAAGAAATTTTATATATAAAAAAGAATTCATTTTCGTTGCGTTTCCAACGATGCAAACTTCTACATAATGTTTTATCATTTTTTAAACCTCGTTTTTTTTTCCTAATTTTCCGTATTTTCTCTCATTTTTATTTCGAATACACAACATCGGAATATCTTGTTTTTATTTTTATTTCTCACCTGCGATGAGGCCGTGGCCGAATAAAATTATTTACCCACATATCGGTCGTTTTATTATTCTTCACGGGGTGCTCTCCGGGCAATGAGCGTTTCCGGCGAAAAAAATTGCTCGTTTTTCTCGTTTTATTTATTTCTCGTCTTTCTTTCCTTTCTACCGAGTGGGAAACACGCGATTTTTTTTGCGTCGACTTTCTCCATCTCGGCGCATTTCTCGCTCGAGAGTCAAATCTTTCGTTCCTGGTGCAAGGGAGAAAGGAAAAGAGAGCGGGAGACGCGCATGGGTGCAGGAAGTCTCGACGTTAAAACGTATCGATTCGTCGAGGATACGGCGCCGGGATAAAATTGCACGTGTGTGTAAGGGTGCGTTGATTTTTTTAAACTTTATTTTTCTTGCTGTTGTTTGTCTTTGATAATTTCTAGAAGTTAATTTACTAGAGGCTAGATACGATTCAACGTGGTACGTCAGAGGGGGGTGGGGGGGTGGGGGTGTGTTTTCGGGGTCGTTTCGTTTTAACTTACGTATTATTTTAATATACAAATGTACAGGGGGTGGGGGCGTTTCGACGATGTCTGCACTTTTGATATTTTTCAACCGGGGACCGGAAACGGTTATTCACGATCGAAACTCTCGTCGTTCCAGGCTCGTACGTCGACGCCGGATGTTCTCGCAACCGACGCGCCTGACTCACATGTAGATCCTTCGTAGATCCGACGGTGACGTTATCATGTTGCACTGGGGGCACAACTTTTTCGCTCCCTGCGAATCGATAAAAAGAGATCGTGAAAACGAATGAAAATGTCGGCAATTCTGTAGTGACTTTTCCGAAAAAAGAGCCCAAAATTATTTTTTTGATACCTTATCATTTGTTGGGTTATAAATTATGATAATCAGTCGGGGGAAGCTGAAATTCACCACCCCATAAAAAGTTATGGGGTTTTGAAGTTTCGAAACACGTGACAAAATAGGACATTTTTGAATATTTCGACGCCTGTATTGAGTTTGTTTGGGTTTGTTGTTTGGAACTTCAATTTTTCATTGACAATTTTTTTACGAGCAAAAAAGTGGTTGTTTGAAATTTCGAAATTATAATAATTTCGAAAAATTCGAAATTATAATAATTTCGAAAAATTCGAAATTATTTTTGACGCTTTTTTGCGCGTAAAAAAAATGTTAATTAAAAATTGAAACAAACCCAAACAGACCCAAACAAACCCAAACAATTTTTTACGAGCAAGAAAGTGTTTGTTCCGGTTTGTTTGGGTTTGTTTCAATTTTTAATTAACAATTTTTTTACCAGTAAAAAAGTGTTCGTTTGGGTTTGTTTCAATTTTTAACAACTTTTTTACAAGCAAAAAAGCGTTAAAAATAATTTCGAATTTTTCACAAAACCAGAACAAATCCAATATACGCGTCAAAATGTTAAAAAATGCCCTATTTTAGGACGTGCTTCCACGAACTTCAAAACCCCATAACTTTTGGGGGGGGGGGGTGAGTTTCAGCTTCCCCCGACTGAATATCATCATTTATAACCTAATAAATGAGAAAACATCAAAAAAATAATTCTAGGCTCATTTTTCGGAAAAGTCATTTATCTAACGAATTACCAAAATGTAAATATTTTTCAAGAATTCGAAATAACGTGGCGTTCGAATTTCTTCGGCACTTTTTTCATCCTTCGTCAAAGTTGTGTAGGAGAGATGTTTGGCTCTTGGAGTGATATTCAACCAATTTACTTCAAATTATTATTATTACTATTCGAAAAATCTAAAACTCTGAAAAAATAGGGCACGAAATTAACTTTTTTTTTTCAGGGCGTGGCCATTCAACTTTTTTTTTCTCTTCGGTACTTGCCATAATGGCATTCTTATTGATCAAGCAAAATGGATTTATTTCTGGTTCAGATGAATCGGAGCTTTGGAATTGTCAAGCGCGTCAACCCTTTTTTTCACAGCCATATTTCGAAACCTGTAAACTCTTCAATTTTTATTTTTTTTCTGTAAATTCTTGAAACGTCAATAAATAGACCAAAAAATTATTCGTTTGAAATGTTTTTGGTGATTTTTTAAATCGAGCCCGAAATGTAGGGCTCCAGCTAGAATACTCCGTTAAAAAACGTTTATCGTAGCTTTGATTTGCCGAAGAAAAATTCACAACTAGAGAAGAAGAACTTTATTGTATTCGAACGATGCAAACTTCAATATCATCGTACATCGTGGAGGAAAAATAAATATCGATGGATAAAAAACGATAAATAATGCAATTCGTGATTTTGTGATGAAAAATTGGTTTTAATTTTCATTTTCCGTACTCACCAACGTGTGAAGCCAACATTGCTCGCAGTGTACGTGCCAACAGCATACGGAGGTCACCGGTTTCTTGTATTGCTCCTGGACACATTTTTTCAAGTCAGAACAACGACTCAGCCATTGTTTTTCTATTATGTTTTTTTTTTTCTAATCGAGTTCTCGGCATATAGAGATATTATTGTGCTTTATATTTAATTGCGATCGGCAAAGTAATCGTGAAATCGATCGCAATTAATATGCACACGATTCATCGAGGCTTGAAACGAAAATCGAATGAATATTTAAACAATGAAGTACGAAAATAAAATGACCACAAAGATCGACAAAAATCGTGTGTCTCGATCGCCAACCTTCGTTGAGCCTCGCTGTCGTGTGAATTTTTATTTCGTTGGCCAAAGCACACATTTGTGTATAAGACATTTAAATATAACATAATATAGTAAATTTCAAAATGTCCGAACATAAATACAGGTAAACGATGAATGATTTCTTCCAACACTTGAGGGGCCATACCAGTGTGACACTTTTAAAAAATCGATTTTTTTGCCTTTTTCGATAATTTATACTTTCAAGAATATCCTATAAACATTTCAAGGCCGTATCTCTAATCATTTTATCTTGCAAAAATCGATAGTTAAATCTTTGAACGCGGTTTTCTCGAAATGAGATTTTTCAAATTTGCTGACATTGTAACTCAAAGAGCAATTATCCGATTGACTTGAAATTTGAACTGAATACTCTTGAATATATTTACTCCACAATGACGTAGGATATTTTTGATTGGATGAAAATTGACGATTTGGCATTGAAAAAAATGACCATTTTATAGGCAAGAAAACAGACTTTTTTTCATAACTACGTCATTTTGTTAAATTTTGATATTTTTCGAAAATCCTACGTCATTGTACAGGAAATACCTTCCAGTTTAACGACATTTTTTCATTTTTCGGTGTCAGCTACTCAATCGGCCGGAATCTTGTCAGCAGTGGAGGACATTTTTTTGCCGCCTCCGAAGGCAGTGCATAAGTCGCTTGGATCTCAATATCTTTCTATGAAAAAATTATGCAATATAGGTCAAATATAGCCAAATATATTCTTAATTTTCCGAAACATTTAATCGAGTATTTTTCTTCCAAAAAATTCCCGAAAATCACCCAAATTTCCAGCGTTCACGCTGGTATAACCCCTCAATGAAAATACTTAACGAAAAACAACGATAATTACATTTAATTGCACAAAAGATTTTCAGCCTCTAATTTTCATTAAAATAACTATTTTCTCTGTCTTCAATTTGTTTGAAAATAGAAAAGCGTTTGAAAAATGACTAAATATTTAAAAACCAACATACATCGAAGGTTCGCAAGGGAAAAAATCTCCACCCTTGCGAAAGAATTTACCCAAAATAAAAATTTCACGAGCATTGTTTACGATAAAAAAAATGCCGCGATATAAATAAATAAATCGTTATTAACCCGGGATTGTCAACGCAAGTAATGAAAGGGGGAAGTAAAAATTCTATGTCAATAATGGTGTGAAGGTGAATATAAAATAATAAAAATCGTTAGTACAAGGGTTGAAATAAGGGTAAATAAAATGTACCCTTGTAAATTGGAAAAACTTTAAGGGGCCAGTCCACTTTGAAAATTTCAAAAAATCGAAAGCAAGCAAGACTTGAAGAAATCGACGATCATGAGCAATCCGAAGGGATTTTGTACGGTGCAGGAATTGCCGATTAAGTTTAGGTTAGAGTTTTTCATAGTATAAACTTCAAACGCGTTTTTCTCGAAACAACGTTTTCAAAATCTGGCTCCATCGTATCTCTAAAACTAATAAACCGATTCTCTTGAAATTTGAACCACATATTGTAAACATGATTCGCAACAAGATGACCCTCGATGGTTTTAAAATTTTGATTTTTACTCTTTTTTTTGCGAAAAACTGCGACAAAAAACGCGTTGTTTTTACTTTTTTCGTTTTTCATCTGCCATTTTTTTATTTTTCGATGAAACTGTATATCCGAGGGTTATTTTGTAGCTGGTGCCATACTGAATCTAATGGACTTTGATTTTTTTTGTTTTAGACAAGCCGTTGCCGAGTTGTGATGGAGCTACCTAGCCCACCTATTTTTGAGTCGTTACATTGACCTATAGTTTTTGTACTTAAAAATGAATAAAAATTCATTAAACATTTTTTTATAATGTATTTCAAGACTTTATTCATCAAGCCCAACAACTTTTATATTCATATATTTGATAAAATCCTCAAAAAAATCGCGAAAATAGCCTTTTTTTCGTGGCTCCAAAGTGGACTGGCTCCTTAAGGGGAGATATACACCTAGATGGTCGAAAAAATCGATTTAGAAGCTACGAACATTCCGTCGACCGTAGAAGACCTACACTATGGGCTTGGTATCGATGATTCCATGCAAGTTGACAAATTTCATGATTTATTCATTCCCAAATTTTCAAACGCGTTTTTCTCGAAAACCACGTTTTTCAAATCGGTACCCAAAATTTCTCGAAAACCAATGAACCGATTGCCTTGAGGTTTTTTGTGGTTATTCTATACACCATTATCTAGTACTTGTCATAGGATTTTTTTATTCCGTTACTTAGTTTTTGTTTTATAGGCAAAATAATAACTAATTTTTGGCCCAAAAATCACTATTTATGTTCAAACGTCCGCCATTTTGTCATAAATCGATATTTTCAAAATCGGCTATGACAAGTACTAGATTATAGTATCTAATTTAATAATCTTTTTGGTTTTTTTTTTTCAGATGTTTTTTGAAGAAACGCGAGTGGGTACCGTATACGCAGATTTTTTTTACGACGCACCAACGATCATACAATATCCTTGTATATTTTTGATATTTTTAAATAAAGAAAATTAAACATATTTTTGAATGTATATACTTTTAGATAATTAAAACCCCAATCCGAAATATCAAATAGTTTTCCTTGAAAAAATTCGCAAAAATGACCCTTTTTCCGGCTCCTAGGTGTATATCTCCCCTTAAATTCAGTTGGTAGTTCAAGTGAAATTGAAAAATAAAAAATAAGTTGAAATAAAGGTAAATAAATGTGCCCCTGTGAATTGAAAAAAAAACGTTCAATTCCGTTGGAATTCAATTGAAATTAAGGAATGAAAAACAAGTTGAAACAAGGGTAATTAAGATAGAATTAAAATGATCGTAAACTCACCATGCAAATGAGGCATTTGAAAAGTTGGCCCCGCATTTCCGCCTCGAGTTCGCGTATACGACTTCGCAGTGCGTCCAGGACCGGGGCGTCGACGATGTCACGCCTCGTCGAGCTGATGCCGCTCTCCTCGGTCTCGAGATTCAGAGGCGTCGAGCTCGGCGAGTTCGGCGAATTGGCGGTGGTGCCGGGCTCCGGTTTGACCTCGACCTGTGCACCGTGAGGCTGATCCGGCGGTGTGTGCGGTGTCAGCGGTGCGTTTGGCGATATAACGGCCTCGCGAAGAGCGTCGCGCTCCTTCTGCTCCCTCGGGGTACCCTCGCCCCTCGGCGCTATAACGTCCGCCTCGGAATACTGCGCGGGGCCGAACTGGGCCGCGTCGTCGCCGTCCACGACCAGGTCGACGTCGTCGTCCTCCTGATTCCCAGCTTGGCCACCACCACCGCCCCCGCGATTACTCGACGTCGCCAGTCCAACCGCTGAACAATTGTTTTTTTTCGTCCCATCGTTAGAATTTCATGCGTATGGCCGATTGGACGGTTAATGCTTTTTTTCCACATTTCGTTTACGCTTTCGTTCATTCGCGGATGAATTTTAAATTTCGGTATTCAATTTTGAATCTCTGACTTTTATTTCTAATCTTGAAAAATTAATTTTTATTATTTTTTAAAAGTATTTAATTTAAAAGTAATTTTAAAAGTAATTTTAAAAGTAATTTTAAAAGTAATTTTAAAAGTAATTTTAAAAGTGATTTTAAAAGTAATTTTAAAAGTAATTTTAAAAGTAATTTTAAAAGTAATTTTAAAAGGAATTTTAAAAGTAATTTTGAAAGGAATTTTAAAAGTAGTTTTAAAAGTAATTTTAAAAGTATTTTTCAAAGTAATTTTAAAGATAATTTTTAAAGTAATTTTGAAAGTAATTTTAAAAGGAATTTTGAAAGTAATTTTAAAAGTAATTTTGAAAGTAATTTCAGAAGTAATTTTAAAAGAAATTTTGAAAGTAATTTCAGAAGTAATTTTAAAAGTAATTTTAAAAGTAATTTTAAAAGTAATTTTAAAAGTAATTTTATAAGTCACACTTTTGTACGACTCGTTTGTATGGAACGTTTTTGATGTATTGTGTACGAATGGTAGATCTGCTTTGAAAAATGTTAGAATCGTTTATTTTGTATTTCCATTTTTTTTTCAATCTTTCTGAATTTTTTTTCGAACAATTTTTTAACGACTTGTTTGTTTCGAACATTTTTTAATATTTTGTGGACGAATGTGACTTGTCCATTTTTCATGCTATTTGTTTAAAATCCTTTTTACATATTTTTTCGGGCACTTTTGTACGACTTGTTTGTTTTGAACGTTTTTAAATATTCTATAAACGAATGTTAATTCTCCTTTTTTAATTTTTGATATTAATTTTTTTATCCTGTTTTTATTTACATCTTTGGAAAAAAAATGGTCAACATTTTTGTACGACTTGGTTGTATCTCTTTTTTTTTCTGCCATAAACGGATGTTAGTTCTCCTTTAAATTTGTTTAAGATTGTACATTTTTAAAAACTTTGTGAACTAATATTAGTTTTCCCGTTTTCAACTTTTGAAGTTTGTATATTTTAAGTCTTGTGCGACTTCCTTGTATCGAATACTTTTTAATATTCTGTGGGTGCAGGTTAATTCGATGTCTTTCATTATCAATACTAGTTTTTTTAGTCTTCAATTTTTATTTTTAATCGTTAACTTTTGCGTTTTCAACCTTTTTGTACGATTTGTTCGTAACGAACATTTTTTAATACTTTCTGGACGCATGTTAATTAGCCATCTCCAGTTTTTAGTATTAATTTTTTCAGCCTTCAATTTTTATCTTCAGTCGTTTAAAAAAAAATTCCAAACACTTTTGTACATGTTAATTCTCCTTTTTCAATTTCTAATATGAATTTCTTCGATCTTTAATTTTTATTTTCAATCTTAAAAGAAACAAAAATTAACACTTTTGACTTGTTTTATATCTAACATTTTTTACCGATACAGACATCGTATTTTCCATAACAATTTCAATGCAAAATATTTAATAAAATGTGACTCTAGAATATATTCCTCAACTACCAGATATATTCTAATATTGTATATCATATCTATTTTATGTTATATTGTATATTAAAATATTGCATTATATTCAACGATGTATATTTTATTTCTAAATATTGATAGTCAAGTATATCGCAACACATAAAATAATATGACGCTATAATAAATAATATAAAGTATAATTGAGTGGTCGCGAAAATCTTACCGGAAAAGCCACCGACGAGCATCGAAGTCGCCCGGACTCTTCGCTGCCCGGCCCACTCGTATTCCTCGAAGCTCTCGGCGTCGCCCTCGACGTCGACTTCCTCGTCGTCCATGCCACCGGTACCCGGATTGTGCCTCGACGGGTTCGCGCCCCCGTTGTGCTTGTTCAGGCAACGCTCGACGTGCTGATTGAGCTCTTCCGGTGTGCCGGAGAGACGCTCGCTGCACACCGGACAGGCGGGCTCGTCCGCTTTTCTTTTCCTGTTCTTCACGCGGATTCTCGCCTAAATATCGCATAGTTCGAGCAATTCGAGACAATTGCAAAGAAAATAGCCGCAATAAGAAATACGTGATGATTTTCATTCTCATTCGTGTATTAGGACGTTGAATAAGTTCTCGCTGTTTTCCAACAGATGGCGTTACCAGAAGTGCGTGCAGTTTAACGGGGGAAACAAGTTTATGAGTACCTTTTTTGAGTGATTTTCATTATTTTTTCGCCAAGAAATAAATTAATAGAATTTATTCCAATTTTGGGAATATTTTATACATATTTTCAAACAAATATTGTTAATTTTTTCGAAGCATTTCCTCTGAAAATATGGAACATGTAACGTACCGAATCGAAGGTCGCCATCGGACTTTGCTGTTTGTGTACACTCTAGAGGCCGCAGTTTTTATCGGAAATCAATACGGTTGGATGATTACTTCAAAAGCATGTTTTCCTTCTATATGAACCTAACTCCAACCAAAATAATTGAAAATTGCATTTTTTAGAGGTTTTTAAGGCAGTAGTCTGCTTTACAGGCTCCAAAAAATCGATTTGAAGAAGAGGAAGGATTATTGTATGGCCCGGGGATAGCTGATTAACGTCTAATTAGTGTAAGTATCCAAAAACTTATATTTTTTTGGACCGAAAACTTTAAAGCCCGTTTTCTCGAGTTTTCATTTTCACAAGTTTTAGAAAACGGTGCCGACGATAGCAAAAACAATATATGTCCGATCGAAAAAAATCAAAGTGATCTAGCTTCAGTATTAAATTATCTTCTATTTGAACTAAAAAAGTTGGACAAAAGTACTATTTAAATTACTTGTTTTGCAACTTAAAGTGAATGTTTTTTTTTTCAAAATAGTGAATTTTTTTTTCAAACTTCGAAAAAATTTGTAATTTCATCATTTCTTCGGTATTTTTTTAGTTCATATAGAAAAGGAACTTATAAAAACTAAAAAAAAATTTGGTTCGACTGTTTCAGATGCATCGCACGACCTCCATCACCAGCACCAATTTACAAGTGCAGACTCCAGGCGCCCCAGAAAAATCGTTACAACTTTGAAAAATTTCAATATTTTTTAATAATAAAAATTGTTTTTTAAAGCTTGAATATAATACACTATCGTCTCAAAATTTCGTTTAACGCAATCATTTCCATCCCTTTCAAAAAAATTGCTGAAAAAACGCTTTTTTCGGCTTCTAAAGCAGACTACCGCCATAAAGAAAAGGGTATAATTTTTGCCATTATTCTATAACCTTTTTGCTAGAAAAAAAGATACTTTAGATACTACCCCAAACTTAGGTTCATCTAGAGCGTAATAATATAAATAAACCAACTATCGCTTTATAAAATTATTGGTTGGAAACTTTTTGAGCTAGAGTGTACACAAATTGAAAAAAAAGTCGTTTCGAGGAAAACGCGTTTGAAAAAAAATTACCGAAAACAAAAAGTTCGAGGCAGTAATGAATTCTTTATACTACTTTGGAAACATGTTCTTGAATAGTTTTACTAGCAATTTATGGAATTTGAAAAAATCGATTTTTTGAGTAATCTGAATTGGTTTCCCGCCTTAAGATGGTGACGCATATTTAAGGAAGTACAATAAGGGCAGTATTACGATGTATGTGGCCCCCAATTCTGACGACGCAGTCTTCATATTTGGCCCAAAATGAGACTTTTTTCAAGACCGGTAAAAATCGAAATTCGACCCTTAAGGGAGTGAAACGGGGGTTTTAAAATGTATACGAGATAACCTAATTTTTGGTCAGATTTGCTTGAAACTTGGTATAAATCGTATATTGGAAACTTGGTATATAATCAATAAATACACTCCAATACGAGTGTTTTATTGATTATTTTTAATAAAACTTATTATATATTTAATAATATTTATAATATATTATTATATATTAACGAAATTAAATATGTATTTGTTTGATGTATTTATGCCAGCCCAAACGAACACAAACAAACACAGTTAAGGGGTTAAAAGTACTACTTGACTGTCTTCACGCACGCAGCGAGGAAAACATATAGTGTTACACTGAGAAAAAGAAATTGTTGAATGCCCAAAATGCATTTCGTTGTCTCGAAATTTTGTTGTTTTGAGAGTTGCTCAGACATGCTAAATAAGCTACAGTTCACACCACTAAAACCATCAGTTAGATTAACAAAACGTTTGTTATGCCAATCAAAAATCAAGTTGAACGTATTTAAAGATACATTTTGTTAAACTAACTGAATTTTGGTTGGATGAACGAATTTTTTTCTTTCATCGTATATATCAAATAAATTTGGTAAGTTTCAAGTAGATGTGGTGAAGAAATTTGCTTTCTCATACAAACGTTGACACTCCCGTTTAACACCCTTAAAGGTTACACTTTGGAAATTGCTGAAATACGTGTTTGATTATTTGTATTTTAGTGTACTGATGCCAAGTTTCAAGCAAATC
Organism: Ophion ellenae; assembly: GCA_963210295.1. Lineage (NCBI taxonomy): Eukaryota > Metazoa > Arthropoda > Insecta > Hymenoptera > Ichneumonidae > Ophion > Ophion ellenae. Next base: position 47,139,526 of record OY723388.1, on the reverse strand, counting down.
TGAGAAAAAAATATGTTGTCTCATGCAAACTTTAAAACGCCTGTTTCACCCCTTAAGGCAGAACGAGCGTGCGCTCTTGATTTCTATAGATTTCGTTCAAATTTTAACTAGACATTGTTCATATCATTATGCATGTTTTAGTGAAATTTCAGACCAGTCGACTATTTAGATCTGGAGACAATGGGTTTTCAAATTGCAACTTTTAACACTGCAGGGTCTGCATTGAAATTTAGTAAAAAATTACGCGGCATATTTAAAATAATACTGCAACACAAATTTTTATTCGGAAGTAATTTTTAATGGAACAAAGTTTTTAACTAGTTATGAATTAACGAACACTATTATTTGTTAATAAAGATAACATAAATAATATAAAATATCAATATTGATAACGCAAATATTTTTTTCAAGATAAACGTTTTTAACTTTAGGAACACGATAATTTTTTTTCTCGAAACATTGAAAAGTACGAAAAGTACTGCAGTGTTGCCATGTGTCTTCTTATTATAAGGGACAAATATTTTTTACGGATAATTATTTTGGCTTATTTGAACGTTTTTAGCAAAACTGAATGGGAAAGGCAATCCAAACTTTTTTCACTCTTTCCCTAACTAGTTTGCTATCTGAACATATTTTTTTTCTTCAAAATTTATAAACACAATAGATTGGTACGATGAATTATGTGACTTGTTTTACCGTAAGGGTCGAATTTCAATTTTTACCACTCTTGAAAACTTTTATTTTGGGTCAAATATGAAAGCTGCGTGATCAAAATTGGGGGCCACATATATCGTAATATCCCCACTATAAGCAAGCTTGAAATTCAGTGTCTGTCATTTCGCCGAAGTGTAAATAACTTTTTTTTTTCATAGTGTTAAACATGTCAAATTTCGTGCCAAAAAAAGTAATGCGGGGCATTTTACTGCACTACTTTATATAAAATAAAATCGGCAGTTAAAGCACACAGAGATTGTTTTAGACGCTTCAAAAATAATGATTTTCACGTGTTGAGTTGAAGGCATTCACTTCATGAATGATTTTTCAAAATGAAGCATTAATTTTCATGAAAAAAAAACAGCGCGAACGTATTCAACATGCCAATAAATAGATCGAAATTGGAAAATTTCAAAATGGCAAACCTGACGATTCGCCTTGATCCTCTTGTAGGTTTCCCATCGTCCCTGTGGCGTGCCGTCGGCTGCCGACGGTGCATGAAGCATAGGACTGTGCTGGTGATCCGGATGATGACCGGACGGTGGACCGATAGCCGATCTCTGCCTCGGCCGCGAATTACTCGTCGACACCTTGTACAAACGATCGAGCTCCTGGGCAAAGTGTTGCTCGAGTTCCTGCGGTCTCACCGTGACGCTGCATACCGGACAGCACGAGGGATCCGACGGGAATTTCTTTTTGCCTGTCGGTGGCAAAGGGGAGAAGAAAAAAAACCTCAATAAAATGGCGCCTCGATTCGATCGTTGTTCTCGAACAATCGGGCACGTTTAATCAAAAACGATACTCGCGTTTCGATCAATCAAAGTGCACTTCGACGGTTCGGGTTTGGGACGATTGACCGGAAGGAGCTTTGGAAAAAATAAATAAAAATATGAAAATATAGAAAATATAGTCTTGAAAAGAAAGAGAAAACCTTCACTAGCAATGGGTGATCAAGGCTTGTTTATTAAGGCCTCATATAAAGGTGAAAAAAATTGGTATTTTTTTTTAATTGGCTTTAACAATGTATGAACATCCCAAGGATGATATGGTTAAGGGAGACTTTGTCCTTGAAATCGGCGGGAGATGTTAGCGGCTCAACATGAGCAGCTAGAAGAAGAGGAGGGATGCCTCTATGGACCAGGCATTGCCGATTAGCGGTAATTATAAATACATTTGTGTAAACACATTACAAAACTTTAAACGCGTTTTTCTCGAAAACACGTTTTTCAAAATGGCTGACATTCTCCTGACCGCTGTAATTAACATATCGACCTGAAATTTGGAGAGCATACTCAGAAAATATGTCTTCACGGAATGACGGATCGTTTTTTCGATAGATACATTTTTCCATTTATTATTTATCTTTTTATGCGAAAAAAAACGCGAAAATTCGATTTTTTTGTAAATTGCCGCCATTTTCCGAAATTTGTACTAAACGAAAAACCCATCCGTCATTCCATGACCAAAGGGTCACAGATTGATAATATGCTTTGAATTTGTGTTTCAGATCAACAAAGAGGGGGCAGTGATGTCAGCCGTTTACCTCCCGCGATTTAAGGACCTGTTTTCGTGGAGCTGCAACGGCCGGCATTTTGGTTTTTTTTTTCAAAAATAAATTTTTTTAACGTTCTGTATATCATGAATGAAAGCAAGAAAAAAACCGCACTCAAAAAGCTTCACTCGTTTCCTTTAAAAAAAATAAAATGTAAACACCTGAAATATGGCACTCCAAGGACAAAGTCTCCGTTAATATGTATAAACATCGCAAGAATCGACTGGCCCGGAGAAAAATTATTTAAAAACTTTTAACACGTTTTTCTTGAAATCATGTTTTCAAAATCCCAACGGACTCGTAGCTCGTACAATTTTCAACCGATTGATGTCAAATTTCAATTGTAGCTTCTCAGACAGATTTTCCAGGGGAGTACACATGATTTTCACGATCGATTAACAACAACGGTTTTTATAAACAAATTAAGTCCGTTTTTGAGCCGAAAATGCGACCTTTTCTTTTTCTTCAAACAGTGCCAAATTTACAAAAATCAATATTTTGTAATAACCGTGTGTACTTTGTCAGCAAAACTCACGTAGATTACGAAAAGAATGTTTTTTTTTTCTTCTAGGTGCTCATGTGTGTCTCCAACGAGTCCGCCCGTGGGCCTCAAAAAAGGCGTTCTCTTTCTACCGGCCACACGGTCGCCATTTTGTATTTTTTCGGAAAATGAAAAATTGATTTCGGTACCTACAAATATGTGAAATAAACCCTCCAAACCTCATTTTTATTGCTTTACTAGTATTTGCAAAGCAAAATGAGGCCTCAAGTGCAAAGAGGCAAATGCAAAGCAAAATGAGACCTTAAGCGGCCGTGAAAAAAATTGTAGCGTTTATTCGTACAGTCATAAGTAACAAGGGCATTGTTGTAAACGATAGAAAAACCATCTGGCACGTTTAATTAAAAAGATATTCGCATTTCGATTAATCAAATCGCACTTTGACGTTTGGGTTTCATTCGATTTGCGAATAAGTGCAATCGATTCGTCAATGCGACGATTAACCAGCAGGAGCTTTGGAAAAAAATAATAAACATATCAAAATCTAGAAAATATAGTAATGAAAAAAAGTATCCTTACTTTTTAATAGTAAACCTTCTTTTTAATATTTTAAGACAACCCTTAAAAGAATTTTGGCAACGCGCAATAGTTTTTGGGTTTGGGTTTGTTTGGATTTTGTTGTTGAGACAAAACGGAGAGCGCGATAATATATATATAGGTATGAACAGATACGTAGCAGATATATATATATATATATATATATATATATATATATATATATATATATATATATATATATATATATATATATATACATATATATATATAAATATATATAGTCGGCGTGCGTTAAAAAAATCAATTCAATATCTCCAAAACTATTGCGAGTCGCTAAAAATCCCTTTAGAGGGTGTCTTAAGGGGTCTCCTCACTTTAGACGCTGAAAAGAGGCTATTCTCATCATTTTTTTTTTGATAGGTTTATATTATAGATATTCATATAAAAGTTGTTACACTTAATAAATACTCTTTTGAAATGCCAAAAAAAAAGTTTTCTGTATTTATGTGACCCAAACAAACTTTAAACGCGTTTTTCTCGAAACAACGTTTTTCGACGGCTTGTTGATAAAATCTTCGAAACCACTGAATCGATCCTTACGAAATTTTAACCACATATTCTTTACAACTATAGCTATAGCGCATATCAAGGATTTTTTTGAATTTTGATATTTACTATTTTTTTTGCCAAAAACAGTGAAAAAAGTTTTTTTTGTTTTTTTCGAAAAATGCCCGCCATTTTGTTATTTTTGCATATATCAAAAATCGTATGATATGCGCTATAGCCATTAACATACTGAATCTAAAACCGTTTGATTTTTTTTATTGGGATGATCCATCTCCGAGATTTCAGCAACAGCGCAAACCTACAATTTTTTAGGACATTTTTTTAACTGCCATTTTCGTCTATAAATAGTGACTTAAATAAATACATTTTTGTAAAAATGTAGTTCGAAAGTGTATTTATTAAGTGTAACAAATTTTATATATCAATATCTATGATATAAACCTATCAAAAAATTCATAAAAGTAGCCTTTTTTCAGTCTCTAAAGTGAGAAGACCCCTTAAGATATTAAAACGAAGGTTTGTGCAAAATTTCTGCTCGATCGGAGGCGGCGGGGAGTTTCGGAACCTTGCACTCTTAAAAAAAACACTCGAAAACTATTGCGAGTCGCCAAAAATCCCTTAAAGGGTTGTCTTAAAATATTAAGGGTTTACCCCCACTTGCGATTTTGAAAAAATCGATTTTTTTTATTGCATTTTTTTGAAGTATAAGTATCTAAGAATATGTCCTGAAAATTTCAAGTCGATCCGAACAAAATTGACTGAAATATGAGCGTTGAAAGAGAAGAATCCGCGTTGAAAGAGAAGAATCCGCGTTGAAAGACAAACTTTAAACGCGTTTTTCTCAAAATGGCATTTCTGAAGTCGGTGACCAAGATTACTCGAACACTAATGAACCGATCTTCTTGAAATTTTGCAGGCTTATTTAATACATAAAAATGTAGTCTTTAATCGTTCGATTTTTTTTTTCGAAAAAAATGGCCGTTTTATAGCCAAAAAACGGCCGTTTTTTTTCGTTAAAATCGAACCATTAATTTTGACTGTCCGCCATTTTGTGAAAAATGAATATTTTTTAAAATCCTTCGACTGAAGACTGGTTTATACTTATATTTGACTAAATCCATCCGCATTTTTTTTCAGATGATCCACTTCGCCGCAATGTTGGTCACCGCAAACCGTGTATACAAAAACATTATTTCATTGACGGCCATTTGCCACTAAGCAATGTAATATTTTTCAATAAAAAAATTACTGAAAGTTCTTCAAGATGTATTCTTTGAGATGGTATATTGATCGATCAAAAAAGTTTTGTAGTTTTGTTCAAAAAAATTCATGAAAAAGGCCTTTTTTTTGGCGCTACAAGTGGGGGTAACGCCTTAAAAGGGAGGTTTGTGCAAAATTTCAGCTCGATCAGAGGGTGGAGGGTGTTTCGCAAGCTTATCCAAAGTATCCTTCAACATCAATGGGTGATCGAGCCTCGTTAATTATGCGGCCGTTAAAAAAAGTTGTATCGTTTATTTGTACACTCGTAAATCACGAGGGCATTGTTGTAAATGATAAAAATGTTGTTATTCGAGAGAGTTGAACAGCTGGCCTCGATCGCAGATATTTGTTTATTTACGTACGCGCGGAGTACGTGCGAGAGATCGTTTTTCTCTCGAGAAGCGAGGCGAACATTTTTTCTCGGCCTCTCGGAGCTCTTTTGGCTACGATATAATAGTCGACCCGCGTGATAGTGCTCGGCGCGTCTCGCGCGACACGCACGCACTCGTATGCGCGTATCCATATCTCTTCGGGGCTCGGGATGGTCCCGGGAGCCAAACAAAATAACCGCAGCGTATCCGGAAGTCCCTTACGGGTGCTATCGTTGCCCGTGTATTTTCACAGGCCTCGCAAGAATTCTACGCTGATACGAAACATTTGGTCATATTCAACGGGTCTTGGAAATTTTTCGAATTCCTCGCCTCCATCCCCAACGATGAGATGTACCACTGGACCGAAATAATATGGGGATCGTCCGACAAAACGATGGCTCGGAAACGACAAACGTTTCGAAGATTCTGACATTTTTTTTACTAGCCAAAAATTAACTCGTCAACCGGTGAGGAATTTTCGTAAATTAACTTTGATGTTTGTACGCCCTTCGGCACTTTTACCACCCCTTTAAGCGGGGACATATCTTAAGGGCCTACAGCACTGTAAATGTCCGAAATTAAGTGGCAATTTTTGGCTATTTTTTATGGGTGGACGGACAAGTAAGAGAATAATGATATTCAAGGATGTCATTAGTCATATCTTCGAGTGAAAAAAAATGTATAGTAAAAAATTATACAAAATGACGACCTTTTTTTTACTGGTACCAAACTTTTTCCCCCTTATTCTAGATGGTTCGGGGCAACTTGGAAAAAATTGGAGAGCCAATTGGAAAAAAAAGTCAATTCTGGAAAAATTTTACAGTGGTGTTACCCCTTAAGGCGGGAGCCTGAAGGAAGGTCCGAAAAGTCGTTTTTTTTGTATTGCTTAAATCGATAGATAAACTATCCAAAAATATATTTACAAAGTTACAGAGGCCAATTGTAAATAATTTCGAAGATACAAGGTCAAAAGTAGAAAAGCGATTGATATTTGATATTGATATTTCCTCCTATTGAAAACTTTGAAGCGCGTTTTCTCCAGTTTCCATTTTCACGATCATTCCAAATTGGCGGGCGTGGTAGCAAAAAAACTAAACGACTTATTGAATCAAACCGAAGTTTATTTTCTTCAGTATAAAAATCTCTTCTAAGTGAATTAAAAGAGTCGTTGAAAAAGTCTTTTTGAATAATTTTTATAGCACGTTAGTGTTTTTTTTTTCTTTCAAATTTGACAAAAGTTATAATTTCACGATTTTTTCCAGCTTTTTCTTAATTCACACAGAAGAAAAATATGTGACAATTGAAAATTTTATTGGTTTATTTGGTTCAGTCAAGAATTACGAGCTGCATCTTTCCCGCCGATTGGGGCTGATACATCTGCAGTCATTTATTGTTTCATGTTGACTTTTTTTTTATACATTTCAAATATACATGAAAAGATACTTCAATGTTTGCTGGGCTGACTTGTTTTGTTCCCGTCTAAAAAAAATCCCGAGAAACGCCTTTTCAGACCTTCAAATGCAGGCTCCTGCTTTAAGGCGAGGAAAAAATTAACTGATTTTCTGAGAACTCTTTTAACTGAGGAAGAATATTCTTCGTTGGTTTTTTCGGATTAATCCCACCGACGCGACGTGTCACGCCGTCTAACAATATCCGCCGCAACCCGTTTAGAAGACCGTGCCAAATCTCTGCCATTTTTAAAGATTAATACAAAAAATACCATGTAACAGCCAAAAAAGTAAAAAGACATAACCCGAATCTAAAAAATGGTAAAGAAATCACTCCCTTTAAAAAAAATCATTAAAATCACCAATTTTTTTTCTCGCCTAAAGGTATCTACCCCCTTGTAACATTTTGGTCCCAGATGTGGCATAAGGGACCAAATGAATTCCTATAATTATTTGTTGTATCACATAAATTATATCAATTAGTTATTATCATTGCGACAATTAAAGAGGTTTATCGAATAACATGCCATAGATTTTTTAAACTTAACCATATATATATATATATATATATATATATATATATATAAAATTCCTTCCTCTCTCTTCGCCTTACAAAGCTGCCGAAATCTTCTAACACGCATCCGAGTTGCTCAACGTTTTTCGTCGTGACAGTCCATAGCACCTTTTTTTTTTAAATAGAATTCAGGAATGCATCGAAACTCCGAAGCTACGATGCTGTAAAATCGAAGTTTCCATGTGGAAAATAAGAGGTTATGTGCATCTATCGACTGCTGAGGCAGTTATAGGGCAAGCTTATTGATGGCCTCATCAGGGAAAGCCATAGTAGGGCCTGTCAGGGCAAGCCTTGGTAGGGCCCTATCGGGGCAAGCCTTACTTAGTAGAGCCGCATTAGGGACAGCCTTAGTAAGGCCCTATCATGGAAACATTAGGGACAGCCTTAGTAGGGCCTTATCAGGGCAAGCCTTGGTAGGGCCTGATGGGGAGAGCCTTAGTAGGATCTTTTCTGGGGCGGCCTTAGTAGGGCCATTTTAGTATAGCCTGATTTAGGACCTACATACTTCCGGCCCGATCGGGGCCGGATCAGGATGTCCGTAATAGGTGTTACCCGTATCACAGCCCGATCGGGGCCTGATCCTGTTCAGGCTAACCCTAAGGAATTTCTACTCGGGATGGCATTTTATATCTGAAAAAATATTTTTCTCCACATTTCCCAAAGTTCCTTTGGCACATTCAAGATATGAAAATCACGAGAATATTTTTTGGGATCGTTATTTAGCGATCTACAAGTTGAATCTACAAAATGTGATGTTTTCCAATAATATAAATAAGGAAATGAGAAGAATTTTCATTGAATACCAACGATGCAAACTTCAACCTCGTTCGAAAGTTTTTTTACGTTTTTCTTAGTGCAGCAATGATAATTCTTCTCCTGAATTTTTAATATTCTTTTTTTTAAATCTTTATCTTTTATCTTCAGTGTTAAAAAAAATTGTTTTTACTTTTAATTGAGTAATTTTAATTTTTGTTTTTACTTTTACTTGTGGAGGAATGATAATTCGCGTTTTGAATTTTTTATATTGATTTTTTTAAATCTTTAACTTTAATTTAAGATGTGTAAAAAAATATTTGCTGCTAAAAAATGCTCGAGTGATAAGGCAGAGTGATCGAAAGACTCTTGATCTTTCGATAAAATCGGTGAACCGTCGAAATCTTTGCCCTTCTCTCTCCCGCCCCTCTGTGTCTCTCTTTCGCTCTCTCTCTCTCCTTATTCGGGACGTTTATTTGAAGAATACCGAACGAAATTCCGCACCGCAGTTTTAACATATATCGGCGACGAAAGAGAACGAATTGTATTACCTTTTCTGCGCATATATTCGTCTCTTTGTTCGCAAGAGCGGACTCAGTCTCCTTCTGTTCCTATTTTACTCTCCTACTCTCTCTCTTTCTTTCGTTCTCTCTTTCTCTCTTTCTCTCTCCAATGATTCAACCCTCGATCGTCTTTTTTCCATGTCTCAGTCTACTATTTCCACCCCTTCCTGTCTTCTCCTTTTTCCCCATTCAATTAAGTAGCCACGCAAATTTATGTGCCCCGTCGCTCGACCTCTCGATGTGCCTTTGGTCTCTCCACTCCTACTTTCTCGTAAGAGCGGCCAAATCGTCGATATATAAACCGTGGCGCTCTAACATACAAGTATATTTGTCTTGCAAGGAAAAATGAAGAAACGAAGAGGACGTTTTGCTTTTGTCCACGAAAAAAAATTTACTCATTTGGGCGCCGTCACTTGTGCATTGAGAAATTTGTCAATTGTTTGTCAATTGAAATCTTACGATGCAATATTACGATTATATTTTTACCACTTATAAGAGAAAAGTATTTCAAAATGGGGAATAAGCATTTTCAGCATTGAGAAATGACAATTGTTATTTATTAGTATGAAGAATTACGATTTTTTTCGTTTCGTTTGGTAACACTGACAAACCCAAACCATTGGGAAATGAAAATTTTGATATCTCTCAACGGTTTGGGTTTATTTGGGTTTGGTAATTTAAAAAAACGCTATAAATTGGAGTTTTGAATTATTGATGAGTAGTTTTTAAATTTGTTAATTTTTTATTTATTATTAGAAATGGTTATTTTGATATCTCTCAATGGTTAGGGTTGATTTGGGTTTGGTTGTTTAATAAATGCTGTAAATTGGCGTTTCCAATTATTGATGAATTATTGACAAATTGTGTAGGAAATGAATAACGTTTTAATTATTAATAGTGTAAAAAATGAATAATTCTGTTAGTTATTAATAGATAAATGCTATAAAAATGACGATTTTTTTTCGTTGCGTATCGTAACCCTTATAAACAAGCCTAATAAATTCGGAGATGTCAATTTTGACGTCTCTCAATGGTTTCAATTTATTTGGGTTTGGTTATTTGAAAAAAAATTATATAAACTGGCGTTTTTTGGATTATGTATTAATTGAAATAAAATGGGGTTTTCAACTATTCATAAATAGTATGAAAATCTTATAATTTTTCCATTATTAACAAATAGTATCAAAAAATTAATAATTTTTTTTAATTATTAATAAATTGTACAAAAAATTGGTCATTTCTAAATTGTTAACGAATCGTATTAAAAAAATGCATGGTTTTCAAAGTATTAACGAATGGTACAAACAATTAATAATTTTTTAATTACTAATAAATAGTATAAAAAATTACGACCTTTATTGTTTCGTATAGTGACCTTTATCACCAATCCTAAACAATTCGAAGATGTCAATTTCGATATCTCTCAATGGTTCTATTCGGATTTAGGTATTAAAAAAAACACAAAATTGGCCTTGTGAATAAATCC
>OY723388.1:47116681-47124181 GCA_963210295.1 Ophion ellenae | reverse complement strand
CTGAGAATATGTCCTGAAAATTTCAAGTCGATCCGAACAAAATTGACTGAGATATGAGCGTTGAAAGAGAAGAATCCGCGTTGAAAGAGCGTTGAAAGAGAAACTTTAAACGCGTTTTTCTCAAAATGGCATTTCTGAAGTCGGTGACCAAGATTACTCGAACACTAATGAACCGATCTTCTCGAAATTTTGCAGGCTTATTTAATACATAAAAATGTAGTCTTTAATCGTTCGATTTTTTTTTCGAAAAAAATGGCCGTTTTATAACCAAAAAAACGGCCGTTTTTTTCGTTAAAATCGAATCATTAACTTTGACTGTCCGCCATTTTGTGAAAAATGAATATTTTTTAAAATCCTTCGATTAAAGACTAGTTTATACTTATATTTGACTAAATCCATCCGCATTTTTTTTTCAGATGATCCACTTCGCCGCAATGTTGGTCACCGCAAACCGTGCATATAAAAACATTATTTCATTGACGGCCATTTGCCACTAAACAAAGTAATATTTTTCAATAAAAAAATTACTGACAGTTCTTCAAGATGTGTTCTTTAAGATGGTATATTGATCGATTAAAAAAGTTTTGTAGTTTTCTTTAAAAAAATTCATGAAAAAGGCCTTTTTTGCGCTACAACTACAACAAAAGCTACGCTTTTGGGGGTAACGCCTTAAAGAAGATGATTGGATGGTAGGAAAAAGGAAAAAAAATGGAGCTCAAATTTGGGCCACCCTAATATATATATATATATATATATGCACTTTGCAAGAGAGGTTAGGAGTCCCTCGAATTCAGGAACACATAAAGGTCGGTGTATTAGCTCCTTATGCTCGCAGAATGGATAACACACAAAGCATATATATATATATATATATATATATATATATATATATATATATATATATATATATATAGACCGCACGTGAATGAGAGCCCGGAATAATAATTTGTGTGTGGGAGGCAAAGTGGCTGACGCGAATCAAAAGGCAAACGTTATTGAGAGTTTGGGGCTCGGTCATAAGTTCGGCAGTTAGGGATGTAAGAGGGCTCGTAGGGGTGCTTGTACATCGTATACGAGCTTCGTACCATAAGGTATACACGTATATATGAGCAGAGTAGTTAATACTTACATATAGACATATATGTATGTGGCTATATATATATATATATATATATATTTATATATATATATATATATATATATATATATATATATATATATATAACAGCCATTATGAATGCTGGCATGGGGTCCGTTTGTCTCTCTTTCTCTCTCTTTATCGCACTTCTCTGCCTCTCTCAAATTTCGTAAGACCATCGGCGAGAGGCAGCCGACGTACGCTTGAATCGAGAGATATGCGAAGGAAGTAGAAAGGGCAAGGAAGATCACGAGACTAAGAAGGAGCGAAAGAAGAAGGGCGGTAGAGAGAGGGAGGTAGAGAGAAATGAGGATGAGAGTCCTTTCATGCATACCGGAGTATCTCCTTATGGCGCACATCCTCATCCTCCTTTCAACCTTCCTTCCTCTTCCTCGTCGTTTACCTTCATCTCCACCTCCTTCTTCTTGATCTTCTTCCTCGGCTGGGAGACGAGGGAGCCTCCGCACTCGACGTTAAATCTCTCGTGTATCATAACGCTATCGCTTGTCTTACGGAGGGAAGGAGGAAGAGCGAGAGGGGGGCGGGGGCTCAGCGACTTAACGGTGCTTGAGTACGAGAGCATGTGTATTTTGATCCGAAAATCGAGTCAGCTTGTAATCACGAATATTGAGCTCTTTAAAGCCAGATGATTATTATTCTTCGTCTTTTTTTTATTTTTATTTTACGGGGCTGAGAAAAATTGGTGTCTATGTTATCGCGATGGTGCAATATTCTCTTTTATCGAGCGAGCAGAAATTGTACATTTTATGGTGAAGTAAGAGTAAGGGTTATAATTCTCATGGATATTTTTGAGTTTTAGCCTGGAGAGGGGGTCGATGGTTTTGATGTAAATATGATTTGATATGAATGTGATACATCCTGGAGAGAGACGTGAATATTTATGTTTTTGGGTTTGGGGGTGACAGCACGTGATCAGGATGGATTTTAATTTTGGAAAAATTCTTTCTGGGTGTTAGGTCGATCAGGTCGATTTTTACAAAATAATAATCGCATTATAATCAAATGTTAGGACGCTGAAATATTAATGAAACCACGCATGACAAAATGAATAAATTATGAAAAAAAATTACAGTAGGACACGGCTGTGACGGTTAAACATTTTCTTTTCGTTGAATTTTTTCAAAGCGTAGGTATTCAAGGATATGTGGGAAAAAATTCTTAAAGTATACTTATAAATTCAAGAATATGTGAAAAAATGTTCAGGTTAAAATGGTGAAAATTGATCGAGTTACAGACGATGTAGTAAGAGCAGAAAGCACAACGATTTACGTGTACTAAAACTTTCAATCGCATTTTTCCCGAAACGATTTTTCTCGACCTGATCGGAGATGTAACTAGTTATAATTGGCCGATTCTCAATTTATAAAACCACAATTCCCGTATTTGGAGTAGCCATCGTTTCACGTAGCAGGTTTTTTCGAATTTGGTATTTTTTAAGCCCCCAAATGTAGACTTCGCCGAAATTAGGCTCGCCAAAATTAGCCAAATTTAGATACGCCAAAATTAGCCAAATTTAGATTTCGCCAAAATTATCCAGATGTAGACTTTGCCAGAATTAGACTCGCCAAAAATGTAGCCAAAATTAGACTCGCCAAAATGTAGCCGAAATTAGATTCACCAAAATTACACTTTTTTAACCCACCATTCAGTGATCGTTTTTTTTTGTTCCAAAAAACGGCTACGTTCAACGAGAACTACATTTGTATAGATTATCAAACTGTTTTATTTTTATTTTTCAAACCAACCAATCAATTTTTCAACCACTGCCAAGTTATCGATCCGGCCATTGGACCACATTTTTTTAAATACAAAGGCCCTATTGTATTGTTACCTCAATAACGTGAATACATTGTTTTTTTCATAAAAATGTACATCAAACAAGTTCAATGTATGCTGTAAATTAGAACATACATTGCTCAAATTTATGCTCTAATTACATACCATTCTCCCAAATCCCAAATAAATAATCTAGTAGACAAAAAAATTGGCAAAAAACGACTCTTTTCGGCCGGTCACAGTGGAGACCCTTAAAATTAATTCCATACTCCAAATCCGCTCCGCTGCCCAAGCCCTGAAGGAATTAAAAATCTGCCATGTTTTTACTCGCTCGTGCACTTTCGAGGGATCCCCAAAAATTCTCCAACTTGGATCATGTTCCCATTTGAAATTAACGTCTCGTGAAAATAAAGAGTATTTTTTTGCATTAATTTTTTTATTCTCGTGAAGTGTCGCGCAATTTTTCGTATCGTTCGTTTTGAGGATTTTCTAGCCCCTTGAATGCTCGCGTGTCCTGCTCACACTCGAGAATTAACGTGGATGTGGATTCTCGTACGCTTTGTTTATTCCTGAAGACGAGAGCCGAGAGATAGACAGAGAGGGGGGCGAGAGAGAGAGAGAGAGAGAGAGAGAGAGAGAGAGAGAGAGAGAGAGAGAGAGAGAGAGAGAGAGAGAGAGAGAGAGAGAGAGAGAGAGAGAGTCCTTAAGGGGATGTTGACGTACGTTCGCTTGCTCTCGTCTTTCTCTCTTCTGCTTTTTCGGAGACAGAAAAGTCAGAGGGAGAGCGAGAGAGAGAGAGGGTGAACTACGATCCCGTGGATACATATCAAAGAGGGGTTGGCCGGTTTTCTTTTTTTGAGAAAAAAGTCAAGCGACGCTAATCTTTCCTTTGGTCGATGTGCAGACTCACGCGTCACCGCGTTCACTTCGTTCTCGGCTTCGTTTTCGTCTCTCATATAGACATTCCTTTCCCCCAGCCGGGTTTCTTCCGTCCTCTTTTTCCTATCGCGTATTTCCTCCTGTCTCCCATCGCTGGGCGTATGGCCGCAACGTTACTCTCTTAGCCTGCGAGAAAACAACCCTCTAAGAGAGAAAGGGCTACAGAGAAAGAGGGATCGAGAGAGAGAGAGAGACCTGCAGCTTGGACTTTTGTAGTCCGCACTTCATGATCTATTTCAGTTCGTCGCTCGGGGAATTTAATTGTGATTCAAATGTGAAACGTAATTCCACCGTAATTGTCAAAGCGCCCGAGCTCATCGCGGCTACTGTCGAATGAACTCGATCCAATTGACGACCGTACAATCTTCGGACACACAAAATAAAGCCCCAACGTTCCTTCGTGTGCCCTTTTCAGCTTTTACGATAGCGCTCCTTTCGGCCTGCATTGCGGTCATCCCTCCGAGTATTGGCTCGGGCCATCGCTGGCCAACCGAATCACGCTTCTCTCAAGGGGTTAGCCTAGTCGTAAACGCCGAACAATGATTTTTTTCAAAACCAGAATATTTTGACAGTAGGATAATAACAGGGGAGTTGGTTTTAAACAAATAGTAATTTTAAGGTTGATCTGATAGAAGTTTGTTTTAATTTCGTAAATTATCTTGAAGTTAAATGTTGGAAGTTTGATTACAAATGAAGATAAGTTGAGAAAACGTCGGTACTTTTATTTTGATGGATCCTTGAAAAAAACGGTGGCCAACTACCCCGGACTTACCCTATATCATTTTATAAACGTTCCCTGAAAATTTCAAGTTGATCGGATCAACATTGACTGATTTATAGGTTGTTATGTCGATGCCCGTCGGAACGCTCGGAGCGTTCGAAAACTTCAAACGCTTTTTTCTCGAAAGTACGTTTTCAAAGTCGGTGAGCAACATATCTCAAAAACTAATGTCTCGATCTTTTCAAAATTTTACGCCTTTTACTAGATGCAAAAATATGGTATTTGATCGAAGGATTTTGTTTTCCGATGTACACTTTCGATTTGATGAACGATTTTTTTTTTAATTTTCTTAAAATTACAATCCGTCATTTATACCGATGAACGAAAAAATGTCAATTTTTTTTTCGCAAAAGTCATGACACTTCGAACATGCGCCATTTTTTCTTCATTTGATTTTTCAAAAATGTCTTCGATTAATCATAAAACATAGACCATAGATCAATCATAAAATAATATACTATCGAAATCTGTTTGATTTTTTTATATTGGATAATCTGATTCAGAAGGGCCCACCGCAAAAGACGCTTTCGAGACGTGCTTCCCGGACATCGTCGGTAAATATTTTTACACAAAAAAATGACAGTGTTCCTCGGACAATACTTTTCCAAATGCCCAATTTTTGTACAAATTTACAATCACGATGTTCTATTTTAAAAAATCGCAAACACGAACTTTTTCGACTGTTACAATTAGGCATAACCCGTTAGAACCCTCTCGAGGGTAAAGTGGTCTTCTCCCTTTTACCTTTTTTCCATCGGCCTCGAAATGCAACAATTTTGAAAAACTTCAACACGTCTGACGATGAAGAAGGAAGGAGAAAATCGAAAATCAGATATCAGGTGTATAAAAGTGTGCAAGCCTCGTGGCTATACACGGCGGACATTGCGCAGAGTCTGCTACGAGGAGCGTTCGGGAACACACTGCGCGGCGAAAGACCCCCCGCGGTTCTAGCCTCCCTTAAATCACGGCTGTTTGTAATTAAGTGAATGAATGGCCTGTATCAGAGTTAATATTTGCGACATGAGGCACGACGCTTTGCCGCGGAGACAAATCCCTTATATATCATCGTCGACCCAAGTCATCTACTATATATATATATATAATGCGGTTATAACAGGGCGTAAAGCCAAGATACATTCTGCCCTGCCCATACTTCCATATCCTCATCCTATATCGCCCAAATACGCGATATGCGCATAGCGTACGTTGTACGTTTGCGATAAACGCGAAAACGAAGGTATAAAGGTCAACGGGTCTTGCACCAGAGTGATCCTCGGAATGCCCTGATTGCTTTGAGCTGCTTTTCAGCAATATAGGTTAACAGGGGGCGAAACCGTGAGCAAAAATGTAAGCCGATGTTAAAGCGATTTTCTTGGTGTTTTATAATTCGTAAGACCACAGTAACGGCTATAACATTATGTGCGAATTTAACATTTTTTTTCGTATGAAAAAGTGCTTCTCTCATAAAATTAATTACACATCTATTTAGTATGAATATCAAGCTGTTAGAAAATATATATATTTTGTTTTCGATGTACAAAATGACCGACTACTCGAAACTTTTCGAAACAGCTTTTTTCCAATTGGCGTGACAAATAACTTCAACAATTTTCACTCAATCTACTTCAAATTTAAAAGTTACGTTCCTAATTCCATTTCTGATTAATCGATCTGATTAATGAGCTGATTAATCTCCAATTTCTGATTAATCGAAAACTTTTCATTTTATGAGCAGTTTAAGAGCAGTTATAACGAAATTTTTCACTGAAAATTCATTTCTTAAGTTCAAATACCTACAACTTTTCAATAAAACAATATTTTTTAAATTCCGTACTTCTCTAGGTATTCTAATGTAGATTGACGAGAATTTTTATTTTTTGTTCTAGGTAAAAATTGTGGATGCTAAATGTCACGCCGCGGAGCACCTAAAAAAAGATAACCAAAGAAAATATTCGTAGACGGCCATTTTGTACATCGAAAAAAAAACATATTTTTTCTAACAGCTTGATATTCATGCTAAATAGATGTGTAATTAATTTTATGAGTGAATCACTTTTTCATACGAAAAGAAATGTTTAAATTCGCACATGATTTTATACCCGTTACTGTGGCCTAAGGCCTTAGCGTGGGGGCTGCGGGCCTGCGAAGAGTGGGGAGCTTACGAAGAGCCGCACAAAGAGGAGACGCCGAGAAGCGTGCATCCGTCGTAGCGTTACGAGTACGAATGCTCAGTAGGCGCTTTTCTTTCCTATTGTATATATCCCGATATAAAGTCGACAAGACTGCGATCTCCGCTCCGATCTGTGACATCGATATTGTTCTCGAACATGCGCGTCCGCGATGCGCGCAATTGGCCTTTTTTTTCATATTCACCCGGACAAAAACAAAGAGAAATTTCGCCGAGAGCCTATCCGGGGGATCCTTGCAGCTTGCGTTACTCAACTGGCTCCCGTCGAACACGGTGCTTTTCTTTTTCCTCAAGCAAAAAAACCAAGTCATTCGTGCCATTACCATAAAGGCTTGAAACGTTGTTCGATACTGAAGAACTCTCTCGCTCTGTTCCTCCGAGAGACGAGGTTGAAGGGAACAAAAATGAAGAAAAAGACGAAGAAAAGATAAAAGAAAATGCGATTGCGGAGCATCCGTCGGGTCGTACGACGCGGCCGGCGGCGTTCTTTTATTCGCCAAACGGACCAGTGTGCCCTATACATCGATGAGAGAAAAATAAAGGAACAGGGCGAGGAGGAGAAGGGGAAGGAAAAAAATGAGAAAGACACACGTGGAAGTAGCCAGGAGGAGGAATCGCGGTGGCGGCTCGCGGACGGCGTGTTTGTAAGCCTGCCAA
>OY723388.1:47104181-47111681 GCA_963210295.1 Ophion ellenae | reverse complement strand
CCATCCGTCGGGAAGATTTCACGACCACGGCAACGGTACCTGCTTGTCGAGGCGTTGGCTTTAAACATATTTTACGTGTACAAAAAATGAATAAAATACATTAAAAAAAAATTTTTTATGTACTTAAAGAGTGTATTTATTGAACAGTTTAAACCCCATATCGATATCTTTAATAGTATTCTCAGAAAAAATTCACGAAAATAGCGTTTTTTTCATGGTTTCAAAGTAGAATCCTGCCTTAAAGAATAACGAATACCGTGCGCGTCCCCCGTAGACATACTTTTTCTACTGCGATAATGATGGGAATTTTGCTAACCAAACGAACAATTGAAAACCCTTTTAGTATATTTTTAACAATACGATATTTATGGTGCGAATTATTCCGTTGGACCGCGTGTGCGACGCTCGGAGTATTTTTTTCTTGTTTCCCTCTTGGCGCGTATGCGGTGGAAATTCGGGCTTTGTTGATTTCTTGTATAATCCATTCGCTATACAGGCACAAGCTGAATGGGCAAAATACACGTGTCGTTTTCTATTTGCGCCTCGTTGGGTGCGAGAAGAAAAGCAGTATTGCGATATCCGTAGCTCCCAATTCTGACCACGCAGTCTTCATATTTGACCCCAAATACGACTTTCTTCAAGAGTGGTAAAAATCGATATTCAACCCTTAAGGGGGTGAAACGGAGGTTTAAAACTTTATATGAGACAGCATGTTTTTTGGTTAGATATGCTGGAAACTTGGTATAAATACAATAATTAAACACGTATTTCAACAATTTCCAAAATGTCACCTTCAAGGCTAAACGGGAGTGTTAACGTTTGTATGAAACAACCTAATTTTTGACCAGATTTGCTCAAAACTTACCAAATTTATTTTATATACAACACTATACCATGTTTTCCTCGCTCGTTCGTTGCATAGAGACAGTCAAGTAGTACTTTTAACTCCTTACCTGTGTATGCCACACACATCGACAAAAAACAATCGGCCACTTTTGTGTTATGACCAGAGTTGGGGGTAATTCTATTTATAAATACGAATACGAATTTATTCACATTGTGATTTTTATGTAAATATAAATACAATTTTATTCATACTTCACTTATTTGTATTCACATGCATGCATACAAATACAATTGTATTCACGAATATTTTGAACATACAAATAAATTCACAGAAAAAATTGTGAATATTCACCAAAAATGTGAATATTTACGAAAAATCCTGTGAATTAAAAAAAGTTCTCATCAAAATCTGTGAAAGCAAATGGATTCACAAGAAATTGTAAATACAAAAACATTCACATAATAAGATGTGAATTTGTTCGTATTTAAGACAAATTAAAATCAAATTCACAATGATTAGATTAAAATTTACACCATTAGTGAGTTCGTACGTATTTTGAGAGAAAACTTTGCCTCGAGGCAAATAAATTTATGCGCAAAACTTTTTGTGGGAAAGTCTTTGCCTCAACACAATGTTTTCTCTCAAAACACGTAATGACTCACTTGTGGTGTAAATTTTAATATAATTGTTGTGAATTTGATTTTAATTTCTTTTAAATACGAAAAAATTCACAACTTATTTTGTGAATTTTTTTGTATTTACAATTTTTTGTAAATGCATTTGCATTCACAGATTTTGATGTGATTTTTTTTTAATTCACAGGATTTCTTGTGAATATTCACATTTTTTGTGAATATTCACAATTTTTTCTGTCAATTTATTTGTATGTTCAGAATATTTGTGAATACAATTGTATTTGTATGCATGCATATGAATACAAATAAATGAAGTATGAACAAATTCGTATTCGTATTTATAAATAGAATTACGTCCAACTCTGGTTACGCCACATATGTGAGCTTTAAAAAAAACCATTTAAAAAAAATATGTTTAGGCGCAAAAAAAATCCAAACAAATCCAAACAAAATATGTTTTCTCATACAAACACTCCTACACTCCCGTTTAACCCCCTTGAAGGTTAAATTTTGAAAATTACTGAAATACATGTTTAATTATTTGTATTTTCGTGTATTTTTGCCAAGTTTCAAGCAAATCTGACTAAAAAGTACGTTGTCTCATACAAACTTCAAAATCCCTGTTTCACCCCCTTAAGGTTCGAACTTCTATTTTTTCACTCTTGAAAAAAGTCTTATTTTGGGTCAAATATGAAGGCTGGGCGGTCAGAATTAGTCATATGTTAGTGTGTTCGCTAATATATGTAGAAAAATAGAAAGAAATGATTTATACAAAAATCATTTCTAGGACCGCCCTATCTCCAAAGTCAATGATTGGCGTAAAAAATGTTACGGATTGTCCTCAACACATAAATATTATATATATATATATATATATATATATATATATATATATATATATATATATATATATATATATATATATATATATATATATATATATATATATATATATATACACACACACACACACACATAAATACATATAGAACATTTGTGTGAGCGGAATAGCATGAAGCCATGTGAGGCCAGTCTCCGTTAAACTAAAACAGACACTATATATATACATATGCATTGGTCCAGAGCGCGGACCGCCGAGCCGCCACTACCACCCGAGAGAGCCGGGTAATTGGAAGCGAGTAAAAAGAAACGGCCGTGCGGTCCTATCTCCGCTAATAAATACGTTGCTACCGCGTATTACCGTTTCGCGATAATAAATTTGCGAAATAAATGATTGTTGGAGGGCCCACTAGAGTGTGTATATATATATATATATATATATATATATATATATATATATATATATATAAGGGCGAAGTCATATCTAAACGATGATCGCTCCGTGAGGCGAGAGTTACGCGCACAAGGCTTGAAGAATCGTATGAAACGGAACAATTTCATTCCACGGATTAATCTCCCCAAAACTTTTCCTCGCTTTACTTTTTTGCATAAGAAATAAATAGTTTTCGGCACTATTGTTCCGTATGCGTAGATTCAGCAATTTTCGTGCTGAAATAAATGCAGTGGTCGATGGAGAAGATCGTAGCGTTAAAGTACATACACACAACCCCACGTATATATATGGATGTATATGCACACACACACACATATATATATATACACACACACACACATATATATATATCTACCGAAAGTTCTTTGATATCGTTGAAGCGTGAGGCCGTTTTGGCAGACGCGGATGATTCCATATCTATCTCAATTGAATTTAGGGTAGTGGAAACAAGAGAGTGAGAGAGGGTGAGTCCCGAAACCGTCGGATGCGGACGAACACGCTCAGCCCGCGTCGGTTATGATTGCGATGTTACGTTTGATTCTCGTCATCTATGTATATGAATACATATATATATATATATATATATATATATATATATATATATATATATATGTATATGTATATGTATATATATGTACATGTATCAAAGGAGTAAACGGTTCTGGAATGTGTGCAGGTTCTCGCCCTGCCGTGCGTTTCAATTCCTATCTCACGAGCCTCTCTGTGCAACTCGTCCTGCTCTTGCGTTCACCGAGCGTTCTTGCTTACCTATATATATATATATATATATATATATATATATATATATATATATATATATATATATATATATATATATATATATATATATAAGTGGATATACGGAGCTATCAAACGAAATGGCACAATTCATGCTACTGGGGGACTTAGGATCGTTGTGATCGCGCCCTTTTGCTTGATGGGATCTCTTTCTCTCTCTCTTTATATATATACAGGGTGAGGCACATAAAGTGTTACAGAGCAATAGCACTCAAACTATTGATCATATCCAAAAATGTTTCAGACAAAAATTTCAGTGTTCGAGAAGGCCGTCATACTGGACCACCCTATTTTTTTTATCGGTGGAGGCGCTGAAGCTACGTCAGGGTCAACTCCCCTTTTTTTAATGGAATTGTACATTTTTTTCAGCCATCTTGTGGAGCACCTCAAGCGGCATGAAAAACATGAGGGGGTCAAAGTCGTTAAACAAACCGAAACATACAAATCTAAATATCTCGGATCACTAGCAAATATTTGGCCAAAGTCGTTCAAGGCCATTCAAGGTCAGTATCGATGATACAAATCCCAAATATCTCGGATCACTACCAAGTATTTAGTGTGATAGGTAGTGATCCGAGATATTTAGATTTGTATAATCGATACTGACCTTGAATGACCTTGAACGACTTTAACCAAATATTTGGTAGCGATCCGAGATATTTAGGTTTGTATAATCGTTACTGACCTTGAATGACCTTGAACGACCTTGAACGACTTTGACCCCCTAATTTTTTTATAGTTGGTACTGATCCGAGATATTTAGATTTGTATCATCGATACTGACCTTGAATGACATCGAATGACCTTGAATGACCTTGAAGGACTTTGACCCGCCAATTTTTTAAAAATATTTGTTAGTGATCCGTGATATTTAGATTTTTATCATCGATACTCACCTTGAATGACCTTGAACCACTTTGACTCCCTAATGTTTTTTTATGCGGCTGATGGTGCTCCACAAGATGGTTGAAAAAAAAATGTACCATTCCATTATAAAAAGTGAAGGTGACCTTCACTGTGAGTTAGCGCCTCCACCGAAATTTAAAAAATTGGTCGCATTTGATGGCCCCCTTCACACCGTACAACTTTTGTCTGGAACATTTTTTTGTGACGTCGATAATTACCGAGTTACTTCGGGTGGCAGAGATAAGAGAGACACCCTGTATATAGGCGTTGCATACATATATCACACTTTTTCTGTATAAATACATGTGTATGTGCAAGCGCGTATGTACATGGCTGCCCATCAAGCAGGAGAGAGCACATCTCGCGAAGCGCTAATCAAACGGGCCAACCCGCTGTGCGTGAATATTAATTAAACTCTCGTGATCTGACGGTGTGTACTTTTTTTTGTGCGGACGTATATGCTCTACACACACACACGTATATATATATATATATATATATATATATATATATATATATATATATATATATACACGTATGTAGTCGCCTGCACTTTGAACTGCAGATTTTTTGTTACTCAAGCGTTTTCGTTTTTCGATAGTTTTTTTGGGATTTCTCAGCACCAGGTTAATCGGAAGCAGACTCCTTGAAATCCGAACGATCTACGCAAGTAGCCTGGATTACTAAATCGTGCAGGAAAGTAGGTACGGGGTAAGAGTTAGAATGCAACGATTTCTTTTCTTTATTTTTCATTTCTCTCTTATGATAATTATCCAAAATACTCATAATTATCCAAAACGTTTTTGTTTTTTGTATATTGAGATTGTACATCTCTAGAGATTACGTAAAAAGGATTGATCGATTTTCAAAATCGAGATCGGCGAAATAAAATAAGTGCAATAGAAAATAATTAATTGTCGTTGCATTTCAACGTTGGAAACTTCAACGTCATAAATGTGACTGCAATAGCAGGAACTATCGAGGCAGAATGTACGACGATGAAGTATACGCGTGCTTGAAACAAAGAGAGAGAGAGAGAGAGAGAGAGAGAGAGAGAGAGAGAGAGAGAGAGAATTCGTTGCATTTGTGAAATTCAGTTCGCGTAATTGTTTATTATCGCACGGTATGTACAATTTAAATCGAATCAATAAAAAAAATCACTCGCACACAATTTAATTTGAGGAATAAATGAATGGATGAAAAATTGATTGAAAAAAATTAGCAAAATTTGAGAGACAATTCGACTCGAGGGTCCGTGTGTTTTACAATTCGCTGCGGTGTGCATTGCAACAACACGAATGCAATTGACCGCGGTAATTAATCGCCCGGCGCAAATTGCGGAGTATTCTTTTTGTCTCTCTGACGGACAATCACTCGGTTGGAAAACCATTTTTTTAGCGCGATGATCCATCGACGCGGACCTATGGCACAATCGTGTTTTCCATTTTTCCGTTCGATATACGCTCGAAAGGTATGCGGTCGCGGAAGAGATAGCAAATATTGGCGCTGACGCGGCCCCGCGCAGATCAGTGAGGAAAAAAATCATGGAGAATGTGTTTAACGTCATCTTAAGGGGCCTGCATATGCTTAACATTTCAAAAATACCATTTTTTGTTGCATACATTTATAGCCTACTTGTTCCTTTGCGTTTTGTTTTTCGAGACTGCAAATATGTACTTTTAGTAAAATAATGTAAGCTTCGTATGAGCGGATAGTTTTTTGAAATTTGAGGAAATTAAGAAAATGGCAAGGCGCAGAAAAAAATTGACTTTGGACAAAAAAAATCTTTTTTTTCTACGGCTTGCTATTTTCTTAATTTTCAAAATTTCACAACAGTATCCGGAATAATTAATTTTTACACATATTAATACTTTAATAATTTGTGAATGATAAAGTATTAAGATTTTTTTTTGTCGAAAATCAATTGTCTTTTTCATAAAATTCGTTTTTTTATAAATCTATTTTTTCTTCTACGTCTTGCCATTTACTTAATTTTCAAAATTTCAAAAAACTATTAGGTCATGTGAGACGTTCCATATTATAGGCTAAGTTCGGGGTAGATGGCCACGGTTTTTTTAAGGATCCATCAAAATAAAAGTGCAGACGTTTTTTTAACTTATGTTCTTTTGTAATTAAACTTTAAGATAATGTAGAAAATTAAAACAAACTATTGTCAGGTCAACCTTAAAATTACTATTTTTTTAAAATCACGATTGGCTGTCTGGCCCGGAGTATCCAAGTGTGATGACCATATGAGTAGAGGTGAGATGACCAGTAACCCAGCATTACGCTCTCGGTTTTCTCTTTGGTTTTATGTTTGAATTCTTAATTTTTTTTTCTTTGGCCTCATCTAGAACACATACAATCGAAATCAGTATAATTTTTGTGTACCCAAAGTTGGCACACTATCCACTGAAGTCAGTCGTCGATAAGACGAGTTTCATAATAATTTTCTCCGCAACATTTTTTGTCATTGTTCTTATATCGTCTTTACAGCACTAATAGCTGCTTTTAATCATTCTTGAGTCCAGTTCCCTCGTAGAGCAATTGCTTTTCTCTTGTACTTATTAGGCATCTAAAACAAATGTAGAAAAAATGAATCACTTGAACACATTACAACTAATACTATGGCCATCATACACCGACTGTACGTGGCCATCTCTCCTAATCTCCCGCAAGAGATGGCCACATCTAAAATGTAAACAAGTAGAAACAATACATGCGATATCTTGAGGTTATAAGAAAGCACTGTTCGCGAACTATTCAAGAAATACAAAAGTAACCATTACTTCTGCAAAATAACATCACTACAATGTAAAACATGAAACCTTAAAAAGATAGCAGTAGACAGAATAGTTAAAAAGGATTTTACTTAACATCTTTTTGCCAAACTTTTGCTCGTACACTTACACCTGCGCACGCCGCGGAGTGAATTAAGCAGTAACAGGTGAAATCTAGTGCGCGATTCTATGAAACATTTATATTGGCCATCTCTCCCTTATGGCCAACTCCCCCGGAAT
>OY723388.1:47003123-47103981 GCA_963210295.1 Ophion ellenae | reverse complement strand
ACGCGGGGAACTCGTACGCCGAACTGCCATCACTCGATCTCCACCGCCATCGCCTCATCCTCCTTACCGCCCTGCTCTTTCCCTCTTTACGCGTCACTATATATACGCGTGCGAGTCTCATCAAGCTGCAACTTTGGTTTAACCATCGGCAGTTTCCCCCCAATGCTACGTTTATCCGCTATTTTGTTATATATACATAGATATATTTGAATTTTCGCCAGTCCCGCCGTATTCGAAATCGGAATTATAGGCCGCAATTCTCATTGGTCATCCTCCCATCGAGGTTCAGAACGGTTTTCTTCATTACTTTTTGTGAAGCAAAAAAACCGTTTTTGATTAAAATTTACATTTTAAAGTGTCAGGCTTACGAAAAGCAAGAAAAAATGCAGGTTATTTGCGAGCGAATCAATCTGAGTAGGAATATAAATAAATAAATGAATATATATACAGGCCTGTTTTAAATGGATGATTTATCATTTTTGTTCATTAATTTTTCATGAAAACAATCCGTTTTTAATCAAATTTACATTTCAAATGCTGCAACTACGAAAATCAAGAAAAAACTACGGGTGACCTGCGGTCCATCAATCTGGTTTGGTCTTGATGTAAGAATCCCGCGTATGGCGAGGGCAACACATTGGTGGAAATTTACAATTCGCGCTCCTCCGCCGAAAATATGGCCATAATTCAAGAACACGGAGGTTCTGGTGGTTCGTATTAATAATAATTGATTTACGGTATTCATGAGTGATTTTTCTAGCGTTACCTTGGCGGAAATTTGCTCGAGGCGGGCAAACCGCGGACCTAGGTTCCTCTCGCGGTTGAGGAGCTTCCGGTTTACCTTCGCCTTTCCTTCATTGCATATATCTGTCCTTTAAGGACAGAGATCCCCCATGGAAATTTATGTATGTAAAATATATGCAGAAAATATATGCTACATATATATATATATATCGGTCGCATATATAGTGACGAAAAATAGAATAATACGTATATATTCAGTATATATGCACCAAATATATGACGCACATATGACACATATATTTTCGATATATTTTTCTGACCAAAATAATATATGCTACGTATAAACACTATATATGATGCATATATGAGGCATATACGACGCATATATTTTCGATATATTTTTTTGTCAGAAAAATATATCAAAAATGTATGCGTCATATATGACTCATATATGTGTCATTTATGCGTCATATATGACGCATATATTTTTGCGTCTATACACAGAATTATATGCTGTGTATAAACACTATTACAGTTAAACTTAAAAAAAATTAAAACTTAAACTTAAAAAAACTTAACTTACAGCTAAAGTACGCTATTACATATAAACACTATATACAGATATGCTACGCATATCTGTATATATGTGGCATATATGTAGCATTTATGCAGTATATATGTGGTATGTATGCAGTGTGTATGCAACATATATGCTAAATATATGTGGTATATACGCAGGATAAAGGCTACATATATAATTGATATATGATACATTGATATACAGTAATACCACGCATATACATCTCATATATAAAAACGTTACGAAAATTAGAATTTGGCACATATATGCAACATATATTTTCAATATATGTCATACATTTCACATATATTACAATTATTAATAAAATAAATTTGCAGTACATTTTTGCGTATATAAATTTCCATGGGGGATACCGTTAGGAATGTAAAAAATTTGCTGATTTTCATGTTTTTGTTTTGTTTAATATTCCTTCATTATTTTTTAAACTTAGTGTATGTTTTATTACTACTTTTGGCAGTTACATGGTATTTTTGAAAGTTAATCTTCAAAAATAGCAGAAGTCTGTCTGGCACGATCTTCTACACTGCATTTTCAAAACTGGCGTGACGTTTTCTAAATGTTTTTGAAAATTACAAAGAAACATTTTTTTTTTGGAAACTGGAGCCATTTTTATCGGGAAATTCAATCCTCTTGTTTCAAAGCGTACCGTTCCATTAGTTTTCAACATTTACCACTTTTTCTAGGTTCATATTCTGCGAATGAGTATTGACGAAAGAAAAATTTTCGTTGGCTTTTTTTTTCAGATAAATGTTGCCGACGCTACGTGTCACGCCGTCTGACAACATCCGCCGCAACCCGTTTGGAATACCGTGCCATACCTCAGCCATTTTTAAACTTTAATTTGTTTTTATTCCATGTAATAGGTAAAAGTAGTAATAAAACAAACCCTAACGTCCGTATTCATAGTCGTTCCTTAAGAAATAAGGCCTCCTTGTTCTTTGTTGTGAACAAAGAACAAGGAGTAAGGATTCCTCAAGGTACATCTATGAATACGGGTGTACGTCTCTAAAATGGTGAAGAAACCTTTTCATGGTCTTAGGTCACTCTAGAGGCCGAAAAAATAGGATTTTTTGATTTTCAGAAAAATTACAAAATAAATCGAGATTACAAAAAAGGGTGTTTATCATACACATCAGTGACTGTATACAATAATTATTTTTAAGCGATTTATTTCAAAATGGCGGCTGTGCAGCGTTTATCTCAAAACTGCATTTTTTAAGTTGGCCGGAAACATAACTCAGACAATTTTTACCCGATTCACTTGAAATGTTGAATATATCTTGAAAAATACATTATCTATGGAAGTACGTAGGATTTCTTTTTTATTTTGCATAGTTCATTTGTTATTAACAATTATCTGACGATTTTTTAGGCAAATTTTTCACTTTCCACTTTAGAAGTGCGCCATTTAGCCAAAAATCAATAAATCGAAATAATCCTACGTACTTCTATAGCAGTTATTATATACAATCGAGAAAAAAAATCATTGCCTCATTGAAATTAAAAAATTACAGGAGCTGTTTGTCCGGCCGTGAACCCTGGAAAAACGGAGACGTCATCGCAAAAACGCTGCACAGCCGCCATTTCGAAATTAATCGCTTGAAAAAAATTATTGTATACAGTCACTGATATGTATGATAAACATCCTTTTTGTAATCTCGATTTATTTTATAGTTTTTCTGAAAAAAAATCCCCAAAAAGCCTATTTTTTCGGCCTCTAGAGTGGCCTAACCCCTCAAACAAAAAATCTTAAACATCAGCTATTTGTCCTCGCCTAAAGGTATCTCCCCCGTCAAAATTACTTTCACATGATGATCGCAACTTCTGCGGTTCTACTCGGGTCCAGATGAAAGGTGAAACATTCTGGAAGTGATTATCTTCACCGACCAAAGCTTTAGGAAAAAACCTCCAGCCGTTTTTGAAGGACACTCCAATGTTTGAGTCAACCTCCAGTCATTGGAGCACACTCCAATGTTGAAGTCAACCTCCAGTCATTGGAGGACACTTCAATGTTGGAGTCACCCTCCAGTCATTGGAGGACACTCCAATGTTGTCCATTCTCATAGCTGACTAAGTAGAGATATCTTGAAGACATGTTACTTTCTTCCTGGGAGGAACGAGCCACGAGAGAGCAGGATGCGAGGAATCAAAGCCTTATCGGATGTCAACGTGTCACGCGGCACGCGATCGAAACGCCGGAGAGTGGGCGGAGTGGGGGAAGTGGTTGGTGGGGGAACGGGCAAAGACGGGAGCCGGGAAAGGGACGTTTGACGAGTTTGGGTATAAATAGAGAGAGAGAGAGAGAGAGAGAGAGAGAGAGAGAGAGAGAGAGAGAGAGAGGGAGAGTAAATAGGTTGAGGGAGGGCCATTTAAACTTCTCATCCCCGGAAACCGCGCCTGTCCGTATTCTGACTTATACCCGGGCATCGTTCAACCCCGACGACGACCACGGGATCCTTTGCCTTTCTCTCTCTCTCTCTCTCTCTCTCTCTCTCTCTCTCTATCTCCCTCTCTCTCTATCTCTTTCGCTCTCTGCCTTGCTCATGACTCCCCTTTCGGTTTCTCAACCCGATCCATATAGTACCAGGCCACAGCCGGGGCGTGTAAAGCACGGGAACATTTTTCAGCGCTCAAACGCCAGGAACCGTCAACGAGCTGCCTTATGGTTGGAAACACGTCTTCAAACCTTTTTCGCATTAGGGAAACGCAAATAGATTTATAAAGTGAGTCGTCGGACTTTGAGGGAAATATTCGATGCTGTTTTTTTTTCTCTCGTTTAAACACGTTTTCCACGGGACTGCGACATTATCATCTTGTCTGAGAGCTGGAACGGCGAAATGACACTCGGTCGGTAATAAAAACGTTGCGAAATTATGATATTGAAATCTGCGAGGTTGGAATGCAGGGCATTTTTTTTCTCATTGCACACCCCTTTTTTCGGCTCAAAGCTACGATCAACTTTTATGGAGGCGCGATACCACTGGGGCGGGTAAAAAAACGATTTTGTTGCATTTTCTTTGAGTATAGATATTGAAGGATATGTGAAAAATACTTCTGGTTAATATATTGAAAAGTGACGTTGTTACAGACGATTTTGTGAGGCCAGGTAGCGGAACGATTCACGTATGCTAAAACTTCCAATCGCATTTTTCTCGAAACGACTTTTCTCGACCTGGATTAAAAAAAACAACATTTAAAAAAAAATTTATTTAGATTTTTTAAAATTTAGTATTTTCTTAGCTCCCGAATATAAGTAAACATTTGGTCAAAAATACACTTTTTTTTAATACCCGCATTTTGTGATTTTTTTAAACAGCTACGTAGAACGACAACTAAATTTATGTAGATTATAGTACATTTTTATTTTCCAAACCAGCCGTTGCCCAGTTATCTCTATTATACCTCAATAACGTTGTTATTTTTTTTTAAATAAAAGTTTTCACGAAACAAGTTAAATGTGTGCTTAATAACATACCGTTTTTCCTGAATCCAAATAAATAAACTAGTCGACAAAAAAAAACGGAAAAAACTTCTTTTCGGCCCGTCACAGTGGTGTCCTCCCTTAAGATCATGAGGCCTACAGCCTAACGCTATCGAAAATACTTTTCTGGCAATAAAAATGAAGCAAAATGAATTCAAAAAAAGAAAAGCATGCTAAATTCTCTCAAAAACCGGTCGCATTTTTGGAATAATGAGAAAACGCTCGAGTCGAACTCGCGAAAACTTCGGAGGTAAGTTTATCGTGGACTTATCTAAGTATACAAAAATCGACAGATATTACACAAAGTGCAACTATTTCATGGCATTGAAAATGTAATCAGACTTCTCGGGTAATAAAAAACAGGCGCATGTAAATAATATAAGTTGATTTTTATAGTTAAAAAAAAACATTGATACATTGAGGTATATAATTGGGTTTGTTTGGGTTTGTTTGTATAATAATTGTTATATAATTCTTGTAATATATTTGTAATAAAAGATGTAATATAATGTTTAAATTAATAAGAAGATCAGAATAGGGTTGGGAGAGGGTATTTTTCAACCAATCACAGCCATTCAGCATGTCGCAGCTCCCCCCACTCTACTGCAAGTGGAGTGGGGGTAGCGTTAGTTTCTTGTGACGTCCAGCTAACTCGGACCCCTGTACCCAGCCAACCTCACTAAACATATACAATTTTAAAAGCATTTTCAATGCTAAATGTTCAATGCTAAAAAATGAGTTTCACATCAATCGCTGAGACTTTTCTTTTGTTTTTTCGGAAACGTAAATCGTGAAGATACGAAATGGATTTTCAGTTCTCTCTGACACTCAATGTCACTTGATGAATTTCTGCCTCGAGCCCGAACAAAATATCGCGAAAGTGTAAACGCCTTTGACAACTTTTTTCTTTGACAATTGTCCATTACTACACATGCGAAATTGAGGCTTCTTGTGTCATGATATTCGAAAAAGAGGGTTCGAGCAAACGGGTCTCTCATCTACTCTGGGATTTTTAGGGGGTTGGATTTAAAAAAAGGGCATGAGATGCGTCGACGCCTCGCGCATAATTTTATTCATTTTTCTTGGCGAAAAACGAGGGTGAGTAAAGACAGATGGGGGAGGGGGGGCGTCGATCCTTCGCTCCTCTTCGTTTGCGTATGGTAATCCAAACTCTCGAGTTTTCGACATTCACAGCGGGAAATCATAGCGGCGTGCACGTTTTTCCGTGAGTAACCGAAACGTCCGGCCTTCTTCTCGTATTCACAATTTTCACGCTCACGAATTTCGCCGTCTGAATATTATTAGTAATTAACGAAAAGAACCCGGCTCTTTGCACTGGCCAACGCGAGCGGTGGTCTCGATTTCCTCATCTGTACAAAACCGAGACAAATCTCAACACCGCCGTAGTTTTGTCGCTACACCACCAGCGGCAGGCCTCCTTTGAATTGGTAATGCTCTTCGCCATGAGCTTGGCTAGAATAATTTTGCACACTTAAGCACAAAAAGAAGAGGAAAAAAAACGACGTGAATGCATGACGCAGCGACGACGACGTGAGGCATAATCAACGATATAGATCGAGTTCTTTTTCTTTTTCTTGCTCTCTTCATTTTTTTACCTTTTTCGTCCGAATGAATCGTAGTCAATTATCACTGTCGAAGTACGTATGAAGAATAATGTGTCTGAAAATAAAGCAATACAATCACTCTTCGGATATTTTTTTTTGTTTATCAATTTTACACGTAGGCGAATTTTGTTTGCGATTTTTTCGTCAACTACTTTTTGTTGGTCCGGTTTGAATAAAATATTAATCGGTTAATTTGTTAACCGGTTTATTTAAACCAGACAACGGTAAATTTCTGGGGTTGAAAAATTTGGAAAAATGGAAGAAAGTCTGAGTTTTAATAGTAAAGAAGATCATTGTATCAACAACAACATTTAAATGTAATTAAAATCGAATTAACAGATAATTCATTTACTGAGAATTTACTTTAGAATTTTTTTTACTGATGGTTGTTTCGAAAAATGTAAAAAATCAGGGTGTCTTTTAGAGTCAAAGGAATTAAATTTAAAAAATAAGTCGAATTGGCGGGTGTCAGGGAAAAAGTCCACCGGATTCACGTGGAATACCTCATATATAAAATAGTGACTGCATAACGACTCGAATTGGAGTATATATATATATATATATATATATATATATATATATATATATATATATATATATATATATATATATATATATATATACTAGTCGCTATGCAGTCACTATTTTTCGCGAATTGTCGAGAACCCCCAACAATATTGAAACGTTCGGAGAAAATGGCGATTCAAGTGAGAGGAATCAAAAGAGAGAGAGAGAGAGAGAAAGAGTCCGAGAGCGCCAGAGAGAGAGAGAGAACAAAAAACCTTTGATCCCGCAGCATCCGAAGGATTACATACGGCGCAAAATTGTTCGTGATATTAAAAAAAACCTCTCGGTTACACGAGAGAAAAATTTGCCCAGTCTGAGTGTTACAAAAGCAAAAAAAAGATTTAAAACATCGTGCGCGTAAAAAAAATCGCGTGCCGGCATTTTTTTGTTCCAGCACACACGCGTGACTGGATTGCTTCGCAACGCAGGGAGGATATCACGTGGCGAATAATTCCCCCTATTCCCATAGTCTATTTTGGCCTTTGAAAAAAAGGGAAATAATTTTTTTTCCGTTTCCAAAAGGGTGAAAATAGTTTGAAAACTCGGCAGCTCTTTTATTCGGACTATAGGCCGGACCCGGATATAGCGCGGTCTGTGCCTCTTGTCCGATGTTCATCACCAGATCGGCATATACAGGGTGGCTGAACGTCGACCTTTTTCTTGAAAGCGGTTTTACTAGAGGGCATTTGCTGCAAGTTAACCTCTGTCAAGTAGAGGTCGAAAATAGTGGGTTTCGAGTTAAGGTGGTTTTAAGATTTTTTTAGAAATTTTCAGACTTTTTACGAAAAACAAATAATTGTAAAAAAACTACTTCACTTTGAGCACTCAAGTGATACTTTTTCGAGAGCTTATAAATGTATAATCACTTAAGAAAAATTGCATGCTCTAATATCTCATAATCTCAGAAATAAAATATCTGAAGTCATGATAAGAATCTTACATTTGTACGTTTTTAGAAAGCTCATGAAATAAGGAACTTATTTCCGTAATTTGTACGCCACGTGTCATACATTTTTTCGAGTATTTTTCGTCGATTTACTAAAGTTTGACAAACAGCAATTCTTGCCCCTTAAGGCGGGGAAGGCTTTTTTTACCATTTACCACTGTAAATGGTAAAACAAACGTTTTTTATGCATTTTATCAAAGTATACACATTCAAAAATGAGTGACAAAATGTTCAAGTTAAAATATTGAAAATTGACGGAGTTCCAGACGATTTAGTGAGACCAGACTTTGGTCGACCTGGCCGGAATCATAACTAGAGCTATAATTGTCCGATTTTCAATTTGAAAAAAAAAACTAAATTCCTGTCAGTGGAGTAGCATTGTACGCGACCGTTTTCTTTTTCATTTCTTGAAATCTAGTATTTTTCAAGCCCCCGTATGTAAATAAACTTTTCGCCATAATTACACCTTTTTTTGAACACCCGCCATTTTGTGGATTTTTTTGTTGTTTTAAAGCGGCTATGTACAACGTGAACTACATTTACATAGATTATAAAACTTTGTTATTTGTATTTTTCAGACCAACCAGTGTCAAGTTATCGATCCGGCCGTTGGACCACATTTTTTATACAGATACTCTATTATACCTCAATAGCGTTGTTAATTTTTTATTTTTCTCAATAAAAATTTACACGAAATAAGTTCAATGTATGCTTAATAACTTATCTTTTTCCTAAATCCTAAATAAATAATCTAGTAGACAAAAGAAATTCGGAAAAAGTACCCTTTCTCGGTCCATCATAGGGTATGCATTTTTTTGAAGTGATCATTCATGTATCAGTTTTTAGAAAAGTATCCATTGAGTGCCCAAAGTGGAGTAGCTTTTTTAAAACAATTATTTGTTTTTGGTAACAAGTTCATGAGAGACAATTCTTAATATCTCAAGATCTTAAGAATAATCTTAATATTATTAAGACTTATTCTTAAGATCTCAAGATCTTAAGAATAATCTTAATATTATTAAGACTTATTAATGAGTCTTAATAATAAGACATTTCTATTATTATTCGAAACATTTTTCTTGCAACTTGAGGTCGTAAATCCGTTATAAAAATACGCAAATCCGTTCGAATGATTTTCATAGCCTAAATCGGCCGAAAATAAATGTCATCAATGAGGAAATATTCATTTTCGTTGGGTTCCAACGATGCAAACTTCAAGACCATAATTTTCAGCCACCGTCCATACACAGGGTGTTAGGAAGGTCGATGGCCTTAAGGGGGCTGATAGGTCATCTTGTTAGGAACATATCTAACCTAGATTACCTTAGTCCAAAGTCTGAGGATTTCGACTCATCATGGTAAGTATAATTTTTTGAAAATTTCCCAATATTAGGCACTAACTAATAATGTTTAAACAGACAATAATTGTTAACTAAAAACTTATTTGCGTCTTAGCTTAAGGCGGGATATACATTTACAACGATGAAAAAATCGATTTCTTTTTTTTCTTCTTTAAACGATAGAACTATATATATGTAGAATATTTTCCTAAAGTATCAAAGCGAAATTCGAAAAACTTCAAACGTTACAGCCCGTCAACGCTGTGCCTCACCGCTCGGATTCGGAGCGGGCGTGAACTTCAAGCGCGTTTTTATCAAAACTGCATTATCGAAATTAGCGTGCAGGATTGCTAAAAAATTATTAAGCCAATTGAGTTAAAACTTGGTAGAAATATTGATAATATTGGTACCTTCTCTTTGACGACGATCGTTTTTGAAAAATTGGAAAAAAAACGACTTTTTTCATCCACATTTTACATAAATGTTGCGTGAAATGTTGATTTTTGCTGTAAATGCGTGTCATTTTCTCAAATTTGCATTTTCTTCATTTTAATTACCGTCACATAGAAACTACACATGTTCTAACTGAAAAAATGTTTGAACTTTTTTGCAAATCAAAGTTTACGAGAAGTTAGACTGCACGCCGATTCGCAACTCCCGCGGCGACGTTGCTGTAACACTCTCCCACAGGTCCGTCATTTTGATGATGAATTAATTAAAAAAAATTGTTTAGTATGCTCAAATATACTATTTACCGTAATAATTGTAAATTATAAGTATAAGTGTAAATTGTTTAGTATACTCAAATATACTATAATATACCGAGAGTTTGATAATTGTAGAATAGTTATTTCTTAGTTTAAAAAATCCCTCAATATTGCTCATTTTTTCCTGTCTAAATGTATATCCCGCCTCAATGTGTATTCAATCGACAAACACCAATACAATCATCTGTTTCCACACAACTAACTAAATAGGACGTGTCGAATAATTAAAAATTGGTCAAAAAATAAAAATACCACTTATGTTAATGCTGTTTTTTTAAAAGTGGCGCTATAGTAACATAAGGGGTAAACGTATTAGTACCTAATTTTGGGAAATTTTTCAAACATCATACTTACCATGATAACTTAACATCCTTAGACTTTTGACCAAGATTTACTATAAATTTAAAAGTTATGTTCTTAATTGCATTTCGCAGAGAATTCCGTACGGAATTTCTGATTAATCGAAAACTTTGAATTTTATGAGCAGTTTATGAGCAATTATAACGAAATTTTTCACTGAAAATTCATTTCTTAAGTTAAAATACCTACAACTTTTGAATAAAACAATATTTTTTAAATTCCGTACGTACTTCTCTAGGTATTCGAATGTAGATTGACGAGAATTTTTGTTGTTTGTTCTAGGTAAAAAAAATGTGGATGCTAAATGTGTAATTAATTTTATGAGTGAATCACTTTTTCATACGAAAAAAAATTGCTAAATTCGCGCATGATTTTATACCCGTTACTGTGGCCTAAGGCTTTGCATCGACCTTCCTACACCCTATATTTATTTGAATGATGCGTGTGTGTACGAGAATCATCGCGAGCGCCCACCAAGCTCTACGCACTGAGATATTAAATCCGATAGGTCTGTGTTATAGGGAGCGAGGCTTCAATTCCCATATGCATGTATGTATCATCGTGATACGTTTACACGAATTTTCGTTTTCGCGCTTGCCGCGGAAATGATCAACATATTTGCGTTATCCGCGGGATATGTGATACGATGATGTCCACCTTTTAACAATTTCCCACGAATTGTTATATGTTTGCCGTGTGTTTAACGTTGCGTTGCGGCGTTGCATTAATTTGTAATAATACGAACGGCTTTGCGGACGCGTCACAACGATATCCCTGTCCGCGGACGGTTTTCGCTTCTGAAGGGAAACGTAACGCAGCATCGATCTCATGCGTGCATATATTTTAGTAATGGAAAAAAAATACGATGCTAATTCAGCTCAAATTTCGAGGATGTTTTTGGAATTTACTGATGGCTGTTGAAAAAAAAAACCAATAGTAGAAATAAGTTTATTGGCATTCGGGGTAATCTGGTGGGGTATTTTATTTTACGAGGGAAATATTTTGATGTTGAAATTTGCATTATTACGACGCAACGAAAATTCCCCTTAATTTTTTTTATCTCTTTATTTTTATTTTAATGTAAAATCCTTTTTCACAGCTTTTCGTTAAACCTTTTTTATGAGCATTTTCGAAAATGTTTCGGTGACTTTCGTAACTTGAATGTGGTAAAAAAAATACGAGAATACGAAAAAATAATACCATCGTTGCATTCTACGTTGCAAATTCCAATGTCAAAAGATTTATCATTTTTAAAAATTGATAAATTGTCTGCGTTAATTATTTTTGTAAGAGATTCAAATTTTCGCGGGTAAGAGAATAAAAATGATCGAATACTTGGTGCTTCGAGTTCGGTCGTTTGTTTTTCTCGTTCTTTTGAACACAAGTCGAATATTTTTGAAAACCTTCGTACAGTTTGTGAATTCACCGGATCGATAGTTTGCCAAAATACAAGATTTTTTTGCAAAATCGAATATCCGGTCTATCGCGAATCCCCATGAAATTGCAATAATTATAATTCCTCCAATTAGACATCGAACATCTTTTTGGTTAATCGTTTTTTTAGTTGCCAAATATTCGCGATAATTTTGCAAAATCGGATATCCGGTTTATCGTCAATTTCCATGAAATGTCAATTATTATTACTATTCTTCGAATCAGACATTAAACATCTCTTTGGTGAATACATTTTTTTTTATCACATCAGACACCCACATGTGTCTTTTTTCTACTACATCTCGCGGTCCCTCATTTTATTTTCTCCCATGAACAAATATTTTAGAAATTTATTCTAAAATTCACGAAGCAAGAGAATGCCTATTTTTCGCTCCTTCACTTAAATAAAATATTACCTGCTCGCTTAATTAAAATTGAAGCACGTTCGGATGCACAGATATCCCGTACGAGGGATTTCCAAACGATAATTCCCAAAATACGAGAACGTGGCACCGCGACACGTAATACGTAAATAGAAATCCAGAGTGCGGAAAATTACGGCGGATAAGAGTTTCTATTTCGAAAGTGTCAAACGTCCGATTGTGAAGGGCTCTCGTATCTATACGTCCCTAGGGTGTGTGTAGGGTGTTGTGCAGGGGATCAATGGTAGACATTTAGTGAGGGAAAGGGTCTCGTCTTCGAAGCTTTTCCCGCACGATTTTCAAACCGGCGTGGGGAACGAATTTTTTTAAATCGCAAGTACAGAAAAGTTCCCATTTTTTTCTTTTCCTCTCTGGCTTCCTATTTTTCTTCTTCTTTAATACAAATTGACGTGGAAAACGAGGAAGAAAAAGGATGGATAGTTAGACGAGAAGTACATGCATGTGGATGAAGGACAGAGGGAGGGGGAGAGAGAGAGAGAGAGGGAGAGAGAGAGAGAGAGAGAGAGAGAGAGAGAGAGAGAGAGAGAGAGAGAGACATAGAGAAAGGGTGCGAGGGCGAGCGTATTTCTGTGAGGGATAAACGGCTTCCCTTCCACCATGGATAGACACATCCACGCACACCCAAACCGGAAAAGAGAGATAAAGATATGGAAAGGGAAGAAGGGGAGGAGGAGAGAAATGCGTATTTGTCGGCTCGCTTGCTTTACGAGATACATCCATTTTGAGGAGAATCATCTCCCTCAAGTTGTACTACTAGTACCGTGCATATTTACGGATATATGTATACAGGGTGGCTCGGGAAGTGCCATCCAAAAGGAAAATCTAGATGCCACGTATCAACACCTATCTGGATCCTTTTTGAGAAAAAAAAAAAAAAATCATTTTTCTCTTTTGTGTAGGTTCTTTCCTTGCGGTTTATTTAACTTATGTTATCCTTATAAAGTGCACTGTTGAGCAATAAATTACCAACTGAACACCAACGTCGACGCCTTAGATTTTGATCAAAAGGAAAAAAAAGGTTTAAGCGCATCAGTCACTAAAGGTCAGATGATGAAGTAAAATACTTATGCTAGTCTCAATGACTCCCAATTACTTTTAAAAACTTCTCACAAGGGGCATCACTTTAGTGCCCCCTTTCCATTTGTGATAAAGCATTGAAAACTATTAGACACGTATTTTTTCTCATCAGCGGAGAAACTGTTTTACTTTTCGAAAAAAAAATCATTTTTTAATTATCTTTACGAGTTTCCTTGTAACGTAGGTTTTTATTTTGTTCTCTTTTGTGCATTTATTCTCCCCTTACAAGGGACATCACTCAAGTGTCCGCCTTCGATCATGTTGAAACTCATATGTGTGATAAAGCATTGAAAACTATTAGACACGTATTTTTTTCCCGGCAGAAAAACGGTGTTTAGGGGGGGGGGGGGGGACCTTCAAAGAAAGGCGTGACGACGCTTATTTTTTTTTAAATACTTTTTTAGTGGATTTTTCATCGCTTTACATTAGAAAAATGTTGGTTTTTGTCTCATACAGATCGGTGGACTGCTTGCTGGTAAAACTCTAAAAGCACCCCTCGACAAGCCTTTCTTCGAGGGTTAGTTCCCCCCCTTGAAACCGTTCTTCCGCCGATGAAAAAAACTACGTATCTAATAGTTGTCAATGCTTTACCACATCTATGAGTTTCATCAAAATCGAAGAACTTAATTAAGACGGAATGACACCTCATCGCAGTCGGTATGGTAGAACAATTATAGATTTCCAAAAATCTCTGAAACGGCTCTTCAGATCCCGTCGAAAATTTGCCAAACGACGTCAAATAGATAGACGAACAGCTGTCTGCCCCTCAAGTTTTCTGAATTCGAGAAAAAAAAAACTAGATCCGCTAATGATAAGTCAATCTATAATTGTTAACCATACCGACCGCGATGAGGTGTCATTCCCTCTTAATGTTCCTTGCAAGAGAGTACATTCATAAAAGAGGGAAAAATCAAAACCTACGCTACAGGGCAACTGGACAAAATAATTTGAAAAATGCTGTTTTTCTAGAAAAGTAAAAAAGATCGTAGAACATACATGGGGTTGATTCAGATAGCCATCGACACGAGGCATCCCCTGTGGACGTCGTTTTCGAGCCATCCTGTATAGACAGGGAGCAAACATTGCTGGTGGAAAAGCAACACTCCTAGACGATCTCGTCCTCGTGCGATTTACGCGAACATGCAACCCCTCCCCGTATGTACTTGTGTCTTTTTATTCGAGACGTTCAACTTAAAAACGACCCCTTTCCGATACCACTTTCTGCCATCTTATTCGATCAGACTTTCTTAAAGAATACGCAAACGAGAGTATTTGAGACATTTTTTCGAGATTCGTTTCAACACAAAATTGCGGCACACTGGTAGTCCAGAGCCATTTTTTTTCTGTCCTCGAAGATGCAATTTTCCCAATCTTTAGGACTGAACCTTCTGAGCAGTATTCAGGTACCACGACACGGTAAAAAAAAATTACGTAATTTTTTTTTCCATTTTCTGAAAGATACATTTGTTAAGAATGCTCTCACCAAATTTGAAAAAGAAATTTGTAAAATTGGCGGAGATGCAGCATTTTATGTGAAACCGTTCGAAGCGCACGACGGCGCCGAGCGGCAGATGTGCGGCTTCGAACGCGCTTTTCTTGAAACTACACGGAAAAAAAAATAGTACAAAATACAGGGGCTACACAGTTCGCATTGGACTCGAGCGATTGCACAGCGATATTTACCGAAACACAGTGCTCAAAATACAGTGTGCTCAAAGTAAATTATTACAGTTCCTACACTGTCCTCTGTGGACTCGAACCGCTCTACTGTATCTTTTTCTGGAACACACAGTCCAAAATACAGTGTAGTCAAGAGTAAATTTTGACAGTTCAACACTGTAATATAAATTTAACAAAACTTGTAATTTGACAGTTGGTTAATCTGTATTATGTACAATGAATGCGCCAGTTACATCGACAGAGTTTATGTAGATACACAAAAAAAAGTTTATCCATAAAAGAAGTTTGAAAAAGTGTAAAAAATATAAAAAAATCAGTCACATACACAAGAACGTACCTTTTTGTAAATAATTATCTCTTTCTTTATAATTTCTTGAATAATGTCGCACAAATTTCAACGTTCGCATCCCATCGACCACGCACTACTAACTGGCAATCCTTTGTGTCCTGCCCATGTAGAGGTTGCCAGGAGTTGCCCAATGTTACGATCAGGCCAATATTGGGACCATCGTGTAAGCCAACAAAAGCGAAATAATATTGGCCCATTACTATTTCGCTCTAAACTGAAAACTGGCACAATATCGGTCGATCCCTAAAGCCTGTCCTGGCCCATCTTTAAAAACTAATAAACAGCCGTGATAGTTAAACTAAATTTGCCAATTCAAAAACTGGGGATACTAAAATACTGACAATTCCATTGGCCCAATATTGTTCCGTTATAAATTGAAAACCGGCACAATATCGACCCATTACTAAAGATTATCCTGGCCCATCATTCAAAACCAATAAACAGCAGTGATAGTTAAACTAAATTTGCCAATCCTAAAGCTGGCAATCCTAAAATACTGGCTATTACATTGGCTCATTATTGTCGCGTTCTAAATTGAAAGCCGACACAATATCGGCCCATAGTTAAAACCTATCATGGCCCATCTTCTAAATTCATTAAACAGTCATGATAGATAAACAATATGTGCCAATTTTTAAACTGGTGATGCTGAAGTACTGCCAATTACATTGGCGCATTATTGTTCCATTATAAATTGAGAACTGGCACAATATCAGCCCATTACTAAAACCTATCCGGGCCCATCAGTTAAAATCAATAAACAGCCGTGATAGTTCATCGAAACTTTCCAATTTCAAAACTGGCAATGCTAAAATACTGGAAATTACATTTAATTAATCTAAGCCCTTTATTGGCTAGGTGGGTCAGACCATACCTGCTTTTATTTTATTTAAGCCTTGGGTTATTCATTATCTGTATATTGTGCCAGAATAGGCAAATAACTGGCACGTCATATATTAATCGTCTATATTTTGTAGTTGAGTTTTTGTAATCAAGTCTTGGCCTATTATTGGCATTTGTAAATAACCAACATAAGTAAGTAAAATATGCCAATTTTGAAACCTGTCATATACGCAAATCACAATTTATTTCAAGGTTATTCCATGAAATATGTATCCATAAGGACCAATCTCGGGCCAATCTTGGCCCGATATAGGTTGAATATTTATCACGCACTCAAACAAACCCAAACAAACTCACGGCCCAATATTCTAGATAGACCAACTGTGAAGGCCCATCATAGAGCCAGTGGTCAATTTCTACATAAACCCTTTAAGAGGGCCCACATAGGGCCAAGTGCAATCACCAACATTGCCACTACAATGAATTAAATCATTGGCCCAATAATCGTTGGCTCTGTTGGCCGATATCGAGCCGTTCTTATCATTTCTACAAAGGCACCTCATTGGTCAATACTCACGGCCCAATATTCTAGAAAAGCTAACTGTGAAGGCCCGTCCCAGGCCCAACGGTCAATCTCTACATGGGTGGTCTCGTGCCTCACCCCGTGCCTCATTTGCGTACAGTATAAAAATCAGTGATCGCATTTAAATTTTACAGTTGAATATTTTTACTGAAATCACGGATGTATTCAAAATATCAAAATGCAAATAAACCAGTGTAACTGTAAAAATCTCAGAGTGCACAGATAACGTCACGAACTGTCGAAAGAAGAGTAAAACTGCCGTGCCAAACTGTGAAATTTAATGAATCACTCTGTACTCAATAAAGTGTACACTGTAACCCTTGCAGTTTGCGTACAGTATAAAAATCAGTGATCTCATGTAAATTTTACAGTTGAATATTTTCACTGAAAACACTGATATATTCACAATACCCAACTGTAAATAAGCCAGTGTAACCGTAAAAATCTCAATATGTACAGCAAAAATTCGTCATTTTTGTAGGACAGGATTTACATTACTCTGTTTTACTGTAAAATGAAATATGGCACCCTGTTTTTTATGCAGTTCATACCGTGATTTTCGCTGTTTCTTTTTTTCCGTGTACGTTTGTCAACCTGGTTGACAACATATTAAAAAAAAACTATTTATCCGATTTGCATGCGCCAAGTCTGTTCGAAAATCCAGTCTCTATGGCACCACGTAGGGATTTTTTTTATAAAGAGCCCCTTCTTTTTTTTTATGAACGATGAACATTTTTCATGAAAATCGGAAATAAAATTCGCTGGTCCGCCATTTTTTTTAGATATCGAAATTCCGCTACGTGATGCTGTAAACCTATATGTCTAGTTTCGAAATATATTTTTGTTTTATTTTTCAGATGAACCGTATGGCTTAATCGCTGTCGACCGCCGAGCAGCAATTTCGTCGGAGTGTCCTTTTGGAAGCGGCGTAGACCGCAAACTATACTTTAGATTCGAGTACAAAAATTTGTATACAGTCTTCTGTATGTATATATTGACTATGAGTATAAATAAAGAAAATTCCATTCATCGTTTGCTTGAAAATAATTACGAAAAATACACTCTCGTACCGCGCACGAACCGTGGTGTGATGCCTTCATCACAGTATTTCTCAATATATTATAAATAGAATGAGCTAGCGAATCACCACAGATTTTGGTAAAAGATTGAAAAGCTTTTCCGCAGTCATATTTATAAAAAAATATATTTTATTTTTCGAAACAAAATAAAAGGTCTGCAACCCTACATTAATCCATCAATCAATATTTTCCAAAAACTGCCATTCCTGTTCCGATCTTTTTTATCAACATGAAGAAGCCCTTTGGCATTTTCCTCAAACTATCGCACCAAC
Organism: Ophion ellenae; assembly: GCA_963210295.1. Lineage (NCBI taxonomy): Eukaryota > Metazoa > Arthropoda > Insecta > Hymenoptera > Ichneumonidae > Ophion > Ophion ellenae. The sequence continues at coordinate 47,085,790 of OY723388.1, read as the reverse complement.
AAAAAAGAATTATACCGAACGTCTAAAAAAAAATGAATTCCACTCTTTTTCGTGTGAACTTCAACCATCCAATAGTAAATGACCAATAAAGTCGACCAACTGATTCCAAAACGACATCAAACTCTCCACATCAATGTTGCCCTTCCCCGCTAGTGTGTCACCCCTTAATTGTTTCACTCCTTAATAAAACGGCCGAACAAGCGGCAAAAAAGAGAGAGACCAAAAAAGCAGCAGCCGCCACCTCGTCAGTTCGCGCTCAGGCTGTCGCTCGTGTTTTCGTTGCAACTCTCGACAGGTTTATTTTTATTAGGACTTGTCGCATCAATCTAATATTGACAAATTCGTTTATCCGACGAGCCGCGATGCCCCCACTCCCCACTCCCCCCCGCCGTCGAACACACACACAGACACGCGTATGCATTTGGAAAGGACGTGGGACGTGTTTTCGACGCGAGGGGGGTGGTGCGGTGGCGGTTTCGGGAGGGGGTGATGACGAGAGGAGGATGAGCGCGGAGGACGAGCAGCAGGTTATGTCCAGCAGAAATCGACACACATGTTGATGGCCGAGAGAGCGAGTGGAATTTTTGGTTTATAGCACGACGAGGCAGGTGGACCGGGGTTGCTGCTGTGGTCGTACTCTCATGCCACACGTCAGCCATCCCCGATGTTCATAAATATATATATATATATATATAGTGTATGCAGTATTGGCGAGAGGTCGTTACATAATGGCTGTCAGTGCAGGGAACGCGATTAACGAGACCTATCGATTTTTCATCAGACAATATAATCGACATCTACCTCTGTTTCTCTCTCTCTCTCTTTCTCTCTCTCTCTCTCTCTCTCTCTCTCTCTCTCTCTCTCTCTCTCTCTCTGCGGTAGGAGGCCGATCACATGTCAGCAATCGTGGACAAGTCACGAGGCCCTCTCGCACACACACACATGCACACACACACGCACACACACACACACACACACACACACACACACACACACACACACATACGTAGCGATAAACGTCAACTCGATAATATTTTTCGATTGATTAATCATTGCATAATATGACTCCTTTGATTAATTACAAACGTATCGTTCAACGATTCGGTATTGTACAAAAAAAAAACGACAAAACGATCATACCTTACGTGGTATGCTCGTTGAACGTCGATTGGTCGTGAATGTCGAGTTTCTCTCGAATTCGGTTAGCTCGGATTTTCCATTCTATTTTTATGCCCGAGAATTGCGATTGATTAATTAAAAATGGATAATACACGAAATGAAATTTTATATTCACGTTTATTGGTTTTTCTTTTTTTTTCACATACGTACCGAATGGATCTCTCGCTCGGGGCGGAATAGAAGAAGCAGGTGACGTATGAGTGCGAGGGACGTAGCGGAAATTTTCGAGCGGAGCTTTTTTAGAGATGAGTAATATTTGGGGAGGAGGGAAATCGATGAGGTCGGGTTCGATGAATTTTAGAGAGGTTGATGATTTTTTTGTTGTTGGAAAGCTTGAGGACTGGGGAGAAAAATCGGTTTGAAAATTTGTGAGGTTATGTTTGTATTGTAGATGTCATTAATTGTACTGTTTTCCCGTCGTTCGCTTTCTCTCTCTTTCTCTCTCTCTCTCTCTCTCTCTCTCTGTCTCCGTCTCTCTCCTTTATGTGCCAGAGGTCCTAGTGCACTTAGAAACCTAATCTGACTCAATCTAATCTCTCTGCCTCTGTATTTATACATCCATTTTGTATTGTTTCCATTTTTCATAGAATATATTTTGTTTTGCCAAAGTTGAAGCTTGCATCGTTGGGATGCAACGAAAATTATTTTTTTTATCCCCACAATTTCCTTTGGCATATTCGAGCTACGAAAACCACGCAAACATTTTCTAGGATTCTTATTTAGTGATCTACAACCTGAATCTGCAAAGTATGATTTTGGATAATAATACAAATAATGAATTGAAAAGAACTTTTATTGCATTCCATCGTTGCAAGCTTCAACCCTTTTTTAATATTACCTTAACATTCAATTTTAAAAACATATTAACTTTATATTAATAATAATTAATTATGATCAATAATAATTAATAATGATAATATTGATATGTTTTTATATTTATATTTTCATATATTTTATTTTTTATATTATCTCTCTTTATTCGTATATCCATTTTGTATTGTTTCATGTTTTTCCTTACAAAATACATTATTTCAATTAAAAACTTTTTCCCATTATAAATTCCGTACTTCATTGTCCGCCAGCAGATCAAATCAAGATACAAATAGAACTGTTGATCAATCGATCAATCAGCCTCCCGCACTTTTCTTTACACAAACATTTGCTATTATTTCAACTTTTGGCACGATTTTTTCCATCTGCCCATGAATATATAATATATCAATAAATCTCTTTCTCTCTGGTTTTCGCTATCAACATGTGTCTGCTGTCGGACGTTTTCGTTCCTACCTCTTCACGGCATGGAACTCATCATATCTGCGTGCGTGGCACCAAAAACGCGTAACTAATGGACGCGTCCGCGAAATACCCGAGGCGAATTGGAAGAATTTTATGGTTTAGGGATTATAAAAGAGGAAAAATTGTTTTCCTCGCATCCTATGGCACCCCTCCCCCCCCCAAGTGCCACCCTCAGCGGAAGGGGTCCAGGGAACGGAGGGAAGAAAAAAGTGGCGTTTTCAAAACGATGATGGGGCTCTTTGGTGTGGGAGTTGATAGGGTATGTGTAGCTTGAATTCTCTCTCTCTCTCTCTCTCTCTCTCTCTCTCGCTCTCTCTCTCTCTCTCTCTCTCTCTCTCTCTCTCTCTCTCTCTCTCTCTCTCTCTCTCTCTCTCTCTCTCTCTCTCTCTCCTTCCTGTTCCTTCACTCTGGGACTTTCTATCCTTCCTTTCCCCCCCTCTCTCTCGGGAATGCGCGTTTTGGTGCTATTGTGCTCCACCGGCCGATATTAAAATGCCGGTGATTGATGTGTGTACCGTGCACTGTTATAGCTCTCATGGCGGACGCCACCATCGGTATTACAACGTTGAACGTACCGACCAATGCCATATTGGCCCGCACCCTCGCGGTTGGCGTATGTACAACGTACGCGAACATCCCTTCAAGTTCCTTAAGGGGCTATGCCTCGTTGGCAAAGTCGAAAAATCACTTTTCTCAAATCAATATATTTTGACAGTATATCATCTTATGTTCGCTGAAAATTTCACGGTGATCGGATCAAAATTGACAGATTTATAGACTGTTATGTTGACGCCCGTCGGTACGCTCGAAACGTCGTTAGAAACTTTAAACGCTTTTTTCTCGAAGGCACATTTTTGAAGTTAGTGAGGGAATTCTTCTTCAAGGGGTCTTCTCACTTTAGACGCTAAAAAGGCTATTTTCATAGTTTTTTTTATAGGTTTATATTATATATATTGGTAAAATAGTTGGTACATTTAATAAATGCACTTGCGAAATACATTTTGAAAAAATTTAATGTATTTAGGTAACCCAAACAAGCTTTAAACGCGTTTTTCTCGAAACAACGTTTTTTGACGGCTTGTTGATAAAATCTTCGAAACTACTGAACCGATCCTTATGAAATTTTAACTACTTATTCTTTACAACTGTAGCTATAGCGCATAGCAAGGATTTTTTAAATTTTGATATTTACTATTTTTTCCAAAAAACGGTGAAAAACCACTTTTTTTTTTAAATGTCCGCCCTTTTGTTATTTTTGCATATATCAAAAATCGGAAGATATGCGCTATGGCCATTAATCTACTGAATCTGAAACCGTTTGATTTTTTTGTTTCGGATGTTCCATCACCGAGATTTTATCAATAGCGCAGACCTACCATTTTTTAGGACATTTTTTTAACTACCATTTTCGTCTATAAATAGTGACTTAAATGAATAATTTTTTAAAATGTATTTCGAAAGTGTACTTATTAAGTGTAACAACTTTTATATCAATATCTATAATATAAACCTATTAAAAAATCATGAAAATAGCCTTTTTTCAGCGTCTCAAGTGAGAACACCTTTAAACTACTGCATCGATCTTTCTAAGGTTTTAAGAACTTTTTCTACATTTAAAAATATAGTATTTGATCGAAGAATTTTTTTTCGATGTATACTTTCGATTTAATGAACGAAAAATGCCCATTTTTTCGCAAAAATCGAGTCTCCTACGTTGAACACACGTCATTTTTATTTAATTTGATATTTCGGAAATTCTTTCGATTAAGAGAGGACGCCACTGTAAAATTTTCGAAAAATCGTTTTTTTGGAAGCACGTCTAAAAAATCCTTTGAACCTCCATAAATATGATGCATATTCGTTTATAGCTGATTAAACAGTTTCAAAGTGGTTTTTCAGCTGTTTTTGAGGGAAGTCTCTGAGCACTGAAAAGCGCCATCGACGATGCTACGCCGGTAGACGCAGTTCTCGACTCTTGTAAGCCTATTATCTTTGGAGAAAAAGTTATCGACTAAAAATCTTTTATTTTCTACCAATAGGTGGCATTAGATTACGGAAAAAAATCGTCAGCTGTAGCGTTTATAAAACCGTCGACCTCAAACACGTTTTTCTCAAAAGCATGTTTTTGAAATCGGCACGCAGCAGAACTCGAACAATTTTCGTCCAATCGACTTGAAATTTTAACTGTAGCTTCTTAGATTGCTTTAACACTCGAGTACGAGCGCTTTTTTCAATTAATAGAAAATTGTATAAAGTATATCACTTTTTATATGAAAATTGTGATCGAACAAAACGTATACTTTTTTCAGATTGTTCTCTACTTTTTTTTCAATATTTTTTATTTTCCCCCCATACTTAACCGTTTAGCTTTTAGTTTTGACTAATTTTTAACTTAACCAGTTTTTAAAAACTTTTTTTTAGTTTTTTTTCGTTTTTTTTAGTTTAAATAATTTTACTAGCTTATTAGTTTTAACTAATATAATTAAAGAAAATATTTGAATCTTAATTCCAAGATTGAAATTACGACGGTTCTACTGCGTGCTGCGGAGGGGGTTGGCGGAAAACCAGTAGTGCTATAGCAATTTTGTATTCGTTTGACAAATTAATTTTTTTTCACATACCTCAATATACACCTAATAAAGCCTAAAAGTTCTTTTGACCATGTATATCATTCCTTTTGTTTGAAAAAAAATCCAAAGAAACCGGTTCAAAATGGGCAGTTACAGTGGTGTTCTCCCTTAATCATAGGATAAACTAATGTACTGATGAAATCTGTTTGATTTTTCGATATTAGATAACCTGGTTCGGAAGGGTTCATTCCCAAGTAGAAGTATTGGCAGGCTGGTCTGATATTTGATCCGGGTCTGATCACGTTGTAGTACGGAAGCCTTACTTAAGGTATTCCTCAACTTGCCTGATTCGGTTGGTGTCAGGTGATGGTCAGGCAACTGGATGTACGTTTCCTCCAGTTGCCTGATCCAGCTAGCTTCAGGCGATGGCCAAGTAGGTGGACTTACGGCTTGGATAAATTCGCCTGATCAGACTACCTTCAGGCGATTGTCAGGCAACTGGACTTACGGCTTGATTCAATTCGCCTGATCTGGCTAGCTTCAAGCAATCATCAAGTAACTGGACCTGTATACAGTTTGGCGCCTTTTACACGCCTAACCTCTTATCAAACACCAGACGAACTATATATATTAGCGCGTCGTCAAAGCGTCGAGACATATTGTCCACTCTATGCGTACATTTTTTATTATTCCTAATATTTCATTTATTCCTAATAAATCTGTGATTTGGTTTCCTCTGTTCAAAAAACAATTTAGTTGAATGCACTAAATTTATCCATTAAATTTTTTAAATTAAAATTGAATAGTATTTTCGTAGAGTAAAAACATTTTTCTGTTTGATTGAATTAAAGGTCCGGCTTGATTGTAATACACGCATCGGAGTGGAGGGGGGTAGAGAGGGGCGGAGAGAGAGAGAGAGGAGTTATATATATAGATGGGTTATGTTTAAAAAATCTATAGGATGCTATTCGAGGAAACCCTCTAATTATCACAATGATATTAACTAAGTGATATAGTTTATGTGATAAGACAAATAATAATAGGAATTGATGTGGTCTCTTATGCCACCGAAATGCTACAATCACTCGGTAGCGTAGGGGCAGCGTGCGTAGCTATAGGTAGGTAGGTTCTAGGTTCGATCCCATGTTGATGCAGAAGAATTTTCTTCGAAAAAATCCATTCAGAAGACCAGGGAATGACGGATTATGATACAAAGTCATTGTGTTAGAACCCTAAATGAAATATTTCAATTTATTCTGCATTTATGAAATATTCCATTGAATATTCTAAAAAATATATTTAAAACAAATACTTCACTTCACTTTTTACCCTGATTGGACCGAAATAAGAAAAAGTGCCACAAAAATGATCAGGGCTTGATATAAACCCTGATCAAGGCATCAAAAAAAAAAAAAATCAGGATGCCTGATCAGATCTTTTTTGTAGACATAGCAGGATTTCTACTCTCGTTGCTCATCGCAAAAGACGTTTTCGAGAGGTGCTTCCCGTTCATCGACCGTAATTCGATGGCAATCGAATATTTTTACACAAAGAAATTAAGTGTTCTTCAAATGATACTTTTTCAAATGCCTAATTTCCGTAAAAATTCAACACCACGATTTTCTTAAAAAATCCTAAAAAAGCTGCTTTCAACTGTTCAGGCCTTAGGCCACTCTAGAGGCCCAAGAATAGGCTTTTTGGGGATTTTTTTTTTCAGAAAAACTACAAATTAAATCGAAATTACAAAAAAGGGTGTTTATCATACATATCAGTGACTGTATACAATCATTTTTTTTAAGCAATTCATTTCAAAATGGCGGCTATGCAGCGTTTATCTCAAAACTGCATTTTTTAAGTTGGCCGAAAACATAACTCAGACAATTTTCAACCGATTCACTTGAAATGTTGAATATATCTTGAATAAGACATTGTCTATGGAAGTACGTAGGATTTTTCTTTATATTGCGTACTTCATTTGTTATTAACAATTATCTGACGATTTTTCAGACAAATTTTTGGAAAGTGAAAAAATAGCCTAAAAAATCGTCAGATAATTGTTAATAACAAATGAATTATGCAATATAAAAAAAATCCTACGTACTCCCATGGACAATGTATTTTTCAAGATATATTCAACATTTTAGGTGAATCGGTTGAAAATTGTCTGAGTTATGTTTCCGGCCAACTTAAAAAATGCAGTTTTGAGATAAACGCTGCACAGCCGCCATTTTGAAATTAATCGCTTAAAAAAAATATTGTATACAGTCACTGATATGTATAATAAACACCCTTTTTTGTAATCTCGATTTATTTTGTACTTTGACTGAAAAAAAAATCCCCAAAAAGCCTGTGTTTTCGGCCTCTAGAGTGGCCTAACCCCTTAAAGCGCTTTGCCGTACGCGCCCAGGTGACCTTCACTTGCGGTTGCTCATCCCGGGTGTCCACAAAAAAAATCAGATTCCCTAGCCGTCTTTGAGCCGAAGTCCCTATGTTTTCCAAATCAACCAGCCGTAGAGGCCTGGAGTACGTCTGAAGTACGTCCAAGGAAGCCGTTCCCAGTCGAAAACGACATACTCATGCATGGGATGGATGATCGGAGCAGATGGAAAGTCGATCCGCGGCATAGCTAAACGTACTCTCAAAATGGCACGCCTGCTCCCGCTAATTCGCATGACTGGAATTTCAAGTGGTCGGACGGATATAGAATCCGATGGACATCCGTCCGCGCGAGGCCGAGTAGCCTGACGTTGACTTTTCAGGTCGTCAATAGTTGATATTGCGGCTGGATATGTGCGAGCTGCGATTAGCCGAGGGAGAGAATGTCAAGGGATGGAGGCAGAGGGGGAGAAGAAAAAAATATGGACAAGTGATCAACGTCTGGATAAAATGGATGGAGCAGTCTTTCTCTATCGCTCTCTTTCGCGTTCGCCGCGTTTTTTTTTATGACTCTCCGAGAGGACAGCTGCTTTTCTTTGTCGATGATAAACGATAAAGACACGCAATTCTCTATGTATGTACGCGTAGATATGCGTTTGTAGGTATATATACATGTATATATAAAATGGTTAACGTGTCTTGTGCTCGAGCCCCACAAACCACCCAATCGTGCAGAATTATCAGGTTGGAATGCAGCAATAAATCCGAGCCCCATGAACCTCACCCCTCAACCTCTTTCACCCCTCCTCATTCCTCTCTCTCTCTCTCTCTCTCTCTCACTCTCCCTCCGCACTCCCCCGCCTACACACGATCCACCCTTATATTGTTAGTCGGACAAAGAGTCGCGAGACCACAACGAGCCCGACATACTCCACCACCACCATCGCCACTGTACGCCACTTCACCCTTGCGAGCCGCGCGAGCTTTCCATCTCTCTGTGCGCCCTGTGCGCCCTTTTGAATGAGCGCGGAGGCCACCGCGATCGTGATCGTCCTAATGCTAATCCACGCGAGTACGTGAAACTTATTTTTCTATTTTCAGATAATGAAAATTGGCGGAGGAAGAAATGGCAGTTGGGGGTTGTGTAGGGCTACCTCGAGCGCCTGTATACTCAGCGCAAATACCCGGATCGGTGACCGTTGAGCCATGCCCAGTGGTTTGCGCAATTTCACCGAGGTTTCGAGATGGTGGACGCAACTGCGAAACTCAGCTAAAGAATATCCTTGGCAGAGCTTTTGCACAGTTGCCACGTGCCCTTGTGTGCCTGTCGTGAGCGCGGCCTGGTTCGGGCGAAGGGAGTCGATTGATGGAAAACGGGGTTCTTGAGGAGAGCTCTCCCCCCCTTTGGAGATGGGCAGGGAGCACTTATTGAACCGAGCGATTCGTTCGTAGTCAAGATTAAAATTTATTGTCGATTACACTGGTGGACAGAAAATTGCAAGAGCGCGAACGTTCTACACGACTTTCGACAGGGGGCCGAGGCAAGATGCCGCCGTCGAGCCAGTCCCCTCGCCGCGTCCCTCAACCCATCAGCGTGCCACCACGCCGAGAGCACGCGCGCGCCACCAAGCGCGCGCGAGATCCGAGGCGTCCCCGAAGGCACCCAAAAGGGTCCCGCGGTGCGCTCGCGAGCTGCAAGGCTGGCGCGCCAGCGTGTCGCTGGGGTGGTGCCGACGCGCCATCTGCCAGCTCACAATTGACCAGGAGCGGGGCGTCCAAAGGAGCGGTCGTCATGGCCGCAACATCCTCCCCCCCGTCAGCCAGAGTGCTGACCCCAACTCCTGCGCACGCTGGTCGGATGGAACCCCCTAGAGCTGGTCCTGAGGCGGAAGAACTGGCAGGGGAACCAGTCGGGCAATTGGCCGGTCGAAGGTCGAGCTGGCGGTCTTGATCGTGACGACGCGGGTTAATCCATCCTTGCCAGGGTGTAGGGCCGTCACGCGGGCGAGTGGCCACTTAGTTGGGGGAAATCGTTCGTCGCTAACCAGAACAACTGAGCCGATCTTAATGTCACGCGACGGGTGATGCCATTTAGACACGGACTGAAGATGCTGCAAATAGCTAGAAGACCATCGCTTCCAAAAGAACTGGACCTTCTGCTGGATGAGCTGCCACCGGGAAAGGCGAGAGACGGACAAATGTTCCAGTGAGGGCTCTGGGATGGCGGTGAGCGCATGACCAACCAGGAAGTGCCCCGGAGTGAGTGCAGAAACATCGTCCGGGTCGTCCGAAAGGGGCTCTAGTGGTCTAGAATTGAGCACAGCTTCGATCTGGGCCAGTAACGTCGAGAGCTCCTCGAATGTGAGTAGTGCTTCACCGATGGTCCGGGTGAGGTGAAATTTGACCGATTTCACTGCCGCCTCCCATTTTCCCCCAAAATGTGGGGCTCCCGGGGGGTTGAAGGCCCATTGAGTGCCGTCGCTGAGCAGGAGCTGAGCCAATTGTCTAGACTCGCGAGAAGCCGATGAGAAGAGCCTCTTCAAGGAGGTGTCGGCGCCCACGAAGGTAGTCCCGCAGTCGGAGTACAAATTGCGACAGAGCCCGCGACGAGCAATGAAGCGTCTATACGCCGCCAGAAAGCCTTCCGCGGTATAATCCGAGACGACTTCTAGATGGACGGCGGAGGTTACCATACATACGAAGATCGAGAGCCAACCCTTATAGGACTTATGCCCTCGCCCCTTCCACGAGCGAAGCGACACCGGACCTGCGTAGTCGACTCCCGTGTTGAGAAAAGCTCGAGCGGGTGTGAGACGGGCGACCGGGAGCTGGCCCATCAGTTGCTGCGCCCGAATGCCTCGGTGTCGAGCACAGGGAACGCACTTGTAGATGAATGATCTGACCGGGGCCCGCCCTCCGAGTATCCAATAGGAGCGTCGAAGTTGGGCGAGAGTGAGCTGAGTGCCCCCATGAAAGGTGCGAAGGTGGGCGTCCTTGATAAAGAGCCTGGCCAATTGGGACTCTCGTGGTAGTATAACCGGATGCTTGCTGTCTCGGTCAAGTTGGGAGAGGGCAAGTCGCCCCCCAACTCGGAGAACTCCTTGATGATCCACGAAGGCTGTGAGCCGGGTCATAGGATGTGAGTTACCGAGCCTCTGACCCCGAGATAGGTTCTTGAGCTCACTTGAAAAATACGCCGCTTGGGTTGTCCGAATCCAAAAGAGCCGTGCCAGTTCCAGGTCACCTCTCGTGAGCGGTGTCGCCAGCGACGAGTTCGGGGTTCGGCGAAGCCGAGCTACGACTCGTTGACAGGTAGCCGTGACTCGTAGTAGCCGCGTTACTGAGGAGAACTTGTCCACAAGCTCCCAAACGTACGGGGTGGAGAAGGTCGTTGCGAAAGTGGCGCCCGGATTCTCTTCCAAATTGACGGAAGGGTCGACGATGCCGTCCACCACAGGCCATGAGACAGGGTTCTCAGTCAGCCATGGAGGACCATGCCACCACAGCGGGTGATGAGCGAGCTGAGCCGCCGAAATTCCGCGAGAGGCGCAATCAGCCGGGTTCGCCTTTCCCGGGACGAGACGCCACTGTGCTGAGGCTACTTCCTGTATAAGCTGGACTCGATTTCGAATGTACTCCTTCCACCGGGAAGGATGGGAGCTGATCCAAGCAAGCGTAACGGAAGAGTCGGTCCACAAAAATGTGGAGGCGTTCTGTAGCGAGAGCTCATTGGTGACGTACTGAAGTAGCCGGACGAGCAGGACGGCGGCCGAGAGCTCGAGGCGCGGTATCGTCAGGCGTTTGAGGGGAGCAACACGAGTCTTGGAGCAGACTAGCGTGACTGAAGGCGTCATCCCAGGATTGATCACCTTGAGATAAATTACTGCGGCCATGGCAATTTGAGAGGCATCGCAGAATCCATGAATTTCGACGGTCGAGTGAGCGAGAAGGCCGAGCCATCTGGGGACGGGCAAATCCGAAAGCTTCGTGAGGTCACTACGAAAGTGCATCCAGCGCTGTGCCAACAGGGGGGGGACTTCATCGTCCCATCCGAGCCGATCGAGCCAGAGCTCCTGGAGGCCCGTCTTGCCGCGGATTACCACCGGGGCAAGGAATCCGAGGGGGTCATAAATCTGTGCCAGCTCCGAAAGAATGATTCTCTTCGTGATGATGGAGCTGGTGGCTTCCTTGGTCGAAAAGGCGAACTGGTCGGAGCTCGGTTTCCACAGGAGGCCAAGCAGTTTTGTTCCTAGGGGTTGGAAAGCGCGGGGATCCGTTGAATCGTTATCCAAGTCCAGGGATGAAAGAAAATGAGCCACGTTCGACTGCCATTTAGCAAGGGGAAAGCCACCCGCCTGGCAGAGTCCTATGACCTGAAGGCACGTTTCGCAGAGCTGGTCCACGGTATCGGCACCCCCACAAATATCATCGACGTACCGACCTTGAGTGAGCGGAGCAACTGCCATCGGAAAACGATGGCCTTCATCGGTAACGAGCTGGAGAAGGGTTCGACATGCGAGAAACGGAGCTGGTCGTGTGCCGTAGGTAACGGTAGTAAGCTGAAACGAGGAGACTTCCCCATTCGCGTCGGTCCAGAGAATCTGTTGTGCTGGCCAATCATCCTCGTGCACCTTAATCTGGCGGAACATCTTGGTGATGTCAGCGATGAACACAAAACGGTGCTGCCGGGACCAAAGGAGCACGTCTGCAACGCTCCTTTGAAGGTTAGCCCCGGTGTGGAGCAGATCGTTGAGTGAGCGTCCCGAAGTGGTTTTGGCCGAACCATTAAAAACGACGCGCAGCTTCGTGGTTTCGCTTGCCTCCTTAAGAACCGCGTGATGCGGCAAGAAGCACCCATCCCGATGAACAACATGCACTTCCTGGCCATCTTCCGAGACCCTCGACCCTCCGGGCAGATGACCGCCCGGTGCCAAGGTCATCTCCTCAAGATGATCAGGGTTGGCAGAGAGAATGGAGCGAGTCGGGCGAGTCTCAATTGGCGCGCGTCGCATGTGCCCGAGCGTCTCGTATTCTTCGAGGAACTCCGTGTACAGCTCTCGTAGGCGCGGGTTCTTACCGAGCCGAACGGCTAGGCGACGCAAGCAAGCGAGAGAGGAGCGATAGGAATCCCCAAGCACGGGGTTTTGAACAGAGAAGGGCAGCCGAACAATATAGCGTCCCGAGTCGTCGCGCGAATGAGTGGCGAGAAAATATTCTTCGCACTCACGTTCCTCAGTTGTGAGGCGCGACTCAGTCTTCTCGGGGACTTCCTCCTGAACCCAGAATGCCGTGAGGAGGTCCCGGAGCTGGTCAGATGACACCTTGACGTGGAGCGAGGTGGCGTGAGGGGGGTGAGTCGGTCCCGTAGGCCCATAAACGATCCACCCGAGATGAGTACTCTGGGCAACGGGGGAATCGACTCCGGCCTTGACCACCTCTGGCCGGACCAGCTGGCCAAACACGTCAGCTCCAATGAGCAGGTCCACTGGAGCAGATACGAAGAATCCCGGATCTGCAAGCTGAAGACCCTGTAAATGGGCCCAAGGAGCGTTCTCTAAGGGAAAGGTCGGGATGGCAGAAATGAGATGGTCAATTAAATGAGCAGTAAGTTCGAACGAATAATCAGAGTGACAGGATTTAATGCGGAGTATAACTATGCCAGAAGTTGTCCCAAACGGCGAATCTCCTACTCCGGAAAGCTGCACAGCAGATCGCTTCTTCTTGAGGTGGAGCCTGCGTGCGGTCTGTGTGGAGATGAGTGATAACTCCGAGCCAGGGTCCAATAGTAGACGAACGGGATGCGCAGAGCCAAGATCGTTGATGACGAGAGCTAGGCTAGTAGCCAGCAGGACCCCGGGTCGAGACGATGGAGCAGAGTATTCGCGGGATGCCGTTTGGGACGCGTTGCTTCACTGTTCAGCGGTTGAAGAATGAGCTGACGGGGCCGGGCTCTCAGCACGGGGCGGTGGTTCCGATGATGTCCCCGGTTTAGGTGACGGAGAGCGGGCCCTTTCCTGGGCCAGGCTGACGGCCTTCGGCGTCGAACTGGCCACCCGTGGTTGACTTGCTCGCGATTGAACACCGAGATGCAGCAGCGTGTGATGGCGTTGCTGGCAAGTCTGGCAGGTGCGAGTGGTCTGGCAAACTCGAATGCTGTGCTTACCAAGGCAGTTGAAGCACAAGTAGAGTCGGTCAACCAGAGCCTTACGAGCCTGAGGGGTGAGATCCCGAAAATCCGGGCACGATGCGATGAAGTGCTCTCGTTCGCAGTATGAGCACGGGTATCGGTTGGCCAATGGCCAAGCAGCGCTCCTAGTGGACTGTATTGGTGCCGGACGCGCAGTCAAGGTTGCGTTGACCTTTGCCGAAGACCGAGTGGCGGGTTTGGCGGAGACGGTCGAGTACGATGGGCTGGTCGAGTGGGATCCGATCTCCAGATTTTCCATAGCGCGAGCCCGCCCTTTCAGAAAGTCCATAAGCTGTTCCAACGTTGGGTACTCGGTGGCCCCGCCCATCTTGTTCTCCCAGGCCTCACGGAGCTTAGGGCTGAGCCGTCGGACAAGCACATGCGCCACTACCGTGCCCCAGTGCTCGGTGGGCGATCCGAGGGCGTGTAGAGCGCTGAGTGCCTCCGTGACACTTCCGATGAGCAGGTTCAACTCCGCTGCGGAGTGAGAAGCCATCGGAGACGAGCAAAGGAGACGGTCAAGGTGAGCTGAAACGAGAAACCTTTTATTCTCGTATCTGGACACAAGTAGTTCCCATGCTGGGGCGAAGGAGTCTTCCGAGACGGTCAAATTGGAGATCAGGCGAGACGATTCACCGGAAAGACTAGTAAGGAGATAATGCATCCGCTCGACGTTGGACAACTCCGGATTGTTGCCGACAAGAGAGTTGAACAGGTCTCGGAAGGCTCTCCACTCCGCATACGCTCCGGAGAACTTCGGCAAGGAGATCTCCGGAAGAGCTCGTCGGGTAGAGCCGGTCGCCGGTGCGCCCGAAGTGGATGCATGCCGTGTGGAGGTCGAGAGCGCGCCTCCTGCCTTATCGATGAGCTGGGTGATAAGGACTCGAACTGCGGCGTAGTTGGAGAGCGCACGGTCGAAGAGCTTGTCAGCGAAGTATGGCAGGGTGGTAACTCCTTCGACCTTTCCACTCGTACTTACGATTTTTTCGTGTGTCGTCTCCAGCTTCTCCCAGTAGGTCTCAATCAAGTGGAGCTGCGTCTCTAGAGCCGGACCACCGAGACTCGTCACGCTGGCCGATTGCACCTCCGCGAGAGTGGTCTCAATAAAGTCCGCACGAGATTGTTGGAGGATCAATGTGGCTTCGAGATTCGCCATGACGGTGCTTGCTGAGAGGGGCAGATGAGACGGGCGCTTGGCGCGTTCTCACGTACGAGAACGACCGAATCGAGCGTGCACGCTCGCGCGCCGGTCCACTATTGTTCGTACGCGCACTCGGCACGAAGTTCCTTCGGCGCGTGCACTTCTTAACGCACGCACTAAACTGATCGTCCCCTCACCGATCCGGCTCGAAGGACCAAAAATGTCGTGAGCGCGGCCTGGTTCGGGCGAAGGGAGTCGATTGATGGAAAACGGGGTTCTTGAGGAGAGCTCTCCCCCCTTTGGAGATGGGCAGGGAGCACTTATTGAACCGAGCGATTCGTTCGTAGTCAAGATTAAAATTTATTGTCGATTACACTGGTGGACAGAAAATTGCAAGAGCGCGAACGTTCTACACGACTTTCGACAGGGGGCCGAGGCAAGATGCCGCCGTCGAGCCAGTCCCCTCGCCGCGTCCCTCAACCCATCAGCGTGCCACCACGCCGAGAGCACGCGCGCGCCACCAAGCGCGCGCGAGATCCGAGGCGTCCCCGAAGGCACCCAAAAGGGTCCCGCGGTGCGCTCGCGAGCTGCAAGGCTGGCGCGCCAGCGTGTCGCTGGGGTGGTGCCGACGCGCCATCTGCCAGCTCACAATTGACCAGGAGCGGGGCGTCCAAAGGAGCGGTCGTCATGGCCGCAACAGTGCCAGTGTATCAGGCAGTGCACAAAATGAGAGGGAACCGGAAATACCGAAGTGACAAGCGACAAGTACCACACTCAGAAAAAATATTCATTAAGGACAAAGAAGTTTGTCTCCCGGCGAATAAGTTTTCTTATTCGTATGTCGGCCTACTGCGATTTTATTAACAGCTGAGACATTTTTTAAATTTATTTTTATGTTTGAGATTTACTAAGATTTTTTCTTAACATCTAATAGGACATATAGGTTAGAAGAAATGGGTATTTTATATCCAACAAATACAGTTTTCCTTAACATCTAATAAGATTATTCATAATCCCCCAGCTGTTTTCTTTAGAGGAATTGTGTCATTTCGTCCGTCATTATTTTCTCACTTGAACGTTTTTTTCTTACTTACACTTAAATCATTCCTCACTTTCGAGTTTCTCACTTCCGAAACGAAACACTGATACTTGTGCCAAAAGCATTGGCATAGGAAGAAGCTACATGGTAAGCGTATGCGTGAGCTACATCTGACAAGCGGCCTGCTGCCAGGCCCGTCGCGTTGAAGGGCAAAGTGCGCATGCGCGCATTAGTATCATAGTCGCGAAATAAGAGGTTTTCGTGATTGGGGAGTAGTATTTATTTGATTTGAGGAAAAATTTATTCGAATGTTCTATTTTAAATATGGCTTTTAATTGATGTGAAAAATCGGCACGTAAAAAAAACATATTTAGTGACGCCGAATAAATTCTGTAGTTACAATCACATACAAACTGTCTCCATACGAGTAAACATTTATTAATTTCCAATAAATTATGTTCTAATGTGCCAATTTATTGGAACATAATAAATGAAACAAAATAATATATAAAAATATTGTTTATCATTTTCAAACAACAGACGTGTAACTTTTACAAAGTTCCGGTTTCATACTTCTACACCTGCACTGAGAAAAAAGATTTATTATGTTCTAATAAATTGGAACATTAAAACATAATAAATCTTTTTTCTGAGTGCAGGTGTAGAAGTATGAAACCGGATTTTTTTTTGGAAAAATTACACGTGTGTTGTTTGAAAGTGATAAAAAGTATTTTATTCAAAATAATCTCCATTGCTATTTATACATTTTTCCCACCTCTCCGGCAGTTTATGAATGCCACGCCAAAAAAACAGTTCTTCTTTTGAAACGAACCAGTTGTCGAGCCATTTTCGTAGCCAAGTCTGGAGAATAAGCCTCATGCGCTAGTATTTTCCAACTGAACGCCTCGATCGTTCCCCTGACCTGTTTTGCTGTGTGTGATGGAGCATTATCGTGGAGCAAAATGACTTTGTGTTGCCGTTTTCCATATTCCGGTCTTTCAAACGAATGGAGACGGCTTTCTGCGTCACATTCAATTGAACCGCGAGTTCTTCTTGACTTTGAGTATCATCTTCATGCAATAAGGCTTGCAATTCGTTGTCTGCGAACTTTTTCGGTGGTTTCCCACGTTCTTCGTTTCTCACCTCAAAATAACCACTTTTGAATTTTTTGAACCACTCGAAACACTGTTTTGTACCAAGAGCATGTTCACCGTAAGCTTCGACAAGCATTCGATGCGATCCCGCAGCAGTTTTCTTCAAATGATAACAGAAAACCAATGCTGTCCGCAAATCGTAGTTCGTAGGCATAAAACTCGACATGTTTAAGGTTATAGCAAAATATACCGGTGTCGGGAACTTGGGTTGTTGGGTGTTGAAAATCTTCGTCAGCTGTTAGAGGCGCGATGAATGGTTTGTTACAGAACTGTCATACGGTGGCGTAAAGGGTTAAGATCCACTCATTTTGTATGTCTATATGCTTTGTTTAGAGAATTCAACATTCAGAATGCGATGGGATCCATCAAGAATCGTTTTGGATTCTGGTCGATAATGTGGACATCCTGTAGGATTCAAATCGGATTCGTACATTGGATTTCAACAGGCAATCCCGATTAGAATTGAATGCACGATCGCGACGTTTTAATATAGGGATCCAATGCCACCATTGGATTCCTATAGTAGCATTGGATCCCTATTATAGGAATCCAATGGTGGCATCCCTATACTAGGGATCCAATGCCACCAATAGATTCCTATACTAGTATAGGGATGCCACCATTAGATTCCTATGCTAGGGATCCAATGCCACCATTGGATTCCTATACTAGGGATCCAAATGCCACCAATGGATTCCTATACTAGGAATCCAATGTCACTATTGGATTACTATACTCGGGATCGAATGCCACCAATGGATTCCTATAGTGGCATTGGATCCCTAGTATAGGAATCTATTGGTGGCATTGGATCCCTAGTATAGGGATGCCACCATTGGATTCCTATACTAGGGATCCAATGCCATCATTGGATTCCTATACAAGGGATCCAATGCCACCATTGGATTCCTACATTAGGGATCCAATGCCTATGGGATCCCTAGTATTGGATTCCTATACTAGGGATCCAATGCCACCATTGGATTCCTAGTATAGGGATACCACCATTGGATTCCTATGCTAGGGATGCTAGGATATGCTAGGGATCCAATGCGTATTGGATCCCCAGTATTGGATTCCTGTACTAGGGATCCAATGCTACCATTGGATTCCTAGTATAGGGATACCACCATTGGATTCCTATGCTAGGGATGCAATACTAGAAATCCAATGGTGGCATCCCTATACTAGGGATCCAATGCCACCAATAGATTCTTATACTAGGGATCCAATGCCACCATTGGATTCCTATACTAGGGATCCAATGCCACCAATGGATTCCTACACTAGGGATCCAATGCTACTATTGGATTCCTACACTCGGGATCCAATGCCACCAATGCATTCCTATGGTAGGGATGCAATGCCACCATTGGATCCTTATATTAGGGATCCCTGTACGATTGGACCATTGGATCCCTATACCAGGGATCCTATACTGAAGCCAAGTTTGCATCGCTCGAATGCAAAGAAAATTAATTTCTATTCGATCGTTCAATTTTTTTCGGCTGATTTGGATGATGATGAAAAATAAAGAAATTAAAAAGAAGAAGAGAAAAAATCGTTGC
Organism: Ophion ellenae; assembly: GCA_963210295.1. Lineage (NCBI taxonomy): Eukaryota > Metazoa > Arthropoda > Insecta > Hymenoptera > Ichneumonidae > Ophion > Ophion ellenae. The sequence goes on along the minus strand of OY723388.1, from coordinate 47,067,280 downwards.
ATTGGAACGATGCAAACTTCAATGGCATCCATATCAGAAAGTAAGCACAAGTATGGGAATCCAATTGCATCCCTACGACAAGTTCTGCTCCGGTTCTTCTTTTCCCTTACCTTCGTATCAAGAGCAGAAATATGGAATATCCTCTTTTCCTCTCGATTTTCAGCTTACCAAATGAAAAGCATTCTTTTCATTAATCCCCGACCCGTAATCACGAACAATTTCAATCCCCGTTCCATGTTTCCGTCACACCACGCGTGATGTACTAACCAATAGCTGGCTCCGCTCGCAGCAATTCTCGCTCGGCCCAGCAAACTTCTTTTTCTCCGGCTTACGTATCGCGCATAGCTCAATTAAGGGGTATGCTCCGCGAGAAGGAAACAAGAAAGAGAAACAGAAAGAGAGGGAGACGAAGAGAGAGAGAGAGAGAGAACGAAGGCATGAAAGTCACATATTGAACCCCGCTATCCTCCCCCGCCTACCGGAAACGTGCGGCATTGGGCACGAAAAAAAGCAACGGGGGTTGTTGCTGCTGGCTTCGTTGGCTGCAAGTATGAAGTAGTGGCGTTTGGCTGTCGCGTGGGTAGCCGCTTTATCGCTTTACCAGCAGATTAATAAGCCACCACCACGTGCATATATATATATATGTGTGTGTGTGTGTGTGTGTGTGGATATATATATAACCGACCAAACAGGCCGCCGCACACGCTCCTCGGAGCATGCATCACGATCCTTCGTGTGTGTAAATATTTGGAAGCAAATATATATATACATTTTACATGCTACAATTGAAACCCGATATCAATTAAAATCCGATCTGCCTACAATTAGTCAGAACTAATTTCAATTTGTTCGCGTTTATACGAGTTTGTTTATTGCCACGATTTGGGTTTATCTGGGCCGCTTGAGTCGTCAAGGTACATACCTACTTAGGCTGAAAGCGGATATGCATTAGAATCCCATCTGCTTAGGCGAAAATTCGTTCCACGACTTGTATCCGCTTATTTGAAGTTGATTGGGCTCGTTTGAGTTTGGTTGGATTCAAGAGGCTTGAGTTAGTTTGAAATTCGACAAATACGATTTTTTATCGGGTAGTTTTATAACCCAGTTGACTTTAATGTGCAACGGAGAATTTGTAAAAATTTTAATACTGTTCGAGTTATGACGATTTTTGTCGCCTGTGATACGGCGAACGACAGCTGCCATTTGCTCTTTTTACTTATGATGGTGGAGCTTGCCTCGTTGGAACGTCACGGTATATTTTTTTCGTTTTTTACTTCTTTATTATCATTACTATTCTTGTTGCAATTTGAGGTCGGAAATTTCACTAGCCCTTTTTGCAATTTGACGTCGGAAATTCCACTAGCCCTTTTTGCAATTTGCGGTCGGAAATTTCATTAGCCTTTTTTGCAATTTGAGGTCGGAAATTTCATTAGCCTTTTTTGCAATTTGATGTCGGAAATTTGACTAGCCCTATTTGCAATTTGAGGTCGGACATTTTAGAAGCCCTTTTTGCAATTTGAGGTCGGACATTTTACTAGCCCTTCTTGCAATTTGAGGTCGTAAATTTCACTAGCCCTTTTTTGCAATTTGAGGTCGGAAATTTCTAATAAGAATAAGAGGAAACGTTCACACGATTTTGCTAGCGTAAATTGGCAAAAAAAGAATTGAGTCATTAAACAGAATTAATTTTCGTTGTATTCCAACGATTCAAACTTCAACGTCGTCTTTTCTTTTGCGTTTTTATTCGAAAAAGTTTTGTTGAAACGATATAAGTCGTGTCTCAAATCTATCCGTTCGATTCACTTCAAATTCGGACAGAGCATACTTAATAATATTTGTCATCGTACGACCAGATCAATGTTAATCTTTATCAATATGTTAAAAACGAATAATAAAAAAAAAAATTGACCGAAAATCCTCCTTTTTTTACAGCTTGCCATTGTCCTAATTTTCAAAAGCCAAAAGAAGTATCTGCTCCTACAAAAGTTATGTCATACTGAAAGTAGGCTTTTTCATTTTTCACATCACACTAGTTGCCAAAACCGCCTACACCGATTGGCCATGCAGCAACCTCGGAACTTTCCCAAAATAATTATAACTCCACAGTTTGTCAATATTTCTCACTGAAAAAAATACTCAAACTTGGCAAGACTATGTGTTAATTATCTGTAAAAATCTGGCATCGTCGTTCGTATCGGCGCATTAAAAAAAATATATTGAAAATCGACTTTTTTGGGCCCACGAATCCCGACTAGTTCCGAACGAGTTTTATGCTCACATAGTGCATAGATAAAGACAAATCAATGAAAAAGGAATTCGCGGCCGAGCGCGGCCTGACCACGATGAATAACGCTCGCGCGGGAACTTCCCGCTCTCCGCCGTAGTATTTATTTTATTTGGTTTATATTCGTTTTCGGGCGCGTACATTCTTGCTCCGTGTTGCAGGAATTCAATCTCCGCTCTACCTCATATATATATATATATATACACACACACATATATATATATATAGATGACTTTACGAATGTTTATGCTTCGGAGCGTGTGTACACGAGCTCTCAGGCCGCGAGTGCGAATGCTGCTGTGTGAGCTACGGTTTGAGGGTTGGACCGAGAGATTTCGCGGGGAAACCCTCTTCCCTCTCTCTCTCTAGCTCTCTTTCTCTTACACACTCTCCTGGCGGTTCTCGCATGACATATGATCTTCCATATTGGCCACGGGTATACACACGCAACCCACGCTCCTCTCACACCCTCCCTTATATTGCACACGGCGGTGGCGCGCACATATGTCTATATATATATATATATATATATATATATATATATATATATATATATATATATATATATATATATGTGGATTCCGAGGGATGTAACGACCGAAAGGGCGTAATAATTTGGGTAATTCAACGGTTGTGGGCAACCGGACTGGGCCCTTTTGTTCAGTGCTTCCATTGGCGACGAGTGTTTGTACATGGAACCGCATAGGTGTAAGCCGCATTCTCATATATACATATATGTTTATGTATATATATGATTACGATGGCGAGTCGCGACAGAACGTTTTACTCTCGCGGACGTTTGTCACTGGGTTTCCACGTCTACATAATATCTCAGGGTTAAATCCACCCCTCCCTTGTTCAACTGTCTTCTGTGTCCTTTCTGGTGTATTTAGATGTGTGTGTGTGTGTATGAATATATACACACACTGCCAGCCAAAAGTTTGTACACTAGTCGAAATTTCTTACCGCACTAAAAGTTAGATAGGGGACGCAAAAATAAAGATAATTGAATTTTCCAAATGGCGTTTCAAAGAGGACAAATTTGCCTTAATTTTGCCCTTTCAGAAAATCCTCTACGATTTTTTTCGCCCCGGTAGGCACTGTTGAACGTGGCCATTTTTTGGCCGTCGAAAATTAACTGCAAAGTTTGTGGAAAAAAAATTTCCACGTTTTTTTCCATGGTGACCTTAAGAGGGACATCAAAACCTACATTTTTGTTTCTTAGAAAGTCTCGTACGTTTTTTTTCGCTCCAGTATTGAATTCTTAGCTAAAAAAAATACATGTTTTAGAAAAAGAGGCGTCATCGAAGAACTATGGGGTTTCAGAGGAAGTGTCAAGAGGGTGAAAGGTTGCATGGGTTCACACTGGAGAAGCTGGAATTTTTTCAGTATTTTCTTTCGCCTTTTTTGACCCTTTATCACAAATCGAGCACCACACAACTTCAAACTTTTGGACTTGCTTATTAACGAAAAAAATAGTCAAAAAAATTATACCACGTAGTCGCTGGCCATATTCGCACGTACCGTAGACGGGGATTCTCCGAATTTCACCGATTTTTTTTTGTTATTGTAGTCAATTCGAAATAAAAGTGTAACCAAATTTTCTTTCTTAATATATTGTCCGAGACTCCACAATTCCCAAATGGAGCTTCTCTTCTCATCAAAGTTCCAACCAAAATGGTAAAAAAAATTCTAGCCACTCGAGTGTGAACGCATGCAACTTTTTACCGTCTTGACATTTCCTCTGAAACTCTATAATTCTTCGATTACGCCGTTTTTTCCTAAAACGTCTCTTTTAGCTAAACATGCAATACTAGGTCGACAAAAAATCGTACGAGACTTTCTAAAACGCACAAACGTAGGTTTTGATATGCTTTTCAAGTTTACCATGAAAAATACCGAGGAAAAAATGTCTACAAACTTTACAGTTAATTTGCGACGGCCAAAAATAGCCGAAAAAAGGCCACGTGGGAGATTCAATGAACCTTTGGGCAACAAGATACATACGAGGAAAAAAATATCACGTGTAAAAATAATAAAAAATTGCAGTAATTAAAAAAAAAATAGAAAAGCTAACAAGCATCTGGAAAGAAGTTATACGACTCAAAAATCATAATTGGCATAAGATAATCTACGTATAAAAGCATGATAAATAACATTTTAAGCAGAAAAGCGATATAAATCAAATAAAAATAACGTAATCAAAGTAATATGAGAATAGCGTAGGGAGAAATACCGTAATGGAAATATAGACACAGCAGCTGTATAATTCCGAAAGTAACCAGAATAAAAATAAAAATCAAGAACTAATATACAAAGTGAGATGGAGACTAGTAGACTAACAAGAGAGAGGGAGAGGAGAGAGAGAGAGAGAGAGAGAGAGAGAGAGAGAGAGAGAGAGAGAGAGAGAGAGAGAGAGAGAGAGAGGGAGAGAGAGAGAGACCCACTATAGCACACGCTACATGCGATAAACGGTGCGATTTCTAAAGCGTGTTTCGAAACTAAATCAGAGAAAATCCTATCCGAGGTAGAAGCCCCGTTTGCGGTTAAACGGGACCCCGTCCCGCGTATATACAGGGTAAAACACCCGCGATTTATGCACACGTGTGTCGCATTCCTCTCTCTCTCTCCCTCTCTCTGGCTCTCTCTATCGTCGCGAAAATCTCCAAACAGTTCAGCATGGCGAATACGAGGCCGGGACTGGTATTGCCTATCCGTCAACGCTATCAGTACAACAACTTTCGCCACCTATTCAAAGTGCCCGCGAGACAAGAGAAATATAGAAACAGCAATATATACGTGTAACGCTAGAGCAGCAGATATACAAAAAAGATACAGAAAGTAGCACCCACACGCGCGAAGAGATTGGAGACCGTACACTTTTCCAAATAGTCGCACATTCGCACCCTTCCCGGTGGCCGATCGCGTCCCAAGATTTTAAAGAATATCGCCGCAAAATTTAGAGCGTTAAACTTCCGAAGGGATCGGTTAGGGTTACGTCCTTTTGTTTGCCTGGATGCGATGTATATGACTTGGAATTGGGGAGGCATAGGGGGCGACTAAAGCGGCCTGGCGTTTCGGGATCGTGCCTCGCACGTGGAGAACGCGCGTAACGGGGTTGTGCATCGCGGCAGTCAAATAGGGGGCGGGGGGGGGGGGGGGGGGCTGTGGCCGCGTGTTATCGGTAACGCTTATCGTGTGTGGAGGGCTTAGTATACCGGGATTGCTTGCTCATCGAGTTTCACCCAAGCCTCGTATGTAGACAGGCACTAGAGAGAGGGAGAGAGAAAGGGAGAGAGAGAGATGTGTATTTGTGGGGAAAAGATCTTTCGAAGCCGTTATACCCATGCAATGTTAGCTATCAGCACATCTGGCTGGTTCAAGGCCCGTCCCTGAATTTTTGGTTCCAGCGAATCGGTGATCTTGGGGACAGGATGGTCCTGGGAATGACCGTAATGTAGATGTGCCTACATTCGTCTGAAGGTGATTTCGGATACATTGGAGCTGGTGAAGTGTCAAGTATGGGGACTATTGGCTGATATGAGGACGGTCCTCGAAGTTGAATGGGTTCAAAGAGATCTTTACATATGTGTATATCTATATATTTCTGGTAATGCGTGTACCCTCTCAACCACTACGAACCCACTAACTCCACTGTCGTTATACCCCCTTCGACACATGCTCTATGTACTATCTTATAGCGTTGTACTATGCATACTGTATAAACTGTATTACAACGTAATGGACGGACCTGCGTTTCTACCGCGTTCTCCCTCTGGCTCTATTTCTCTCTCTCTCTCTCTCTCTCTCTCTCTTTCTCTCTGATCCACCCACTTGCCCTCTCACTCCCTCTTGCTCGTTCACTCCGGAGTTCTCGTTTGCGAGCGATCACACATAGGCCAACATGAACCGTTTCCCTTACGACCACCCCTCAACCGACAAATTGGGAGCGCAACGCGCCCGCGACGCGTCCGATTATGAAAGCTAGCACGATCTCTTTTTATTGTATATATAAAAGGGGTGGCCCAAAAAGTGACGTCTACGAAACTAGGTGACTTGCATCAATACCAATCCGAATCATCCCCATTTATGTTCTTAGATCTTTTTTAGTTCGACAGAACCCGAGTTGAAATTTTCAGCCTATTTTAAAGGCCTTTGATCCTATGTCAGCCTCACTTGAGTCTGTTTACTGCTAGAAGTCCTACTATGGGCCGCCACATGCTCTTTCTTTGCTGTTTACCTCCTGCACAGGCTCTTATACTCCTACCTAACCTAGCTGAAGCCGTTGCAGCTCCTCTTTTGATTGCGTTTGGACCTATCGCGCATTTGGCTGTTTCGACGAAACGACGGTGGGGATGGTCACATTCGAAAGAGCGGGTCTGATAGTTTTCAGTAACCGTCATGCGTTGGACTAGGAAGGACCGCGCGTTCGCCGTAGAGGCCTACTTTTCCAATGGCCTTTCCATTATCTCCACCCAGCGAACCTTTCAGATTCGCTTCAAACTTGCCCCTGCAGCTCCAGCAACTCTCCAAAGTGGAAGAAATGGATGTTGGGCAAACAGTTACAATATTTTTGATAGGAATTGCCCTCAAGTATGCATGTATACGGGGATCCCTGTGGCAGGCACGCATGCATACGTATAGGTACTAGTATACGTGTGTTGGTGTATGCTTAGGCATGCATGTGTGCGGGTATATACGTGTATCTGCGCATGCGCGTATTCAGGCATATGTATATCTACATGCGTAATAGAGTGTATGCGTGCGCGTGTATACGTGTGCCAATCGACGTCCTCCTTAGCGCCTGCAAGTGGAGAAAAGGGAAATTTGTTCCCGTTCTAGGCGTTAAGTAGGAGCTCATTTTATATTGAATACGAAGCTATTTTACTGCCTTTATCTCCTACCACTGTGAGGATCTGAAGGGTCAAAATAGACTGAAAATTTCGACTCGGGAAGAAAGTATTTAACATTTGTTTTGACGAGTCTTCCTGTAGCATAGCTTTTTTTGTTGTGTTTTACTACTGTGTCCAAAGAATAAGGTGACATTGTATTTATTTCGAAAATTCTTTATTTATTTTTCCAAATCAATTTCATCCCCTTCAAAGTAATCCCCTCCCGATGCAATGCACTTATGCCAACGGATTTTCCAATCTTCGAAACACTGATTGTAGTCACTTTCCGGGATGGCCTTCAGTTCCGTCTTCGCTGCGGCTTGAATCTCCTCTATCGTATCAAAACGGTGTCCCCGGAGCGATCTTTTGAGCTTGCTGAACAGCCAGAAGTCGCACGGCGCCAGATCAGGTGAATACGGTGGTTGCGGAACGATATGGGTTGAGTTTTTGGCGAAATGATCACGAATTACGCGTGCAGTATGGGATGGTGCATTACCGTGGCAACGAAAAACTCACTTTTAGCAGCTCACAAAACGACGCGTATCTCAAACACTAATGAATATTTTGACATGTAAATTTGACATAGATGTCACTGACAGTACTACCAGCCTAAAAAAAAAATAATTCTCCAAATCCTTCGACGCGCGCAGTTTAAATTCAAATGTCACCTTATTTTTTGGACACAGTAGTATACATGTACTTTCCTGTTAGAAGTTTTTAACAGCAATTGGAAGTCATCTAGAGTAGTATAAGTATATTTTTATCTGTTAAACTTTATTGACTGATCCTCTAAAGCCTATTTGTTAAACTTTTGATCAAAATCTAAGGTATCAACGCCCGAGCAGAAATTTATTGGGAAACCATCAGATACTATTCAGATCACATCTTTATGAAGATTTGATAGGGACGTCCATATTGGAACCCAAGTGGATTCTGCGCTATTTTTCGGTTTACGTCGTTTGACAATTTGTTATTTGGAATTCTCAACCCGAGTTTGTTGGATCTCCGAAAAAAGTATCCTTACGTGATCCCGTGCGCAAATTTGTTGGGGAGTCCCAAGATGCATACACGTCTCTATAGAGATTCGTTAGGGAGACCGCTCATAGGGAGTCCTCATTGGAATCCAATTGGATTCGGCACTGTTCCCCGATTAACGCCGTTTGACAATTCTTACAACATTCGGATCGAAAATATGTGAAAAATCACGAGATAAAACTCGGCGTGTTGAAACATAACCTGCACGCTTCGTGAGGGTGTACGTGTGTGGTGATATTATGTCACAGTGCAGTAAAATAAATGACAAACGATCATCACCGTGGATTTTCAGTCATGTGATTCACATCGAATTGTTAGATATACTTTTTTAAGCGATTTATACTTTTTCTAGATAATATTTATACTTTTTTAAGATCCACTGATGTTGTATATCTATATACTCTGTTTGGAAAATGATGGTATGCATCAATATGGAATCCATCCAAAACCTTATCGGATTCTGTTCGATATTGTGGGAATCCAACCACCCCGCATATGGGGTAAGATGGGAAAAATAAAGGTTTAATTAAAAATATATATTGTATGCTAACAATCAGAACGACTGATTTTTTTTGTTTCCAAAATTAAAAGATTAATAAATCTCGATTAGTTTACGAGAATATTAAAGTTGACTGAATCATATGTATTGTTTTATTTGAACATGATCTTAGTGTCCTCATTTTGCCTATACTTTCCTACATGTACGAAGGAGAAAAAAATTCTTTTTTCTCGAAAAGTAAAAAGATTGTAGAACGTACGTGGGGGCTATTCGGATAGGCATCTAGACTTTTCTTTTAGACGTCACTTTCCGGTCATCCTGGATATAAATATATATGTATGTATGTGTATATATATATATATATATATATATATATATATATATATATATATATATATATATATATATATATATATATATATATATATACACAGAGTGTTAGGAACGTCGATACAAAGCCTTAAGGGCGCGATAGGCCACCTTAGGAACATATCTAGCCTAGGTTACCTTAGTCCAAAGTCTAAGGATTTGGAGTTATCATGGCAAGTATGATTTTTGGAAAATTTCCCAAAATTAGGTACTGAATCGTTGATAATGTTTAAACTGACAATAATTGGTCACTAAAAACGTATTTGCGTCGTAGCTTAATGTGTACTCGATCGATGAATACCAATATAATCATCTAAATCCACCCAACTAACTGAATGGGACGTGTTGAATAATAAAAAAACTTGTCAAAAAATAAAAATACCTCTTATGTTAAAGCGACTTTTCAAAAATAGCATTAACATAGCAGGTTAAACGGGTTAGTACCTAATTTTGGGGAATTTTCCCAAAATCATACTTACCGTAAAACTCGATGTCCTTAGACTTTGGACCAAGGTAACCTAGGTTGGATATATTACAAACGAGGTGACCTATCACCACCTTAAGGCTTAACATCGACCTTCCTAACACCCTGTATACACATACACACACATACATATACAATTATGCGTGGGTGGACGTGGATACCTATATTCCAGTTTTAGCACCTTCCTAAAGCCACCCCTCGCGTCTTTTCACGCCTGTAGGCGTATGTTCAAACATGTACAAGAGCTTGCGGTATTTGACTCGATTTGACTTTTACCGCACGCAATTCTTGGCCTCCGCCTCACGCGCACATCTCAACTTCCGCTCGTGCGTGGCTTATTCTCATGGCTCACACGCTCACAGAGAATGGTCCAAGTGGACCATTTTCCTCGGGACGGGCCTATCCTCTCCCGCCGTATCATGATTCTTTATAAGTGGATATGCGCGCGGCAAGTGTCTCTTCGGGATGGAAAGTAGAGAGCAGAAGAGGAAGAGACGAAAAAAAAACGGAAGCATCGTTTTCAGGAGATTGCACGTTAGGTCGTAACGCGGATAATTTGTGTTTGCGGTTGCGTGTACGACAGTATGCCGGTGATCATTGACTTGGGGCTCGAGAACCACCGTCGGATGATGAGTCACTTGACAATTTTCCGTGGCGAAGCGAATGGCCGGAGACAACAAATGCCTTTGAGTCTATGAATAACGATAGTGCGAACCACCGAAATGGAGGTGTGCTTGGGGCTACTCGAAGCTGGAGGGTGATTCGAGCCTGGCCTTTCTGAACCCTAGAAGGTTGCGAGAAGGCGTTGGAGTTTGCATCGTCTGAAGAATGCAACAAAAATTCACTTTCTTTTTTGGTTACTTTGTTTTTAGTGCCCGAATTATTATTTTTTAGAGGTTCAGGGTGTCTATCTCTAATGAGGATATTTGAAAAACGATTGAATACAAATTTGAATGATTTTCGTTCCCTAAATTAGCTTAAAAATTCGGCTGTTGAAATAAAAATATTGCATTCTAACGATGCAAGTTTCAACAACATAGAAAAGTTATGTACACCTGTCTGTGAATAAATAAATAAACGAATAATCAAATAAATAAAGATACAAATTAATAATTAAATAAGAAAGTATGTATATATATGAAAAAATGTTGTCATTCAATGTGTGTATATAAATAGGATCAAAGTGGAAACAGTGGTAACAGTGGGTACACTGAACCTTCTCTGTTTTTCAGAAGTGGATATGTATATATTTGCGTCTTTTCCACATTAGAACTGCCCTCGGATGCCAATAGGTTTGAACCTGTCTGTGAGTCGCTCCCGCAATTCGGTTGTGAGAGGCGATTTTATGTTATTTTTGGTGTCAAAAGTTGGAAAACCTGCTGAGTTTGTATGTTTTTTGCTTCTTTACCTATCGCAGTTATGTTCGAAGTCATTGTTCTCCCGCAATATACAGCTATACTGCGGTATTTGAGCATTGTGTTTGTTAACTCAACAAAAATAGAAACTCGTCAGTACCCTCTTTAGAAAAAAAGAGAGGGTCGATACACATTGGCTCTATTTTTCGAGGTACACAGAGGTAAGTCATTGTATAAAGAAAAGCATCCATTACCTACAAGCGTACAGTCGATCAGGGTAATTTTCTTCAAATTTTGCTTGATTTTGAAATTTTGTTCGACTGTGAAATTAGGCATGTTTCACTGTGTACACCCCCATTTTTTTAAAAATTGTTACTATCTCAATATCTATTGGGTTAGGCCGTTCAGTATCTTTCAACAAAATGAAGCCATTGAACACACCTCACGGTTAGTCAAGGTTTCATTAAGATTGTGTGAACGGTTCGGCAGCTACAGATCTCTGAAAAAAAAATGGGCCACTGATCCCACTCTGACCCTAATAGCTTTCCGCCCGCGGCGTTGCTCGCGTAGAGTTGGGTTGAATACTCCTTAAATGTTTCATCAAGGAACACGTAGACTTGTGTTGAAGAGCGTTAATACTAAATTTCAAAGAAATCTAAACAGATATTTCTTTTACCATACGAACTTTGCCACCCTCTTATCCCCTTAAGGATTGAATTTCCAAAAACGCTGAAATTTCACCAATTGTGTCTAGAAGCAGCAATACAAAGTTTCAAGTAAATTTGACCCGACTTTTTTTAATTTTCCGTACACATTTTGCCACCCCCTTTCGTTGAGGGGTTGAATTTCGAAAAACGCTAAAATACGTGTTTTCGGAATCGTGTTGAAGAGCTTGAAGACTCAATTTCAAGTAAATCTTCTGACCAGATTTTTTTAATTTTACACACAAACTTTACGACCCTTTTTCTCCCCTTAGAGGTTGAATTTCCAGAAATGCTGAAATACGTGTTTCATTATTTGTGACAAGAAGCACGGATATCAAATTTCAAGTAAATCCGACAAGATTTCGTTTAAATTTCCATACAAACTTTGCCACCCCTTTTCTCCTCTGAGGGTGGAATTAAAAAAAATCCTCTCTTAGTGAGTGCTTAAGTCACAAAAGCAACCTACTGTCCAAATTTAATGTAATTAGCTTCAGCGGTTTTGGCTCGTCGTCGATGAATCAGTCAGGACATGTTCTCTTATATGCATAGATGAACACATATCTACATAGAAAGAAAACATTTTGGTATGGACTAAATATACGGTCGAGGACTTGCAATAAAATTTGGCATAAAGGTGACAATATTTTTCATTAAGGGGGGAGATCCCTTTATAACGTACAGAAAAACTTAGGGGAGAAAAAAAGCTCTGCGAGGAAGGTGAGGGACTACTTTATCACCACGGAATCATAGACAATCGGTAGGTCATCCAGTCACAAAATTGTTGAGTCTTGAAACGCGTTTTCTTAAAAACTACTTTTCTGTCCGACTCGTACAAGATAATTAAAAAATTATCTGATCGATTATTTTCAAATTTTGGACACTTTCAGACAACATAGTTGCTGTCTATGTGAAGCTAAAATTCGTGAACGTTATTTCTGAAATCTACTTTTTCATCAACAAATACGATAGTAAAAATTTCATGAGAAATGGAACATTTTTTTAATCACGTGCCATTGTCCAAATGTTCAATTTTCATTGGATTTTTTAGCTTCACATAGAGCGCATAGGTCGTAGAAATCTAAAACTTCTTGGCTCTGATGCTTCAGATCAACGCACCAGACGCTAGGTTGTACGTCGCTGAACAACTCACAAGGAACATTCCTCAGGTGACACCCTTCGATTTTGTTGAAATTTGGATATGTTATAAAGCACCGAAAAGTAAGCGACACGTATTTTTTTAATCGGCGGAAAAACGGTTTTGAGGGGTGAAACCACCCCTTAATATAAGGGTGGTTCACCCCTTAATTTTTTTTGCAATATCACTATAGTGGATTTTTCATTGTTTCGGCTTAGGAGAATTTTCGTTTTTGTTTCATTAAAATCGGTGGACTCCTTGTGTGTGAAACTGCTCTATTACCCCTAGAGATGCCTTTTTTCGAGGGGTGGTTTCACCCCTTAACGCAGTTTTTCCACCAATAAAAAAAATACGTATCGCTTACTTTTCGGTGCTTTAAAACATATCCAAATTTCAAGAAAATCGAAGGGTGTCACCTGAGGGATGTTTCTTCCCAGGCGGCAACCGTCTCTGAAGCAAGTGTCCTACATCCGCCATTTTTTAATATTACAAAAAATGTTTAAAAAATTAAACGATGCAATAATATGTACGTAAAATTTTAATTATGTTTAATGAATAGTTTCAACGAAAAAAAACCTTGGAAATTCGCTTATTTTTTGCTGCCTAAAGGGATCGTCCCCCTTAATCCCAACATTGATTTATTCCTAACCGCGAAGAACTGTTGGAAGACCTTCGCATTGTTGCACGAACCAAAAATTTGCAAGCCGGAGACCGCAGAAATTCTTCAAACATTTTCCTTTTTGTTCCCTAAATATCCACGATGCCGAAAAAAAACAGGGGCGGATTACGCGTAACGAATTCGCACAAAAAAAACGTGGATTGTCTCCATTTTCAAAACCCTTGCATCCTTCTACGATTCTACTCAAAAAAAGACTTTCCCTCAGGCAGAAGAGGGTGGGGGTGTGCTTCACTTTTAGGCCGGGGCGTAAGATTATTCTTGGGGGGATGAAAGAAAAAAAAACGATTTTCCCAAGAATCACCAAACTGCGTCTGTGACCCCCCGCCCTTTACTCGCTGAGATACTTCACTCTGACTGCGTTTTATCAAGGGAAAGAGAATAGGGGGATGAGATCATTACCACCCTTACCATCTGATACTACCTCAACCTCCGCCCGCGCTTTTTTAATCGCCCCACAGCTATGGGACAGCTATAGGATAATGCAAAACGTATTTTGTTTTATTATTATTATTATTATATAAACCTATATATAGTATCGTCGCGGGGGGTACGGAACAAGAACTGTATCGGAGCCAAACGCGAGATCACTTGCCGTACGACCCCGCTAAACGGCGATATTCGCTTTTCGTCGCCTCTGCTTTCCAGAGACAGTAATTTTACTTAATTAAATTCCGTTCTTTCTGCCTTTGCTGCGTTTGGACCCTTCCCTGTCCAAAGACACCCCCCCCCCTTCTCTCACTCCCTGTCGCGCTCTCTGTCCGTCTCCTGATCGTTGAAGACACTTGCTTTTCCTTCATCCCACGAGAAAAGGCAAACCTGAAGGAAGAAGCTTTTCCTGAGCTTTGGGATGGATGCCAATGACGTTTTTTCGTTTGCCCTGTGATGTCACGGTTAGGAACTCGGGTCAAGATGAAGGCGCGGGGTAGGATGAATCATAAGCCCGGCTACTAAGCAGTGTGTGCGGGCACAGTGCTCCCATTGGAGGTTGAAGGGTTGGCGGGAAGGTGAACGAGTGTGAAAGTATCAACTGTGGCGGAAGGATTCGTCTGGAGTGAAAAAAAGATCTCGATTTTTTGACAAAACTATCTAATTTTTGGTCGAGTTTACCATCATTGCAGTTCATTCGAGTTGCTGATATTGATTAGAGATCGGTAAGTAAACACATTGAAACTACTAATTGTTAATATAATAAGAACGGTTCGTCCGAAATTTTCAAGGTTATTGCGTGATATTTTGTTTATTCGTTAACCGTCTAATGGGGCGAGATATCCACTTATGGATATTCGGTTATGGATATTCACTTATGGATATTGGCACTTATGGATATTCTACCCCAATCTAAAAGGGGGTAATTCCTTTCGAAAAGGAAGTACCCCCTTTTTCGAAAGGTGCCCTAATTTGATCCTCTGGTGGTAAAAAACTACTAGAATTTTTATTTCTATTTTATGAAATCGATAATTCCCATAAAAATGTATATAAATTTTACATTTCACATTTCCGCGCGAAAACGCCAGCCGCCATGCTGCTTCGGTTCGTGACGTCACTTGCACAGTAAACATCGACGCTGCGCCAATTGTGAATACGTAATTTTTTTTGGTTAAAAGTGAGTTACAATCCCTATCATTGGTGTGTTGTTCCTAAATGTAAAAATACTAGTGTGAAAACCACCGGGAAGGTTGTGGATTAAAATGTCAATTTATATAAATATGAGGAAGACTTGATTAAAACTTGCGAGAAGAGATCCAAAGTCATAGTCCGAAAGAAAACTCATTTGTTCTTCTTTGAAGTACAGATAACTATTTGAAAATTTGCAATTAACTATGACAAACGAGAATATATAGTTGTTGACGCTTTCTATCACGGAATCCATTATCGCGGCTACCGTTTCGCATGTTCGTAGAAAAGATAGGAAAAGTATTTCCTTTAAATGAATTATAAAATTTACTTTCTGTTTTTATAAATTAAAACCAACATTATTCGATTGCTTATTGCGAAAACTACCTTATACATCTTTGGTATTTTTGTTACGTAGAGTAAAACATCCTGTTGCTGGCATTGAAAATGAAACCATTTCCATATGCGAAAGATGACAATAATTCGTGTTCCATAATGCTCCCAGTGCAGTTTTATCTTGCCCCTCATGTGGGGTAAGATAGTAAGCAAAGTATTTCATTAAAAGAATATATAGGATACTAATAATCAGAAAGACTGATTTTTTGCTTCCAATATTGAGAGATTAATAATTGTTGATTAGTTTAAAATAATAATTAACGTTGACTGATTCATATGTATTGTTTCATTTGAATATGACCTTAGCATTTTCATCTTGCCCTGAGTTCCCCAAGTCCAAGAGGACTAGGTGATCGCGAGGAGCGAGCGTAGATGGCGACTGCATGGGGACAAAGATCAATCCATTCTTATGGATCAATCCATTCTTATGGATAAATCCATTCTTATGGATGAATCCATTCTCATGGATGGATCAATCCATTCTCATGGTTGGACGACTTTGATCAATCTCATTTGGGTTTGTTTGGACTTGTTTGGGTTCTGTTTGCGAGGAATCGGGGCAACGAATAATGGAAAAGGGAGCAATGAAAAATCGTCATGACCGGCGGAATAAGGTGTCTTCATTGGGTACCGAAAAAGGGAGACGATAGCCTGGATAACAAGGCGCGTCTCCAAGGCGGTCGTTCGTTAAGGACGCGGTAGAAATTAAGAGGCCTGGCTCGCGCCAGCTTGGGAATTAAGGCAGATATTCCTTCCTTTGGTGACTTCCTCGTGATTCTACCGTACTCGGGCTAAACCCCCCCAAGCTCCTTCTCCCTTGGTTTTCTACCTCTTCATCTGCAATTAACATTTATGGCTGCTAAAACTCCCATTGCCCACTTCTGGAAAAACTAATTAAATATTCCAACGAAGGCGACAAGCCGGGAAACAGGATATATTCTCCATCCTCCTCGTTCCTCACCACCCATCCTCCACTCTGGCGCACTTATAGCGGACTCTTTGACTTTCATCGCCCGACTGATAAGAAGTTAAAGAAACTCGGAGGCAATGTGTATTTTTATATACACAGAGGGATAGAGAGAGTTTCCTCGCGAAAGAAAGAGTTGCATTTAATCACCACCGAGTATGTATCGATCACGATAAAGAAAAAAGAACTTTACCTCGTGATACGTGCCCAAGACAGTTATGGCACCTCAGGGACGTCATTAGCCTCATTCTCGAAGTTTTGCACGTCTTGAAAAAAGTCAATACTTTGTTTGTGATCATAAGGACCATTGGATCATTGAATTCATAATCATAGGGATTATTGGATCATTCAATTGATAATCATGGGTGATATTGGATCATTAAATTCAGAATCATAAGTACTATTGGATCATTCATCAATTCATAATCATAAGTACTTTAAGATAATTTGATTATTATTTAATATTATTAGGTCATTTGATGCATGATCGGGCAGTACTATTAGTGCAGTTTGATTTAATCGATGACCTGTTAGCACTATACGTGCAGTTTGATTTAATTGATGACCTGATAGGGCTATTAGCGGAGTATGATTTAACGAGCTACATCTACTCGTTAAATCATACGAGTATGATTCTGAATGAATGAATATTCTGACAAATATTCTGTGAATGAATATTCTGAATGAATAGATTCTGAAAATATTCTGAATGAATTCTAGATTCTAGATTCTAGATTCTAGATTCTAGATTCTAGAATTCTAGATTCTAGAATTCTAGATTCTAGATCTAGAATTCTAGAATTCTAGATTCTAGATTCTAGATCTAGAATTCTAGAATTCTAGATTCTAGAAAATATTCTAAATGAATTCTGAATGAATATTCTGAATGAATATTCTGAACAAATGAATATTCTGACAAATATTCTGTGTCAGAATATTGCATTTACCAAAAATATTTTTATTCGATAGTATCACCTTTTAGCTATATTCCCTAAAAATTTTATTGAAATATTCCTAAAATACAATGTGCTGCAGCTTATAACAATCGGCCGGGCGAGCGGTGGCACCACCACACTTCAAACTTTAAACGCGTTTTCTCAAAACACTGTTTTCAAAGTCGGTGGACATGATATCTCGAGAACCACTTGATGGATTGTTTCCAAATTTCGAGGAGATACGACGAGAAACATTTGAAGGTCGTTGACGATCTCCCTTTCTCAAAATCGATTTTCATTTTTTTTAAGCTACGTAATAATGACGACTTTTTTCATAGATTTTGTTTCCTCGAGTTTCACTTTGTCGCCACGTTGTTGGGAAAAAAGATTTAAAAAATCGACGATCGTCAACGCCTCGTATTTATTGTTAGCTCGAATAACCCGTTTGGTTTTTAGATTTCGGATGGACCGTTTAAGCTGGAGAGTGTCCACCGCCAAACGCAGCGAAAACATTTCATCATCTGCTGGCGATCGTGTTTTTGTTGTTTTTCCGTATTGGTGGGGATTTTTTTAAAAGGCCTTTGTGTTTAAAAAAATGCGTTTCTTGTTCATCGACGGTTTCCCATTTTTTTTAAAATTTGGTCATTTTCTCGAGCCTCTAGGTAGATGTAGCCCCTTAATGACCTCATCTGTATTAGATCATTAGATCGACGATCTAATCGGTATGGAATAATATAATCGATGATCCAATCGATATTAGGCCATTAGATCGACGATCCAATCGATATGGAATGATGTAATCGATTATCCAACCCGCATTAGATCCTTTAATCGGCAATGCTGAGCAACAGAGCGGCAACCCAAACAAACCCAGACAATCAATCAAGAACCGATTGAAAGAGTACTTTGTTCACAAATATTGTTTCGAAAATTGTCTTTTTCTGCTACATGGCTGGTTCTTCATTCCCTTTCTTCCCATCAGGAACTAAAAAGTAATGTGCTACAACGAGGTTGAAAAATGAAATGAAATTTTTGTGCAACTGGCTATTGGTGATTTTCTCTCTAACTCTCTTTCTTCTGGCCATATTTATCCCTCGGGTCAAGCCATTTCGCGCGTCCAAGGGTCCGTAAAATTCATCTCCCGCTCGCTCAGCGACCCCGTACAAAGCGGATATTTTAATGACGACCATACAACGATTTTTAATGACCTCGCTGTACCGCGGTACTGACCGGGTTTGGACCTCCACTTTTATAGTGTCTTTCCTAGTAGCGCGATCTTCGGCAAGATCGTAATGACGACGAAATAAGGGAGACGCGCAGTGCGAGAGCAAAAGAGAGGGGGGAGAGAGAGAGACGAGGGGAAGAAACTTCGAGGACCGTCCTCGAAACCGCCATAGGCCCGATAGCCGATATTACCAAGATTCGATGGCTTCGAAATATCCTTTCCGCACATAAAAAATATATGTAGCGTGTATGACGCAGGACGGAGAAAAAGAGCTCACCGTATGGAATTCTCTTCACGCTGCGGTGAGCAATGAAAATTTTGTGGTACGAGCCCGTATTCGGAGATTTAACGGCACAAAGTTGGCACTTGGTGCTAATTTGGACCACTATTTCAGCCGCGATTTATTCGCGCATAAAAAAAATTGGCCGCGAGTAAACAAATCAATTGTCCGTTTTGCTCGGAGGCTCGCGATGTTGCACACGTGGCTTCTCGTAGCTGTGCCGTTGAATACGACCGAGGGTTGTATACAGTGAACCTCAATATAACGAATCGGGTGTAGTTCCGAAAAGCGCATACCGCTTTTTTCTTTGAAATTTTGTATACTCATGTATTTTGACTCGCTGAACACGAATATGATAATTAAAATGGGCGCAAATTTGATGTTCAAGATAAAAACTGAAAAAAAACGGTTTTTTGTAGTTTATTTTATTTTATTTTAACAAATGTTGATCGTAGAGAAAAATATCTTCTGCGAAAGTTGTAGCCCATCAAAAGACTGATAACTTATGTTCTATACAAATTTTGTCTTAAATAATTATTTTCCAAGAAAATGGGATAATACTCCAATAAGTACATTTTGCTAAACTCTATTAGTTTCGATGTTATCCAAGGTGCCCAACAAACCCATCTCAGTGTTCTACGCACACCACGATTCCACGCACCCATCCGAGGTGCCCGCCGCCCACCCCAGTGTTCTACGAATCCCGCGATTCCAGGCACCCATCCGAGGTGCCCAACAAACCCATCCCAGTGTTCTACGAATCCCACGATTCCAGGCACCCATCCAAGGTGCCCAACAAACCCACCCCAGTGTTCTATGCACCCCGCGATTCCACATACTCATCCGAGGTGCCCTGCACCCACCCCAGTATTTCACGCATTCCACGCACCCATCCAAGGTGCCCAACAAACCCATCCCAGTGTTCTATGCACCCCGCGATTCCACATACTCATCCGAGATGCCCTGCACCCACCCCAGTATTTCACGCATTCCACGCACCTATCCAAGGTGCCCGACAAACCCATCCCAGTGTTCTACGCACCCCGCGATTCCACGTACCCATCCGAGGTGCCCTCCGCCCACCCCAGTGTTCCACGTACCCATCCGAGGTGCCCT
The DNA here is from genome assembly GCA_963210295.1 of Ophion ellenae. Lineage (NCBI taxonomy): Eukaryota > Metazoa > Arthropoda > Insecta > Hymenoptera > Ichneumonidae > Ophion > Ophion ellenae. Next base: position 47,047,311 of record OY723388.1, on the reverse strand, counting down.
CCGCCCACCCCAGTGTTCTACGAATCCCACCATTCCAGGCACCCATCCAAGGTGCCCAAAAAACCCATTCCAGTGTTCTACGCACCCCGCGATTCAACATACGCACCCCGGATTCAACCCACCCCAGTGTTCTACGCACCGCGCGATTCCACGTACCCGTCCGAGGTGCCCTCCGCCCACCCCAGTATTCCACGTACCCATCCGAGGTGCCCTCCGCCCACCCCAGTGTTCTACGAATCCCACGATTCCAGGCACCCATCCAAGGTGCCCAACAAACACACCCCAGCGAACTACACACCCCACGATTCAACATACCCGAGTTTGTTTGGGTTTGTTTTGATTGCAGTTTGTGTTTGTTTTATTCGGGTTTATTCGGGCCCATATGCAGTGCGTAAGTAGATAATATAGAAAGTAATGGAGTTCAGCAAAATATACTTATTGCAGTATTATCTTATTTTCTTGGAAAATAATGATTCAAAACAAAACTTGTATAGAACATAAATTATCAGTCTTTTGATGGGCTACAACTTTCGTAGAAGATTATTTCCGCTACGATCAACATTTGTTAAAATAAGAAACTACAAAAAACCGTTTTTTTCCGTTTTTATCTTGAAAATCAAATTTGCGCCAATTTTAATGATGATATTCGTTTTCAGCGAGTCAAAATACATAAGTATACAAAATTTCAAGGAAAAAAGCGGTATGCGCTTTTCGGAACTTTATCCAAAACGTGATTCACTCATAAAATTAATTACACATCTATTTAGTATGAGTATCAAGCTGTTAGAATTTTTTTTCGATGTACAAAATAGCCGACTACTCGAAACTTCTCGAAACCGCTTTTTTCCAATTGGCGTGACAAATAACTTCAACAATTTTCACTCGATTTACTTCAAATTTGAAAGTTATGTTTCTAATTGCATTTTGTAGAGAAGTACGTACCGAATTTCTTATTAATCGAAAACTTTTCATTTTATGAGCAGTTATAACGAAATTTTCCACTGAAAATTCAGTTCTTAAGTTCAAATACCTACAACTTTTGAATAAAACAATATTTTTCAAATTCCGTGCAGACTTCTCTATGTATTCTAATGTAGATTGACGAGAATTTTTGTTTCTTGTTCTAGGTAAAAATTGTGGATGCTAAATGTCACGCCGCGGAGCGCCTAAAAAAAGATAACAAACGAAAATATTAGTAGTTGGCCTTTTTGTACATCGAAAAAAAAATATATATATTTTCTAACAGCTTGATATTCATACTTAATAGATGTGTCATTAATTTGGAGTGAATCACTTCTTCAAACGAAAAAAAAAAATGTTAAATTCGCACATGATTTTATACCCTTTACTGTGAAAGAAAGATTTAAACGAGAGCATTTCTTACAAGCAATTAGCAATCAGAGCATAATGTATATGATTATGTCGTTGTATCAAAGTTTCGGGTGTCGATCGGAAGGGAATTCGCAAATCTTCGTTATATCGAGGTTCGGCTGTATTAATAGCTTTCTTTTCACAATAGGACAGGAATTGCGATGCAGTAAAGAGGGGCGAGGGCAGTAGGTCTCGATTCATTGGGACGAGTTTAAGGGGGTTCAAACCAGACTAATTTGTACCCACGAAAATCTACCGAATTAAAAATAATCCAATATTAATGTATAAATATTGTAATAATAACAGTGATTAGGTATGAAGGGGAGCGATGTCATTAAGCAAGGAAACAAAGTGCTGATTTTTATGATGTTTTTTTTTCAAAGGAATGATTCCTTTACCATTTTTGAGACTTCGGGTATGTTTTATTACTACTTTTGGCTGTGGCGTGGAATTTTTTGATTGTTTATCAATCTTTTAAAGTTGCGGAGGTATGGCGCGGTCTTCTAAACTGAATTTTCACAACTGGCGTGACATATAGCTAAAAAAACTAACCTTTCCAACCTTATTGTCTGAAACATGACCTTAAATGTTCTTAAAAATAAAAATAAAAGTATTTTTTTCAATGTAGCTACTTTTTACAACATTCGATCTTCTTTATTCAAAGCGTACCATTTCATCGATTTTCAACATTTTTCGCTTTTTTGGTTCATATTCTGCGTATGAGTATTAATGAAAGAAAAATCTTCGTTGGTTTTTTTTCAGATTAATCCCACCGAAGCTACGTGACACGATTAATAAAAAAAATATATCATGTAACAGCCAAAAGCAGTAATAAAACACAACCCAAGTCTGAAAAAAGATTAAGAAATCTTTCCTTTTAAAAAATCATGAAAATCAGCATTTTTTCCTCGTCTAAAGGTATCTCCCCCCTTAAAATAATAAAAAAACATGTTGAAAAATGTAATATCAAATAATATCAGATATAAAAATAATAAAAAAGGTTCTAAAAAATTCAATATTAATGTATGGATATAGAATTTTGAAAAGTTATTGGGTATGGAAGTAATAATAATTTAAAAAATAAACAAATATGAAAAAAATTACATATTAAAATAATCGACTGACTTTAGCTCTTTAAATATTACAAAAAAATATATTAAAATAGTATAAGATTGAAATAATAGATGGATATTAAAATAATCTCTCGTGTTGTTCATCTCGTCTGCCGTTCGATTGACCGGACAATTTCTGATGACAACTTAATTTGCGCGGCTGTTTGGAAAGTCAATTCTGAGGGAGTAATTAAAGCATCGAAAGAGAAAAGCTCAACCAGGCGGTATGTCCAGCGAGAAAGAGATGGAGGGGGACATGGTGAGAGAGAAAGAGAGAGAGAGAGAGAGAGAGAGAGAGAGAGAGAGAGAGAGAGAGAGAGAGAGAATGGCAAAGCTCGTCGGATATAAAACTGAAGCAGAAAAAAATTGAAGATTCCGCTCCTCATCATCTCGAACTTGAGCAATAAGTAGCACGAAAAACGATAAGGGAGAAAGCAGGAAAGAAAAAAAGGAAAATAAGCGTAGAATTTTCGCGAGCTGTTAATCCGTCGTAATCGCTCGGCGTGACTAAGTGAGCGAACGCTCGGTAATATTCTTTATTAAAATATCGAAAAATTCGTGAGGTAGAGTCGGCGGTGGCGGGCGAGCGGGGAAGGAAGGTAGAACGAGCATTCGGCTTTTATTTCGAAGCGAATACGGGTTCGAAGGGATAAAGGAGCATAGCAGCTTGACTTTTTCCCCTAATTCGGGGAGAAGTACCAATCTCCAGTCGCTTCATATGCTGATAAAAGAACGCTCTATGATCGTAATATTGCCTTGTGAATTTATCCGATTCATACTTTTTGTAATATAAGTACTTTTGAAGCGCATCTTGAACACCTTGATACTATTATTATTATGCGTATATTATTTAGCACTAACAACAGTAATAATAGCAATGAAACAATACCAAATTAATTAATAGTAAATTAATTAATATTAAATGAATAAATTATTAAATGATAAATTAATAAATAATAATAAACAACAACGCCGTGATAATCAAAATAAATGAATAAAAATCAATAATCATCATCGTAATAATAATAATAGTAATAAACGTTACTGTTATTGATATTGTTATTGTTGTAAGTATATTTTTTAATTATCGTTATAGTGACAATCGAAATAATAGTAATCATGGCGATAATAATGATAATAATCATTGTAATAATAAAAGCATCTCTTAATTGGAGTATAAAAGTATCTTGTATTTATTATTATTATAGTGGTATTTTTATTATTTACAAAGGTGACTTGACGGAGGGCCACGAGTGCTTGCGAATGTCATAAAAAAATGAAATCCAATAAACGATGTGATTGTGAGACGATGAATGTACGATAAAGATATCCCCGAAAACGTTACGGACCATTCGAACGTTGTGACGAAATGAGAGAAAAAAAAAATCTAAATCGTCTCACCGTGCTTTTACATTCCGACGATGTTAACATCATTTTTTGTTTTATCGATATCACGGGGATACCATATATGTCCGCGGGGCGGGCGAAGTGTACGCCAATATTTACGATATCGTCATATACAGAGGGAAATCGCGAGATCGGGACGGGAGTATGGCGTACGAAAAACTATACGGATTGACCGGAAATAAATATACAAATACGCACGTGCATTTTGGGAACGGCGGGAAAAGATATTGCGGAACGGCGTGCGGATATTGAAGAGGCCTTTTTGTGACAAGCAGTATGTATATATGGGATATTCCACGCCATTTCAGCTCGCCGGTGACCTCGACCATTTTTGGTTTTCCTGATTGTTTTTAAATTGTACCCCATGAAAGGAATATCCACACCAATTTTTAGATTTTTATCTCTTCTCTTTTAGGAGTTATAATTTTCCAAAAAATGTCGATTTCGGAAGTTTTGAAAACGTTTAAACGCTAATCACTCTTGAACTAATTGAGATACCCACAAATGGCAATATATAATTCTTTTTCCTTTTCAAGAATACTTTCGTTAAAAAATGAAAAAAATTATCAGTTATCAATGTCAACGTTTTTTTTGCTTCTAAAGTGAAAACTATTTTTTTAAAGATGATCGACACTTTGATTTTTTTTCAAAAAATTCTCTAAAATAGAGTGACCCGTTCTATGATTTTTAAGACTAGTCTCATCGTGGGCCCATTCTTCCTTCTATTTTTTTTTCGAATTAATCATATTTTTGTAGACGATTTTTGTAATTCTAATGTCTAATAATACAATTAATGATTTTGTGATTTCCAATTCGGCTTCGACAGGTCTGAAATGGTTTATTTTTCATTTGTACTAAATATAATAAAGGCGATTTCGAATTAAAAAAAAATTCTTCCTAAGGGACGAGATAAAAATCTAAAAATTGGTGTGGATATTCCTTTCATGAGGTACAATTTTACAAAAAAAAAATCGGGTAAACCATGAATGGTCGGGGTCACGGGCGAGCTGAAATGGCGTGGAATATCCCATATACATATATAGAGTGGTGAAACTTGCGAGTTTGTCCGGCGATCGAAAAGCGGTACGTATCCGGCAAAAAAAAATGCAAATCGAATATAATACCGCCTTATCGATGTCCACATGTGTGTATGCGTGTGTCGAAATAAAACGGAAACATTAAATCAAATTTATAAAATACGGAAAATAAATAACATTGACGAATAGAGAAAATAAATAAAATTGATTAAATTCATTAAATTCATAAATAATATAGTAAATAAATACAATGACACAATAACATAGAGAAAATAAACAAAGAAAAAAATCAAGAAAAATAATGACACTTGAACAAAACTTTGTGTACGCTTTTGTCAACAAATTTAGTTATGTCTCTTTATCTATTTACAAAAAAGAATACCCATTGACAAAATTGTCGAACGACGTACACCAAAAATAAAAAATTAATTAATTGTTCTTGCATAAGCCTCTTGTTCTTTTTGGTACGTGGAAATAAAAATAAAAAACGGCTCCCTAATATCCATAACTTCGTAACCATAAATTTATACGTCCATGGAAACGATCGTTTTCTAGAATTCGCTCGGTACCACTACCCGCGGGTATGGAATGCGTTTGACAGTTGCAAGAGTAGCGCACGAGGTAATGCGATGAGTCGCGAACGGAAGATTTCCGGTATACGCGGTTGCGAGATAGACGATCGAGTGATCTCTACGGTATCGGGCTACCGACGCATCTCTCTCTCTCTCTCTCTCTGTCGCGATTTTGATTTTCCCTCGTTCTCGCACGCGTTCACGTCGCGGCGCGCCGCCCCGTGGATCGCGGAAACATAAATTCTTGACTATAAACGGGAGCGGTTGCGACAATACGAGCGATGCTATCTGATTACACACACTATATATACATCGCGGTTTTGTGTGTATACATCCGTAACTGAGGGTGCCAACGAAAGAGGATGAGAGGAAGAGAGAGAGAGAGAGAGAGATAAAGGTGTACCCAACTACGCACACCGCGAAATATACACAGGCCAATGCCGATCCTGTCAGCTCGTTAACGGAAGCAGCGAATATTATATATATATATATAGTTTTTTTTCGCCATTCTTGCCATGCTGGGCTTTAGAATATTTTACATTTTCATTCTACATATATATGTTTTTAACTCCTCTGCTTGAAAACACATTGTTTTTATCCGTTTGTGTATATATATATATATATATATATATATATATATATATATATATATATATATATATATATATATATTAGACGGGCCCAAAAAAAAATTATTGAAAAAATTATTGAAAATTACAAAAAATGAGTGCTGACCAAATTTTAGCCCTTTATATCAATATCTAGAGGTTCCTCACCGCGATTTGCTATTTCCCATTCATTTAACATGGTAAAAGTTTTGTTTGCCGTTTCTCAGCTTTATAACTCGCCTACGGGCAAACACACGTTAATGCCCAAAACATTGTTTTATAGGAAATTTAACGCCCCACGAAAAAAGACCTCGACCTTCATACGATAAATTCACTCGTTCGAATTTTATTCAACGTCAAAGTTGAATCTATGATAAATTTCATGATTTTGTGAGATTTTTGGACTTTTACAGCGAAATTATTGTTCTTTTTGTTTTTTTTCTGATTCATCTTAATAAGTATTGAATCCTTTTCAAATTATTTCCTAGATAGTTTCTAAAATTTCTAATAGATTTAAATTTATTGTTACTTAAAGATACATTCGTATAATAATCTGTTCTTAAACCGAATTCAATTCGCATAGCATGATTAATAAATATCTAGGGAATAATTTAAAAAGGATACAATACTTTTCAAGATTAATCAGAAAAAACGACAATAAAAATCAATAGTTTTGTCGAAAATGTCCAAGACTCACAAAATCATGAAATTTATCATCAATTCAACTTTAATGGTGAATAAAATTTGAACGAGTGAATTTATCGTATGATGGCTAGGGACCTTTTTTTGTAGAGCGTTAAATTTTCTATAAAGAATATTTTTGGGCGTTTCCGTGTGTTCACCCGTAGGCAAGTTATAAAGCTCAGAAGCGGCAAACAAAACTTTTACCATTTTAAATGAATGGGAAATAGAAAATCGCAACGAGAAATCTCTAAATATTGATATAAAGGGCAAAAATTTGGTCAGCACTCATTTTTCGTCATTCTCAGTCATTCTCAACAACATTTTCACCAAAAATATAAAAAAAATAATATATCAATTTTTTTGGGCCAGTTTCATATATATATATAATTTACAGGGTGTTAGGAAGGTCGATGAGGGGGGTGATAAGTCACCTCGTTAGGAACATATCTAACCTAGGTTACCTTAGTCCAAAGTCTAAGGATTCCTAGTTATCATGGCAAGTAAGATTTTTGGAAAACTTTCCAAAATTAGGTACTAACTCGATTGCCTCTTATGTTAATGCTATTTTTTTTAAATAGCATTAACATAAGAGGTATTTTTATTTTTTGACAAGTTTTTAATTATTCAACACGTCCCATTTAGTTAGTTGTGTGGATACAGATGATTGTAATGGTGTTTGTCGATTGAATACACATTAAGCAAAGACGCAAATAAGTTTTGAGCTACCAATTATTGTCTGCTTGAACATTGTGAACGAGTTAGTACCTAATTTTGGGAAATTTTCCAAAATCATACTTACCAAGATAACTCGAAATCCTTAGACTTTGGATTAAGGAAACCTAGGTTAGATATGTTCCTAACGAGGTTACCTATCACCCCCTTAAGGCTTTGCATCGACCTTCCTAACACCCTGTATATTTATGTGCTTTGTCAATTAACGATAGATGGTGACGACGATGAAGCCGTTCATGTCTGTGCGCTTTGCCAGCCCGAATAAAGCCACTTCTTTGGGATAGTGTGATCCATTATGCCCCCGGGGAATACCCCATCGTGCCCCATACTGCAGAACTGGAGAACTCTCTTTTTTGTTTTTAATTTTTATTTACTATAATTAACACTCGAATGTTCCTAATTTAACCAAATTTTGTGGGACTGATTATTGTGGGTTGACTCAAAAATAAATACGATTGTGATGACTATGCCATTATGATTGTGACATCAAAAACATGAGTTTTATTGACCAGATTAAGTCTCCCCTACACCTGTTTTGTATGCCCTCTTCTTTTTGTCTCTCTGCCTCTCTCTCTCTCTCTCTCTCTCTCTCTCTCTCTCTCTCTCTCTCTCTCTCTCTCTCGCTGATAACTGATCGATTTGCGCGGATATAACAATAATAAGTTTTCCTATACGCAATATACGTCCCTCCTCCTCTCTAACGCTTTATCGCGCAATACACAAGGAACGTTTCACCTTATCGAAATTTCCTGATCGTACGAAAACTGATGGCTGGTGTGGGGAAAAAACAATCGGCGCGAGAACGCACTTCACTGAATTTGGATACATTTTGTTTTCCATCGCTCATCGTGCGAGGCCAATTTTTTAACCCAATGGCTGTTCAAAAAATTTGACAGAATTTTTTGGAATCTCGTCGAGTTGATACAAAAATGTCGAAGCTTGCATCGTTGAAATACAACGATTTTTTTTCTTTCCTTCTTCTTAATTTTTATTGTTATTTAAAATCATTCTCAATGGATTTAGATTATAGGTCTCTAATGAGAATTCAAAAAAAAAACTCTTCCGCGGCTTTGTACTGCCAAAGAAGGTTGTTAATGAGAGAATAATTATTTTCGTTGCTTCCCAACCTTGCAAACTTCAATACTATATACAAAGATACTTTTTTTCTATTGCTTTTGTCGATTTATTTTTAATCTGCGGGGAAGAGAGACATTTGACATTTTTTTTTTCGGATGGGCATAATATGCGATTGCCATTTATTTTGTTTTTTTTTTACAGATTAGATTGGGTGATAAAACTTGGACAGACGTTAAAATACAACGAATTTTTCTCTCTTTTTTTTTAAATTTTTTATGTTATCTAAAATCATTCTCGATGGATTTAGGTTGTAGGTCTCTAATGAGAATTACAGAAAAACTTTTCCGTGGCTTTGTACTGCCAAAAAAGGTTGGCAATGAGAAAAAAAACTATTTTCGATGCTATCCAACGGTGCAAACTTCAATATCATATACAAAGATACTTTTTTTTTCCATAGCTATTGTCGATTTATTTTAAAACTGTGGGCAAAGAGAGTCAACCCTTCGACATTTTTTGGGCGTTCTCTTCCAAAGGGCAGAATATACGAGACAATTTCTATTTTTTTATTTTTTTACAAATTAGATTGGGTTAAGAGGATTTCGACATACTCGTTAGGATTGTTACGTATTAGCACGAACACAAATTAAAAATCAAACATAATTATTGTATCAGCGAATTATAGCAATTGTGTTTTTGCACAAAGCTCTGATTTTCGTTCGTAATTTTCTTCCAGCCACATAAATTGCTCCAGAAGGCCCGAGCCCTGCACCGAGTGTTAAAAAGCTCTGCTCTTTTTTTTCAACACAGTCCAATGACAGTTCAACTTCGAAGTTTTTAAATCAATCGTTTTCGAGAAAAAATTCAAATCTCTCCAATTTGGAAGTATTATTTGGCACAAATTGTCCGGACTCAATTTTTTTCCCGAAACCAAAGTGGAAATTACAAAATCTTCGAAATGAAACTTTCATTGAACGTCCGAAAAAAATACCAGCATGCTTCAACCTGCATCGGTGACGAGCTCGATCCTCAAGCGCGTTACGCCACCTGCAGGATCAGGCGAACGATTGAAAAAAAGCAACAAATCAATCAAAACGATAAAAAAATAATAACAATAGTATCGATAAAAATGAGAAATAAAATAAGACAAACAGATGGCTGATGAGGGCCTACCTTGGTCGAAAACAAGGCATCGAGTGGTCTTGGCAGCGAGTCGCGGGGGCAGAGCGAACCTGTAGGTCGGGCTCAGCGACAGCCCCAACCCCAGACCGAGCGCCTCCGCGCCGCATCTCCCCCCGAACACCGGCCCCACTAGAATCACCCACACAACAATCCTTTCTCAGTCATTGTCATATATCTTGACTCGTTACGCATCTATCGTCTCATTGATCCTAGAACTCGTGACCCGTGCTCTTTTTTGCCCCCCCCCCCCCCCCCCCCCCAACGCACGATTGGGGTGAATATGGACCCCGTACTTATCTCTCTCGTAAGATCGTTCCTGACTTCAAAAGTACGAGAATTTGTTCGTTTTTTTTTCGCAACGTGAACTTTACTTTCCAAGAGGCGTTTTTAGAAAGTGCCCCAAAATCAGGTAATTTTTCAAAATTCGTAATTGAAATTGGTCACCAGAGTTCTAAGATCAAAATAAGACACATTGAGGGGCTATACCAGTGTGACACTTTCAAAAAATCTATTTTTTTTTGCCTTTTTCGACAGCTTATACTTTCAAGAATATCATTATCATTTATATCCTCTATATCAATATCATTTTATCTTGCAAAAAATCGATAGTTAAATATTTAAACGCGTTTTTCTCGAAATGAGATTTTTCAAATTTGCTGACATTGTAACTGAAAGAGCAATTATCCGATTGACTTAAATTTTGAACCGAGTACTCCTGAATATATTTACTCTACAATGACGTAGGATATTTTTGATTCGATAAAAATTGACGATTTGGCATTGGCAAAAACGACCATTTTATAGGCAAGAAAACAGACTTTTTTTCATAACTACGCCATTTTGTTAGATTTTGATATTTTTCGAAAATCCTACGTCATTGTACAGGAAATACCTTCCAGATTAACGACACTTTTTCCTTTTTCGGTTTCAGCTACTCAATCGTCCGGAATCATGTCAGCAGTGGAGGAACTTTTTGACGCCTCCGAAGGCGCCAAAAGTGGCTTTGGATGTCAATATTTTTCTATGAAAAAAATTATGTAATATAGGTCAAATATAGCCGAATATATTCTTAATTTTCCGAAACATTTAATTGAGTTCTTTTCTTTAAAAAAATCCCGAAAATCACCCAAATTTTCAGCGCTTACACTGGTATAGCCCCTTAAGAGAGTATCCTAATTAACTGAGTATTCCAATTTACTTCAACTTCTCTGTGCAAAAATTCACGACTTGAACAATTGGACAAAATCAACTTTGACATTGTGCATTATTATTATCGCCATGTTTCCTCGTATGCGCTTTCGAGCTTTTACGATACAATTTATATTTTGCGTTTTTCAGTTCCTGGATCACCCATTTTATCACCCACATTTACAGTATAAAAATACGATTGAAAAAAAGTGATCGACCCTCTCCCTACGTCGATCGATTTCGATCTTTACGAACTGTGTGCAATAATTAATTCGACTACGGAAGTGATTTTGGACGAATATTCAAGGAGCTATTATCGTTTGCTCGGAGGACTTTGGGCTTCTCGAGAAAGATAATCGCTTTGATAATCGCCGTTCGACCCTCTCGTTTGATCGCGGGAGAGCCGACATTGGCTTGCCACTGCGTTACACACCCTCATGTGTGACTATACAGACATATATATATATATATATATATATATATATATATATATATATTTGCGTGTATAGAGACGAAACACCAGGGGGTTGCGCACTGCGGAGAGAGCCGAGCGATGCCCCCGTGCTTTATTATGATCCACTTTGGATATCGGCCGGGCGCTGTTGCACTCTGTCATTATGTGTACCTATTCGTACACGTGCTCGTGTACTACATCGAGGTTTATTGCTTTTTAGTGTACAGTTGGCACGTGCCAGCAACGACGCTCTATTCCTCTGTCTCTCTCTGTAAATATAAATATAAATATATATATATATATATATATATATATATATATATATATATATATATATATATATATATATATATATTTCTCACTGTCTCTCTATTTGCCTCTCTCTCCCGCGCCGCCACTCTTATCATTATAATACTTATTATGTCATGGCTTTGTGACGATTTTTCATTGTAATATTATTTAAAATTCAACACGATTATTTTGTACCTTCTTTTTGTTTTCTTTCATTTTACACTTTTCCAATTCGTATTGTGAGACAGAGGTGTAATTTTGTGTACTAAACATGTATAGTACATGTGTACAATTGAGTAAAACTCCCACGGTTTTCGAGATGAAAATCATCTGTTTTTGGTTTTTCGCATCCCATTTCTACATATTATAACTTTTTTTGAGCGGGATTAAAAAAAAATACTCTTGGATATTTGTTTTATCTAGAAAGTCTTCTTTTTAACCTTGAATATTAAGGAAACTTTATGGAAAAAGATCTTATGCAGAATTTTCATGAAAATCAATTCGACATGATTAGTACATGTGTAGTACGTACATCATATCGTGCCAATTTTTGATTCCTTGTATACCCTCTTTAAGGGTGCTCACATAAATGCCTCTCCCTTGTCATTTCCATCAATTATTTTACATTGGTTTTGTTATACTTATCCTAGTTGCTGGTTTCTTAAATTGTTTGATGCAATCGCAGAGTAGCTTTGCCGGTTGCGTTTTCAGTTGCGATTCTATTTTCTGGTCGATTTCTAACCACCTGCTATTTTTCATCCATTGCTCCAGTGCATATACTCTTCCTTGGTTTGATTTTGCCATAACTTCCGTACACTCGTGAATTTGTCTTAAATATATAGTCAATTACGTGCTTGCATATTCTATATTTGGCGGCTACATAGCCTTTTTTCCCGACCTTACTGCGTCTCATCCTCGCCCACGTTTCTTTTAATTCTCCGCTGATCATCTTGCCCCCCCCCCCCCCATATTAGTCCAGTAAAAGAGACGAAAACTCAGCACTTTTCAGCGTAGAATATGAATTTTTGACTGAAGGTAGATGGTTGCATACTGATTTAACCCCAATAAAATTTTGCTCCTCAACTCGCCCCAACCCTAAGAAATAGGGGTTGAAAACTTAAAAATCACCGTATGTCGATAATTAATAGCCCGATCGAAAAATGTTTCACACAAAAGTTGTTTGGAATAATAAAATACGTAAAAAGTTATCCGCTTGCACACGCATCAACCCCGAATTTTCGAATCTTTTTTGTGCCGCTATTTTCAAAGACAGGGGGTTGGACGTCAGATAACTTTATACGAATTTTATTATTACAAACAACTTTTATCGAGTTTTATAATTTTATAATTTTTTTATAGTTTTATAGTTTTTTTAGTTTTAGTGTTATAGTTTTTTTTAGAGTTTTATAATTTTAACTAATTATCGAGATACGGCGATTTTTAAGTTTGCAACCCCTTTGTCTTAGGGTTGGAGCGAGTTGAGGCCGAACATTTTATTGGGGTTACTTTCAGTATGCAACCATCTACCTTCAGTCGAAAATGCATATTCTACGCCAAAAAGTGCTGGGTTTTCGTCTCTTTTACTGGACTAGTTTTTCCATGTGTATACTCTTTTACTGGACTAATTTTTCCATGTGTTTTTCTATATTTATATTCCTTGCAATATGTTGACTCATCGATCTTGCTCCAATCGTAGTGAATTTCTTGTTTAATTTTCATTTTTAAGCCTCATTCTATTTTTCTTTTCAGCTCCCTTACATTTCCATTCCATACGGCTTGCCAGATTACCCCTCCACCTACGCTTTCCATTGCTTCATTTATTTCTCTTCCCCATTTTGGTGGGTTACCATTGATAATTGCTCTTACTTCTTCCCTCAAGCAATTTTTTGCCTACCTACCATCTCCATCTTCATTATTTCAGGTAGATACCTTGCGGTCCTTTTTCATACTTCGACTTCTATTCTCCTAATATTATTATGTTTCTAATATGATAATCTATTATTATAATAATAATAGTAATAATAATGATTATTATTCCACAATAATAATGGATTATTATGGAATAATATTATTATTCCATAATAATAATTTTCTCGTCTGCCTGTTTCCCTTTCTCTCTCTGCTTCGTTGCTGCCTGCACTACAAATATAGTCGATCTCCCATCATTATTCCGAAAGGAAATGCAATAGCTTCCGCCTATTCATCCGAATTTTGCGAAATAATGATCACGCTGCGACGCGCTGCATATCCCATTTCATGAAATACCGTATTTTCCTCGCCTATCCATTAATTCACTGAAATTCGATCACGAATCCTCATTTCATTGCGAGTTCATAATACGAAACGCCAGCAATGAAATATTAATAAAAACAAATTGAAGGCCGATATCAAAATCAATGGTTTGCAAATTCTAATACTCTTTTATCGTGATCTACTACTTTTGTATCGATTTGCACACGACATGCAAGTTACTTTTCTCTTAGATTGACGTTGATGCATTTTTTGCCCTTGGAATAATCGAGCGAAGCTCCACGGTTGAAATTTAAGGGGTTACCCCCACTTGCGATTTTGGAAAAATCGATTTTTTTTTATTGCATTTTTTTGAAATATAAGTATCTGAGAATATGTCCTGAAAATTTCAAGTCGATCCGAACAAAATTGACTGAGATATGAGCGTTGAAAGAGGAACTTTAAACGCGTTTTTCTTAAAATGGCATTTCTGAAGTCGGTGACCAAGATTACTCGAACACCAATGAACCGATCTTCTTGAAATTTTGCAGGCTTATTTAATACATAAAAATGTAGTCTTTAATCGTTCGATTTTTTTTTTCGAAAAAAAAATGGCCGTTTTATAGCCAAAAAACGGCCGTTTTTTTCGTTAAAATCGAACCATTAACTTTGACTGTCCGCCGTTTTGTGAAAAATGAATATTTTTTAAAATCCTTCGATTAAAGACTAGTTCATACTTATATTTGACTAAATCCATCCGCATTTTTTTTTTCAGATGATCCACTTCACCGCAATGTTGGTCACCGCAAACCGTGTATATAAAAACATTATTTCATTGACGGCCATTTGCCACTAAACAATGTAATATTTTTCAATAAAAAAATTACCGAAAGTTCTTCAAGATGTGTTCTTTAAGATGGTATATTGATCGATTAAAAAAGTTCTGTAGTTTTTTTAAAAAAAATTCATGAAAATGGCCGTTTTTTTTGCGCTACAAGTGGGGGTGACGCCTTAATTGAACGTGTATACGTCCGTGAAATCTTTATCCTCAAACACGCGTCGGTAAACGGATCGGGACTACTTAAAAAAAAAAATGAAAAAAAAAATCTCACTAGGACTGACCATACGTACGAATTCGTAGGGGAAACGTTCTCTGGAACGAACACCCCGCCGAGGGGCCAGAAACGCGAGGCGTATCGTGCAGCGGCATAATGCTGGCAGCTTAAGAGCCACTTTTTTTTATTTTTATTCTTTAAATTGCGCCTTTGAGATGCAGAGCACCGGGCGTATAAAGGTAGCCGGGGAAGAAGACGAAGTGCGCGGGGAATTGAACGGTGAAGGAGAAGAGGGAGGAGGACGAAAAAGAAGGCAGAAAGGAGCTACGGACACGTTGAAGGAAGGTAGAATCCTCTCTCTTTCTCTCTCTCTCTCTCTCTGCATCTCGATCTTTCTCTTGCTCTATCTCCTTCTCTCCCTTACGCGGCTTGCCCTTTGGCTTGGTAGCTTACACGCTGATTAAGACACCCGATACAATTAGGCGGCGAAAAGAACCTCAAACGATGCGCGACCGGAGGGGTCCGGGATATCTCTTCACGATCCTATACATCCTCATCTAACGGGTGTCCCCCTCTCACTTCTGCTCGCTTTGATATACTTATCCATATACATATATGGATACGTATACGTGTACGTTCATGTATGGGGCATTCCACGCCATTTCACCTAGCCCGTGACCCCGACCATTTTTGGTTTTCCGGATTTTTTTTTGTAAAATTGTACCCCATGAAAGGATTATCCTCACCAATTTTTAGATTTTTATCTCATCCCTTTTAAGAGCTATAATTTTTCAAAAATGTCCATTTTCGAAGTTTTGGGAACCTTCAAACGCTGATAACTCCGGAACTAATTGAGATATCGACAAATGTCACTGTATTATTTGATTTCATTTTGAAGCATACTTTCGTTAAAAAATATGAAAAAATTATCAACTATCAACGTCAACGTTTTTTGCTACTTCTAAAGTGAGAACTATTTTTTAAAAAGATGAATGACTTTGTGAATTTTTTTCAAAAAATTCTCTAAAATAGGGTGTCCCATTCTATGATTTTGAAGACTAGTCTCATCGTGGGTATTTTTTCTTCTATTTTTTTTTCTCGAATTAATCATATTTTTCGAGAAGATTTTTATCATTTTAATCTCCAATGATGATGATAATGATTTTGAATTTAAAGAAAAATTTAGAATAAAAAATATAAATATTTAGAATATTTTTTTTTTCGTTCAATTCAGCACAAATTAAAAATAAGCCATTTCAGGCATGTCAAAGCCGAATTTAAAATCACAAAATTCTTTCACGGGGTACAATTTTACGACAAAAAATCAGGAAAACCAAAAATGGTCGAGGTCACGGGCTAGGTGAAATGGCGTGGAATGTCCCGTAAACATATATGGGGTATTCCAGCAGAACTCGGACAACTATTTCCCACACCATCGTTGATTATACATTTCCATAGTGGAAAACCTCACTCCTGGTGTAAAAAAAAACACATAATTGTTTCAAATGTTTTCCCCCACGCCCATTTCGCAGCTGCAAAAAATCGAAAAGTCCACTTGGGAGGTTTTTTAAATTGTAAAAAAAAATTAGACACAATTTAGACCTGTTTTGTGCATCTTTCACCAAAGCTCAACTTGTGCTTACGATATTTACTATTCTATTTGGTGAAATTTCAATTTTGGGGATCATTATTCGACAGTTTGGAAGTCAGAAGTGAACTTTTTTGTTCTCATTTTAATTTATTGATAAAACGTATTATTCGTATATGAAACCTATATAAAAATAGCAAACATCAGAAACAAAAGTTGAGCTTTGCTAAAAAATGCACAAAACAGGTTGAAAACGTATCGAAATTTTCGTCAGAATTACAAAAATCGACCTGAGTAGAATTTTCTATTTTTCGCAGCCGCAGAAGGGCAAGGGTTAGGGTAAGAATTGAAAAAAAAATTGGGTGTCGTTTTGACACCAGGTGTGAGTCTTTCCACTATGGAAATCTTTAATCAACGATGGAGAGGTTGCCCGAGTTGAGCTGGAACACCCTATATATATGGCATCAATTACCTCTTAAAATTCGTCCCTTTCATCCTCCATCTCCCGCGTAATGTCGAGGAGCATCGAATTTTTTTAAGCCCCCCCCCCCCCCCCCCCGCCCCAAGTGAACACAACCGTCGAATTAGGAAAATATTGCCGGTAAGTCAAAGAGCAGCTTACTCTACACTCGCTTATGTCCGAAGAACATTAGTGCGCACCTTCCTCTCCATCACCGTCATGTCTTCACTATCGCGTGGAAGTTTACGGAAAATGCGTTACGCCGGGAGAACAGTTGAACCGAGATATTTGCACGATTATCGCTTCATATAGTTTTAGTGTGTGTGTGTGTGTGTGTGTGTGTGTGTGTGTGTGTGTGTGTGTGTGTGTGTGTGTGTGTGTGTGTGTGTGTGTGTGTGTGTGCGTGTGTGTGTCTGTGTGTGTCTGTGTGTCTGTGTGTGTATGTGTGTGTGTGTGTGTGTCTGTGTGTGTGTCTTCATTTGCGTTTTTCTTTATGACTGCATCTGTTGTTTGTTTATATAGTTTATTTTTCTTTGCTTCTGTATCGAGTTTCTTCTATTCATTTCCATGTTTCTGTGCATTACATAGAGACCACAGGATGAAGTTTCATTTGCATTTTGAATGTACATGATTCCCTTCATTTTAGTTCGATTAGTAATTTATTTTTCTTCGTTTTTCTTTATTGAGTCTTTTCTATGGCTTGTATAATTTCTCTGTATTGCAAGACGAAGGAGAATTGTGTGCCAGAGAATGATTTTCATCCTAGTAGCATAAAGGAGTTAGGCCACTCTAGAGGCCGAGAAAATAGGCTTTTTGAGGATTTTTTTTCAGAAAAACTACAAAATAAATCGAGATTACAAAAAAGGGTGATTATCATACACATCAGTGACTGTGTACAATAATTTTTTTGAAGCGATTAATTTCAAAATGGCGGCTGTGCAGCGTTTATCTCAAAACTGGATTTTTTAAGTTGGCCGGAAACATAACTCAGACAAGTTTCAACCGATTCACTTGAAATGTTGAATATATCTTGAAAAATACATTATCTATGGAAGTACGTAGGATTTTTTTATATTGCATAGTTCATTTGTTATTAACAATTATCAGACGAAAAGTTTCACTGTCCAAAAATTGGCCTAAAAAATCGGCACATAATTGTTAATAACAAATGAACTATGCAATATAAAAAAAAATCCTACGTACTTCCATAGACAATGTATTTTTCAAGATATATACAACATTTCAAGTATATCGGTTGAAAATTGTCTGAGTTATGTTTCCGACCAACTTAAAAATGCAGTTTTGAGATAAACGCTGCACAGCCGCCATTTTAAAATAAATCGCCTCAAAGAAATTATTGTACACAGTAACTGATATGTATGACAAACACCCTTTTTTGTATTCGCGATTTATTTTGTAGTTTTTCTGAAAAAAAAATCTCCACAAAGTCTATTTTTTCGGCCTTTAGAGTGGCCTAACCCCTTCATAGATCTAATCTCATCAAATATCCACCTTTCTTCCACTTCCTTCCTTTTTTCTTTCTCTCCCTCTCTCCCTCTCTCTCCCAATATATATATATATATATATATATATATATATATATATATATATATATATATATATATATATAAAATGTATATATATATATACACACACACACGCGCGCGCGCGCACACGGTGTGTGTTTGAATAACGACTGTCCTTTGCGGTTCTCCGCTCAATGCTGCAGTTTCGTGATGCCTGTGTGCGTTCGTTTTCAGCGACTTTCCGACTTTGTCGGAACTAATCCTCCCGAACCGGTCGTGCGCGGTGAGGCTCGTGCCTGATCCCTATGCACGCTCGTTTTTTCATTTATATATATATATATCTATATCTATATGTATGCGTGCCCATGTGTCACACCGTGGAATCGGAAACTCTCTCCTCTCTCGTCAAGTTTATAATCACGCTGCTCGGTTCACCTGTGGGTATTTTTTAGCTGCCCGCCGCCCCCTGCCCCTCTAATCCTCCCGCTCATCGCTCTCTCTCCGACCTTCGCGAAAAATCTGTTCAATTCCGCGTTCTTTTTTCGGTGACCGTTTAATAGTTGAAATAATAAAATAAAAAAAGAAGCACAGAAATTAGATAAGAACAGGGCTTCGCAGGATTCGTTACGTCATGGCTCATCGTTGTGAAGTTGCAAAATTTCAGACGCGACAGAATTTTTTATATTTGACCTCCATTGCAGACCGCGGTGTCATTTTCTTTCGCCCTTCTTTTTCGCTTGCGACTGAGGAGATGCGTATGCGTGTATATTTATTTGTATACATGGCGTACCAAGCGAGAGAGAGAGAGAGAGAGAGAGAGAGAGAGAGAGAGAGAGAGAGAGAGAGAGAGAGAGAGGCAAAGAGAGAGAAAATGTTCGAGACCAAAGTTCTACAGTGTGGATTTGAACACCTATTAAAATGAAATACAAATCTAAATATCTCGGATCACTACCAAATATTTGCTAGTGATCTGAGATATTTAGATTGGTTTCATCGATACTGACCCTGAATGAACTTGAACGACTTTGAACCCCTAATTTTTTTTATGCGGCTTGAGGTGCTCCACAAGATGGTTGAAAAAAATGTACCATTCCATTAAAAAAAGTGAAGGTGATCTTCACCGTACAACTTTTGTCTGGAACATTTTTTTGTGACGTCGATAATTACCGAGTTATTTCCGGTGGCAAAGATAAGAGGGACACCCTGTATATGAGTTTCAACACAATCGAAGACGGACACTTGAGTGATGTTCCTTTTGGATCAATCACAGCCGGAAAATCCACTTAAGGGGTTAGGCCACAGTAACGGGTATAAAATCATGTGCGAATATAACAATTTTTTTCGTATGAAAAAGTGATTCACTCATAACATTAATTACACATCTATTTAGTATGAATATCAAGCAGTTAGAAATTTTTTTTTGTTCGATGTACAACATGGCCGGCTACTAATATTTTCTTTTATCTTTTTTTAGGCGCTCCGGGGCGTGACATTTAGCATCCACAATTTTTTACCTAGAACAAAAAACTAAAATTCGCCTCAATCTACATTAGAATACCCAGAGAAGTACGTACGGAATTTAAAAAATAATGTTTCATGGTAATTATTCGGAAAATGACCCCCACTCGAGCGGAGGATGGGAGGTGGGGGGGGGGGGGGGGGTTTATAGATTTTGACCCCCTGAACACGATGGTGGAGAGAAATCGCGGCGGTCACCTCCGTATAAAAAGTTATGGGGTTTTGAAAAATAACACACACACACACACACACACACACACACACACACACACACACACACACACACACGCACGCACGCACGCACGCACGCACACAAACACACGCAGGCACATGCACGCGCACACACACACACACGCACACACAAACACACACGCACGCGCGCACACACACACACACGCACGCGCACACACACACACACACACAGACGCACACACACAAACACACACACGCACACACACACGCACGCACGCACGCACGCGCACACACACACGCACGCACGCACGCACACGCAAGCGCACACACACACACACAAACACACACACACACACAAACACACACACACAAACACACACACACACACACACACACACACACACACATACACACACACACGCACGCACGCACGCACAGACGCACACACACAAACACACACACACACACACACACACACACACACACACACACACACACACACACACACACACACACACACACACACAGATTGAATAAGTAAGTAATAAATTTTGAACTTCAACACCTCATAACTTTTTATAGGGGGGTGACCGCCGCGATTTCTCTCCACCATCGTGTTTAGGGGGTCAAAATCTATAAATCGACCCACCTCCCACTCCCCTCCCTGGTGGGGGTCACTTTCCGAATAATTACCGTGAATCACTTTTTCATATGAAAACAATTGTTAAATTCGCACATGATTTTATACCCGTTACTGTTGCCTAACCCCTTAACGCCAAAAAGAAATTGCAAATCAAAAGCAAAATCGAAACCAACCAGAGAAGGAGAGAGAGACGGAGAGAGAGAGAGAGAGAGAGAAAGAGGAAGCGAGAACTATCAACGAAACACTTGACCACCATTGAGGGCGGAGCATCGCGAGGCCGCAGGCTAATAGTGATTTTCGCGATAATCGGAAATTACACGAGGTTTACGGTCGTGCTCGCGCTTGGCAAACCTCGCGATGACGAGCCGCTGATCTAAGTGAATTATCGGGTCCGGTTGGACCGGGAACCCACGCGCATCCATCGTACACGTGCCCACGCACACATGTCTATACGTATATGCGTACATACAGCCACGTATATTCACACACACAGACACATATGCAGAGCACATGAGAATCAACAGAACGATATTTCGTGATCGGAACTGACGCGCTAAATCTCGAACGTTCACCGGAAAGTAACATTCAAGCCTCAATGCGTTCCCCTTCAATATCCCTTCAGCATTATAATCTTCCGTGCGTAGTGTACTTTGGTTCACCTGGATGCAACCAATCCAATGAAATGTCGATGTTTGCATCATTGGAATGCAACGAAAGTTCTTTTTTGTATTTTCGTTTTTAAAATTTATTTTTATTATCGTGCTAAATGTTTTTTGGCAGATTTCATAATATCGATCTATAAATAATTATCTTAAGGCCTTATATACGCAATCTCGCCGATTTTCAAAGGTACTTTTCTAGACACGGTTGAAAAAAATGGCATATATTGACAGCATTTTATTTACAGATCATTTATGCACATGGTTAAGTATATGTATAAAAAAACAAAAATCAGAAATATCAACAAATGACGAAGATCTAACATATTTCCACGATTCACTTTTTTAAACCTTGTGAAAGTTCTAACTCTTGAACGAAGGCTCATATCGCTTGGAAATTTTTACAACATATTCTTAGTATCATCACCTATCGTGTGAACCACAGAAACAAAAATCTCAATGACACAAAAAAATATAAAAAATAAAATACCGACAGAAAATTGAGTAAAAATGTTAAGTTTCGAATTTTTATTATAATAATTTTTTTAAAAATAATATTGTTGGTTCACACTGAAGATACATGCATTATGCAATTATAAATATGTTCATTTTTTTCAGACACCCATATCGATGCGGAGAACTTTCACAATCAACGCGCGTGTAAATAAAATACATTGCTCTATTATGTTATATCTCCGCCATTTGTTAATATTTCTGACTTTTTTTTACATTTACTTAACCATGTGCATGAATGATCTGTAAAAAAACGTTGTCAATAAATGCGTCATGTTTTTTAACTGCGTCTAGAAAAGTACCTTCGAAAATAGGCAAAATCGCGTATGTAAGAAGTAAAAAATAATGTATATAATATTGTTTATAAGGCCTTAATAAATGGTTGAGAAATTAATGTGGGCCAAATCTATCTAAAGAAATAGGAGACTTTCGAATATTAGTTTTCATTGCATTCCAACGATGTAAGTTTCAGTTCCATTGGAATGGGGTAAAGATGTTTGAAATTTATGGTTTTTTACCATATTTTTCTCGGGACGAGGCAGTACAGCAGGATTTTTTCGTTTTGCGAAAAAAAAAACTGGTAGGCTTAGCAAAAAGAAACTGATGAGAAAATAATTAAGAAAAATGTCGTAAACATACACTTGCAAGTTATCAAACAATGTTATATTTAACCATTAAATATAAGATATTTCAATTCATATTCGTAGATATAAATATATTATTTAAATATAGATATATCTACGAGTTACTGCTGTTTTTTCCCGTCTCGATTATTTTCCTTAAGAAACGATAAATCATAAATATATCTGCGCCACTTAATTATCATTTACGAGACTCAATTATTTTCTACGAGCATGAAACAATAAATGATAAATATATTGACAACTTATTGTTTATTGTGTCATTAAGCCTGTATCGTTTATCGACAAGGTGACTCGATTTTTTTTTGTTTCCAAAAAAATGGAGACTCGACACCCCTAGATATCGTTAGTTGCTTCAACGGCAAGTATTTGCGAAAAGACGGGAATCCTATTTGTCCGAACGAGATTTCATTTGTATGCAACAAAAATCGGCTAGAATGAGTTTTTTTTTACGCGGGATCGATTAAAGTGCAAGTTGGAGTGAACGGAAGCTCCAAGAAGCGTTTTGTTTTTCTACCGATCTCTGGTGAGGTCTCAATTACACGCATCTTGTCTACGGGTAGCACTTACATATCTATTATGGGATATCGCGGTGTACGAAAGGGAGAGAGGGAGAGAGAGAGAGAAACAGAGAGAGAGAGAGAGAGAGAGAGAGAGAGAGAGAGAGAGAGAGAGAGAGAGAGAGAGAGAGAGAGAGAGAGAGAGAGAGAGAGAGAGAGAGAGAGAGAGACAGACAGACAGACAGAGAGAGAGAGGGAGAGAGAGACAGACAGAGAGAGAAAGCGAGCTAGAAAGTATGGAGACGTGGAAAAAAAAAGAAAAAACACATTTAGCGATGTGTTCCTGATGGATCAGTGACGGGGATGCTCTGTCGAGTTTGCCCGGATGGCAAAGACTCTCTCTCTCTCTCTCTCTCTCTCTCTCTCTCTCTCTCTCTCTCTCTCCCGTATTTCTCTCAATAGGGTATATGCATTCCGCGCCCCTGAAGGAGTCTGGAGAGAGCCAGAGAGGGAGAGAGAGAGAGAGAGAGAGAGAGAGAGAGAGAGAGAGCTCGACGCCCTTACATGGCACGCGGGACATACGAGCCGCGCGAGACCCAGACTGGCAGCTGACAGTCGAGCCTCTCCACGAGATCTTAATCTGCGACAGTTTTGTTCCCTCGGTTCGTTGAAGACGAGAGGGAAGATCAACGGAGCGGGACCAAGAGAGAGAGAGAGAGAGAGAGAGAGAGAGAGAGAGAGAGAGAGAGAGAGAGAGAGAGAGAGAGAGTCCAAGTAGAAACGGCGGTGTGTGCATCTCGCGAAAAAGATGACAAAAAAGGTGAAAAGGGGAAAATGTTGAGTGCGCAGAGGAAAAGAAAAAGAGAGAGAGAGAGAGAGAGAGAGAGAGAGAGAGAACATAGCAGTTCGATTGAGAGCAGGACGACGATCTGCGGCCATCGGTCGTGTGTTCTCTCCTCATCTCGCCCATTCGTCGAAGCGAGCAACGCATCCGAGGAAGAGAGCAGAAGAGATACCCGTCGATCGGACGTTCAGCCGGATCGGGACACCCTGAATTATTCATCGAGACTTGGAACTCGCGTTTCGCGTCCTCGTACTTCGTCGTTGTCGTTATTGTCCCCTGTGCGCGACTTCTTGACTTCTCTCAGCCGAGATCCTCGCACGCCACGATATATAGTGACAGCACGACGTCGCTCCTCCGGGAGCATATGCTCCCGTGTTTGTACCCAACCCTGCACGAGCGCCGTTTCTATGTATTCGGACGTTGAATAAGTTTTCGCTGTTTTTTCGTGAAAATTAATGCTTTAGTGGAAAAAATCATTCCTAATGCTTTCAAACGTTTCGAATCAAATCCCACACTCGGAAAAAAGATTTATTATGTTTTAATAAATTGGCACATTGGAATATAATTTATTAGAAATTAATAAATGTTTACTCGTATGGAGACAGTTTTTATGTGATTGTAACTACAGCATTCATTCGGCGTCACTAAATATGTTTTTTTACGCGCCGATTTTTCACACCAATTCAAAGCCGTATTTAAAATAGAAAATTTGAATAAATGTTTCCTCAAATCGAATAAATACTACTTTCCAATCACGAAAACCTCTTATTTCGCGACTATGATACTAATGCGCGCATGCGCACTTTGCCCTTCAACGCGACGGGCCCGACAGCAGGCCGCTCGTCAGATGTAGCTCACGCTTGCCATGTAGCTTCTTCCTATGCCAATGCTTTTGGCACAAGTGTCAGTGTTGCGTTTCGGAAGTGAGAAACTCGAAAGTGAGGAATTATTAAAGTGTAAGTGAAAATATAAAGTGAGAAAATAATGACGGACGAAATGACACAATTCCTCGAAAAAAACCAGCTAGGGGATTATGAAGAATCCTATAAGATGTTAAGAAAAACTCTATTTATCGTATATGAAACACCTATTTCTTCTAACTTATATATCCTATTAGATGTTAAGAAAAATTCTTAGTAAATCTTAACCATAAACTTAAATAAAAAAATGTCTTAGCTGTTAATAAGATCATAGTAGGCCGACATACGAATAAGAAAACTTATTCGCCGGGAGACAAACTTTTTTGTCCTTAATAAATGTTTTTTCTGAGTGCAATGATTCTGCAAGTTCAGCCAGCGTTTGACATGAGTCTTCATGGAGTAATGCCTTCAATTCGACACCTCAAACTCATTATTTTTTACGCGTCTAATCCAATCTCTGCAATTCGCTCAAATACTCTTTTTTTTAGCGAGAAATTTGTCTTGTTTAACATTATGAAAGAAAAGTTGTTTGCATTGTGGCGAAATGACATATGCTGAATTTCAAGCTTGATTTTAGTACTTCTTTATAGATGCGTTACCATCATAATCTACATGTGCACAGTTCTGGTAGCGCCATCTGTTGGAAAACAGCGAGAACTTATTCAACATCCTAATATGTATGTATGTTTAGTAGGTTGCATATGAAGCCACCTGCTGGCAAAAGATGGCGATAGGTACAATATTTGCTTGCATCAAAAGTTGGCACTGCACATGATGATGGGTTCACAAAGTTTCGCTAAAACGTCATGGGTGACATTATTGCGACGCGTTATGATCAATTTTGTTTGCGTAACGCCATCTGTTGGGAAACAGCGTGAACTTATTAAACGTCATAATGTGTATGTTTAGTAGGTTGCATATGAAGCCACCTGCTGGCGATAGATGGCGATAGGTAAACTATTTTCTAGCATCAAAAGTTGGCAATGCACATGATGATGGGTCCACAGGTCTCGCTAAAACGCCATTGGTGATATTTGTGCGACGCGTTATCATCAATTTTGTTTGCGTAACGCCATCTGTTGAAAAACAGTGGACTTATTCAACGTCCTAATATGTATGTATGTTTAGTAGGTTGCATGTGAAGCCACCTGCTGGCGTTAGATGGCGATAGGTAAGCTATTTTCTCGCATCAAATGTTGGCAATGCACATGATGATGGGCCCACAGGTCTCGCGAAAACGCTATAGGTGACATTTTTGCGACGCGTTATCATCAATTTTGTTTACGTAACGCCATCGGTCCGAAAACAGAGTGGACTTATTCAACGTCCTAATATGTATGTATGTTTAGTAGGTTGCATGTGAAGCCACCTGCTGGCGATAGATGGCGAGAGGTAAACTATTTTCTCGCATCAAAAGTTGGCAATAGGTGGGCAATTATGGGTCCACAGGTCTCGCTAAAACGCCACTGCTGACATTTGTGCAACGCGTTATCATCAATTTTGTTTGCGTAATGCCATCTGTTGGGAAACAGCGTGAACTTATTCAACGTCCTAATATGTATGTTTAGTAGATTGCATATGAAGCCACCTGCTGGCGATAGATGGCGATAGGTAAACTATTTTCTCGCATAAAAAGTTGGCAATGCACATGATGATGGGTCCACAGGTTTCGTTAAAACGCCATAGGTGACATTTGTGCGACGCGTTATCATCAATTTTGTTTGCGTAACGCTATCTGTTGGAAAACAGCGTGAACTTATTCAACGTCCTAATATGTATGTATTTCTAGTAGGCTGCATGTGAAGCCACCTGCTGGCGATGGATGGGGATAGGTAAACTATTTTCTCGCATCAAAAGTTGGCAATGCAGATGATGATGGGTCCACAGGTTTCGTTAAAACGCCATAGGTGACATTTGTGCGACGCGTTATCATCAATTTTGTTTGCGTAACGCTATCTGTTGGAAAACAGCGTGAACTTATTCAACGTCCTAATATGTATGTATGTCTAGTAGGATGCAGTTGAAGCCACCTGCTGGCGATAGATGGCGATAGGTAAACTATTTTCTCGCATCAAAAGTTGGCAATGCACATGATGATGGGCCCACAGAGTCTCGCTAAAACACCATAGGTGACATTTGGGCGACGCGTTGTCATCTATTTGGATTGCGTTTACATTGGCAAGTTTCCTTCCAACCAAGACACATTTTCGGAAAATTATGCTCCACTATTTCCTGGCAAAGAACTCGGCCGAGCCAACGCATCGTTTGCTGGAGGAATCGCATGCCGGACACGCTCCATCGAGTACAATGTACAAAGACTGCTTTTGCAACTTCCAAAGTGGTGGTTTCTGTATGGACAACAAGGACCGCGGAAAACCACACAAAAGAGGGGTGTCGTGTGTTACGAGCTGCTGAAACCGTCGAAAACCACCACTGGGGATCGCTGTCGACTGCAACTGATGCGTTCGAACCGAGCTCTGCACGAGACGAAGTCGGAATGGGAGAATCGTCATGACAAGTTGATTTTGCAGCACGACGACGCCAGGCTGCATCTTGCTCAACCGGTTAAGAAGTACTTAGGAGTGAAGTGGGAAACCCTACCCCACCCGTTTTGTACCATTGACATCGCTCCCTCCGATTACCATTTGTTCCAGTTTATGCAGTCAGCGCTTACCACTCAGCATCCCATCTCGTACGGAGGAGTCGGAAAATGGCTAGATGACTGGATTGCCTTTGAGGGGCGAAATACCTTTAGGCGAGGAACAAATTGCTGATTATCATGATTTGTTTTGAAAGGAAAGTTTCTTCATCATCTTTGAGACCATTTTAGAATATGTTTTATTACTACTTTTGGCTGTTCCATGGTATATTCTTATTCATTGATCTTTAAAAATGGCGGTGGTATGACATGCTCTTATAAACTGCATTTTCAAATCTTTCTCACCTTATTGTCTAAAACATGACTCTAAATGTTTTTGAAAATTTTCACAAAGTGGTTCTTTTATTGCAAAATGTAGCATTTTTTTTCGGAAAATTCAATCTTTTTGTTTCAAAGCCTACCATTTCATCGATTTTCAACACTCGTCACTTTTTTCTTGGTTCATGTTCTGCGTATGAGTGTTAAGGAACGAAAGATCTGCGGTGGTTTTCTTTTCAGATTAACCCCACCGACGCTACGTGTCACGTCGTCTCAGAACATCCGTCGCAACCCGTTGAGAAGACCGGGCCATACCTCCCCGTTTTTTAAAGATCAATAAACAAAAATACCACGTAACAGTCAAAAGTAGTAATAAAACGCACCCCAAGTCTCAAAAATGGGGAAGAAATCTTCCCTTTAAAAAAATCATGAAAATCAGCTATTTCCTCGCCTAAAGGTACCCCCCAAAGAACCCGAAATCTTCCTGCGTGGAAACCGATTATTGGCCGAAAGATGGTCCAACGTTGATCGGCAATACTTTGTATATACCAGTTGGTCGATTTGCCATGTTTTCTTTCACCCAAAATGGACAGTTTCACTTGCATCCCACCTGATGCATACACATAGAAGCTCTTGGACCATTGATTTTTCATCGTTCTCAATTAACTCGAATGATATTGTCTTCCTAATTCCTTGACGCGATAGTGATTTACTATTTTGACTGCAAATTGGAAAAAAAACATCCTATGGTCTCGCGTTGCTTTGAATCAAGAAAACACCGACCCGATTTCGCTCTGACTATCCGGGGTGTTGCATAAGGAAGTGCGGAGGTGGAGCGCGCGTCATCCAAGCGATCGAGAGAGTCTTGAAACACGAGAGTGCGAGTGGCTTGGGTTGCAGCGAGTTATACGGCTCGCTACACCCCGTGAGATACCGTCGTCCAATGCTCCACGTTACCGATATAATATGCGCAACTTTGTATATCGCTGGAGACATCTAATCGTCTGTATCTATTCCGTCGCTAGTTTTGGGCCATTGCGTATATGTGTAAGCGTCACGCGTAGAAATCCAAAAATACGATTTTTGCTATTGCTTTCATTTGCAACAAAGATTTCGTCCGAATTCCAAAACTGACCGAGTTTTGACGATTTTAGTGAAGAGCCAGACTACATCCACTTCAAATTCGGACAGAGCATAGTTCATGACATTTTCTATGGTATGACCGAATGATTTTTTTCAATGTTCATCCATTTGTTTGTAACATACGAATGAAGTTGCTTTTTTTCATAAAAAGTCGAACTTCTTCGCCATTGTCGTAATTTTTGCAATTTCGAAAAAGCATCAGGTCATACGAAAGTTTTATTATTATACTAAAGGTACATTTTTTCATTCTATTTTCCAACGACAAAGTTGCCAGAACCACCTACACCGATGGGCCATGCAGCAACGGCGGCCATTTCTTTGAGTAACAATATCTCCATTGTTTATCAATTTTTTTCGCTAAAAAAAATCCGGGAGCTTGCCAAGACTATGTATCAACTATGTGTGAAATCCCGACCTCGCCGTCGCAATACTCTCGTCAGAAAAAAATATTGCGCTTCGACTTGTTTTCAAGACTTTTGCAGACGAGTTATGAAAATCCATTCCAGACATACACAAGAACATTTCGACATTCACCCATCCCAGCTGCCGCCAAAATTAAGTATTTGGAATTCTAGGTCAAATAATGCATGTGCCTCGAAGACTCGCGTCTCGGCGTGTCTCCGTGCCGAAAAATGTTGTTTCTTTTCGTTTCCTTTTTTCTGCAATTCAAGGCAACGGCATAGCAAGTAGTGGTCGATGCAGTGCAAGAGACTGGGGACGGATGGGCCCGCCAACGAAGTAATTTTCTCAGGACGTTCGAGTTTCATGGTGGTTGATATTTCATACACAGAGTGGGTAACGGGTCCTACATAGCTCTCTCTCTCTCTCTCTTTCTCTCTCTCTCTCTGCCTGCATGAACCCTTCCAGGCGACTGTACAACCCGCGCCTACGCGTCATCTATATTGTTCACTCGGATCTTGATGCTGCTGTCCCCGTTCGTGGCACCCCGTGAACGTGATCGCCCTTGAGCAAAGTGCGGTTTTGCGTCCGGCTACATGTATGGCACACCACGCTCGACCGTCATACGCCAATATCGTGAAAATCTCGTGGGGCTTCTCTCGCTCGCCAGAACTTCGTCAAATGTGGAATTCGACGCAGGCGTGAGAGCCGACGCAGGTACCAGCGACTGAGGCTTAAAATTCATTCAGCAAAAAAGGACGCAAGATAAAAACTAAAAAGTGCCTTTGAGCCTGAATCGCCTCCGAACAACCCCTAGAAAAAAGTGCCCTTATCGAGAGAAGATAAAAATCGCGACTATTGTGTGAAAAACATTTTTCTGTACGTGCGGGCGAAAGTAACGCTCAGTTACGGTGCACCCATCCTGGAGACTTTTTTCACTCGCCGAAATGCGAACGGTGACCCGGTACCGGAGGAAAAAAAAATATCAAAGGGATAAAAACGAGAAGAAATGGAGAAAAAAAAATTGGTGCATTTAAATTCGAAGGTGAGCTCCTGTATGTCCGGTCGTGGAACACAGCTCGTTTGCCCTAAGATCGTGGACATTCCTGACGACAGGGACCGATTAAGAGCCAGGAGGAACGCGAGTGTCCAGGTCTTCTCTGGTATTTCGAAGTTGCATTTTTATCCCCCCCCCCCTTTCTTTCTATATATATATATATATATATATATATATATATATATATATATATATATATATATATATATATATATATATATATATATATATATATATATATATATATATATATATATATATATATATATATATATATATATATATATATATATATATATATATATATATATATATATATATATATATATATATATATATATCTATGTGTGTATATATCTATATGAAGAAAAAGATATTTCGAACCCGGTATGTGTATATAACGGTGACTATCAGCACATCTAGCTATTTTAAGACGTCCTCAAAGTCGAACGTCTCCAAAGTCACTTATCCCCATACATATACTGATGGGATAATTCGGTCGATGGAACGCGAATGAATGTCTCGATTGTTTCGTCTCGCAGCCGTGAGAAAAGCGGGCACGCGCTTCTCGCTGCGTTACACACGCAAATTCGATATAATTAAATGAGTAACACGCGAGCAAAAAGGGAACGATCTCTGCTTGATAGCTCAATTGGAGCGAGCGCGTGAGTACCCCGAGAAGAAACCTTTTTTCCCACGCGCGTTATCGTCGTATTCTTCGCGGTTTCTCAAATTAAGCTCGATCGTTTTAAACTCGAAATCTCGATCTTCTTACCAAAAAAAAAACCAAAAATGCCACCGTCGCCTAATAAAAATTTCATCATTCCAAGATGTGTTGGACAACCCCAATACAGAACCTTCCTCAAAATGTAAAAAAAAGACGTTTAACCCTTCGACTGCGCAATTTCGCCACGAACCTCTGACTGCATATGGGGTCGATCCGACCCCAGACGTTTTTCAAATCGTTTTATTCCGGCATACATGAATGTTTTTTTTGTGGAGACGTTTTTTGCAGTCAATGATCCTTACTTTATGGCCTAAAATTCATTTTTTCAGAAAAACAAAAATTAATTGCGCCAGCATTTGTTCAAAGGGGGAGATGCGGTAAAAAATACGTACTTGCACGAAGATCATAATTTTTTGTTTTCAAAATATAAAAAACAGTCCTACGAAGTTTTTAAAGAGGAAGGTTTGTAGAAACGAAAAAAAACGAAAGTTTTCCCAAAAAGTATATTTATTCGGAGGTTTGAATTTGAGCATTTTCGGGATAGTGAAAAATGGAAAAAATCGACTCCTTCGGCAGATCAATTGTTGAAAACGTATATTTTCCGCATTTTTTTGCTTCAATAACTTATTATTATTCACATTTGCCGCAATCGACGTATAAGTACATTCGGTGCCCGTTGCACATAGGCCTCCTGCACAGCGCGCACTTGCTTTTAGTTTTATGATCGGCATTCTAAATACACAATTTGCTACACTGAGAAAAAAGAATCGTTGAATGTGCAAAATGCATTTTGTTGTCTCGAAATTTTGTTGTTTTAACAGTTGCTCAGACATGCTAAATAAGCAGATAGTTTAAATGTATCTTTGATTACTGCCCAGCTATACTGTTGTGTTATGCCAATCAAAAATCAAGTTGAACGTATTTAAAGATACAATTTTGTTAAACCAACCGAATTTTTTTTTTTCAGTGTATAGTATTGTCAAAATAAAAAATATGTATGAGCATTTTATATCGTAACTCATTAACATGTAGTAATAAAACACCAAATGTCACGAAACAAATTATTTTCACTCTCGTCGCACTACTGCATAAACGGGGTCGATTCGACCCCAGGTCCTTTTTCAACAGCTGTCTTTAGTATACGGTCAGGATGTAGGATGGGGGGCGAGTGGCCGCCTATAGAATGGGAGTGGGGGAACATTCGAACGCCGCACTGCAATCAAATAGATTACCCCGTTTTGCGATACAGTCGGTTGAAAATAAATAGGGTCAAAATGACCCAGTGTGCAGACAAAGGGTTAAGTAACTTTTTCGCCGCTGACAATTATGCGCATTTCAACTCGAATGAGGCGACGCGGTGGTGTTTTGACGCCAAGTAATAAGAAAAAAAAATTCGACACCACTGACCGATTCCGCCGATCTCAACGTCACTGACGGACTGACCGACACGCTGCGACTCTTTATACAGTTGGATGGGCGGTTAGTGGAAATTTTTGACTTTGAATCGACATTAACGTAATTCGTAAACGTATCGCCAGGCTTCAATCCATAGGATTTTCATTTTTTTTTAGCTTCACTAAATATATTGATAATCGTCTCTGTAAAATGACAGGGTCAGTTATCGACCTTATTACAGAGAAAAAAATTAAAATTGCGTATTTTTGTAGAGGAATTCCGAGACGTCATGCTAAAACCCGATTGCCGGTCGCTAGAAAAGTGTATATAATAGTGGGAATCCGTCAGATTCTTAAAAATAATCAGATTCGAATACTTAAGGGGGGATTGTGTTTTTTTTCGCAAAATTTACCGCTTTTTGGGATTTTTTTTGTGAAGAAAGTATTCAACGGAAAACTTGTGAAACTTGGCATATAGTTTTATTGATCTGTTTACTACATACAAAAAATTTTTAAAACAATTTCATCAAAAAATCCGCCTCCCACCCCCCTCGACGCGCGATGGTCCTTTTTTGATGGTGTGCACGATTTCTCAAAAACTATTCAACCGATTGCCTTCAAATTTGGACAGAATGCTCAGCTGACATCCTTTTATCGTTTGATGAAGCAAAAAAGCAATACGTTTAATAGTTTTTTATTTATAACAAAAAATCGATCAATTTTTTTCGAAAAATCGATACTTCAAGTTTAAAACGTCACCAAATCGTCAATTTTTTTTTTCCTTTCATCGAACGATAGCTATATGTGTCTAAAGTAAAGTGCTTTTTGGGTTTTTGTTGCAGGATGAACGTGAAGGCTGTAATCGTGCACACCATCAAAAAAGGACCATCGCGCGTCGAGGGGGGTGGGAGGCGGATTTTTTGATGAAATTGTTCAAAAATTTTTTTGTATGTAGTAAACAGATCAATAAAACTATATGCCAAGTTTCACAAGTTTTCCGTTGTATACTTTCTTCACAAAAAAATTCCCAAAAAGCGGTAAATTTTGCGAAAAAAAAGACAATCCCCCCTTAACACTTGTAGTATTCGAAATGCTACATCCAATGCTCTTAGAAAAAATTCTGCTTATTGACCTAATTTTTATGTAATATCAAGATTAATTTGAACTTCCGGTATTGGATTTATTACCACTTGCTACGATAAAGAGACGCGACAGCAAGGCAACGACTGACTGTAGTCCTAACCTCATCTCAGTCATTCAAATGTTCACACATATTTAATTTCTAACCGACATATTTCGCTGACACAAATTTTCCACACTTTTCACCAGTCGTGGCCCGATGCTTTATATTTCCCGCATCTGACATTGTTTCGATAGATCGACGTTGAAAAGCACGGAGGTTAAGGGAGACTTTGTCCTTGAAATCGGCGGGAGATGTTAGCGGCTCAACATGAGCAGCTAGAAGAAGAGGAGGGATGCCTCTATGGACCACGCATTGCCGATTAGCGGTAATTATAAACACATTTGTGTAAACACATTACAAAACTTTAAACGCGTTTTTCTCGAAAACACGTTTTTAAAAATGGCTGACATTCTCCTGACCGCTGTAATTAACATATCGACCTGAAATTTGGAGAGCATACTCAGAAAATATGTCTTCACGGAATGACGGACCGTTTTTTCGATAGATACATTTTTGCATTTATTATTTATCTTTTTATGCGAAAAAAACGCGAAAATTCGATTTTTTTTTAATTGCCGCCATTTTCCGAAATTTGTACTAAACGAAAAATCCATCCGTCATTCCATGACCAAAGGGTCGCAGATTGATAATATGCTTTGAATTTGTGTTTCAGATCAACGAAGAGGGGGCAGTGATGTCAGCCGTTTACCTGCCGCGATTTGAAGACCTGTTTTCGCGGAGCTGCAACGGCCGCTATTTTGTTTTTTTTGTTTTTCAAAAAAAAAAATTTTTAACGTTCTGTATATCATGAATAAAAGCAAGAAAAAAACCGCACTCAAAAAGCTTTACTCGTTTCCTTTAAAAAAAAAATTGTAAACACCTGAAATATGGCACACCAAGGACAAAGTCTCCGTTAAACTCGCATGGTTGAGTAAAAAGAGACGGACAGAGAAACAAGGTGACTGAATATCAAACCTAAAAATACTGCGCGAATCGTTGGAATAACTCTTTTTTCATTTTTCTAATTAAATGTGAACATTTATTCACCAGTTTAAACATGGAAAATTTGAGTTATTACACATTTTT
This sequence comes from Ophion ellenae, assembly GCA_963210295.1. Lineage (NCBI taxonomy): Eukaryota > Metazoa > Arthropoda > Insecta > Hymenoptera > Ichneumonidae > Ophion > Ophion ellenae. The sequence goes on along the minus strand of OY723388.1, from coordinate 47,012,405 downwards.
TTTGCATATGTTCTAAATATGAATTGTACAAGTCTCAAGGATGATCAGTGGTATGACTAGTGCGAAGCGATAGGATTACCTTAAGGGCCTTAGGCAGCCCCGGGTGTACGATTTTTCCGAGCCGGGGCAAAAACTTGACATTGGCGCCCCTCCAGCATTTGAGATTAAGGGGGGAAATCTCTTTAGACGCCCGAAAATGAGTCATTTTTCATACATTTTTTTAAAGGTGATGAAATGATCGCATCATTTTAAAATTTTGACATTATCTTATTACAACTTTCAAGTGTTCATTTTTATTTATTTTTTAAACAAAACAAAATGGCGGCGTTATAAGATATTCCTTTAGGCGTCTTTTACAAAACTGCTCATGTTATAGCTCAAAAATTTATTGATCGATCTGGCTAAAATTTTGGGAGTTTTCTCAGTATAACATTATCGGAAGGATATACCTATAAAAATATTTTTTAAAGTATAAAATTAAAAATGAAGTAGGCTTTGTAATCGAATATTCATATTTTTTTACCATTTTCTCGACAATTTTTACCCCTAAAAGGTAATTTATTTTCGCGATAACCTTGAAATTTTAGGTATATCCTTCCAATAATCTTAACGTGAGTGACCTGCGAAAATTTCAGTCAGATCGATCGATAACTCGTTGAGCTATAACATGAGCAGTTTTTCAAAATACGCCTAAAGGAATACCTCATGAAAGTTCGTCTCATAGGCACTTTTGTTTTCGATGGCTAGGATCACGAGGCCATTGAGACTCACTAAAGCGCACTGGATACTAGGCGCTTCAGTGAAACAAGCTTTTTTCAAACACAAGAATTTGGCGCCCCCTGAAATTACCGCCCGGGGCAGGTACCCCGGATTGCCCCCCCCCCCCCTTAGATCCGGGGCTGGCCTTAGGTAACGGGTATAATCATGTGCAAATTTAACCATTTTTTCTTCGTATGAAAAAGTGATTCATTCATCAAATTAACTACACATCTATTTAGTATAAATATCAAGCTGTTAGAAAATATATATATTTTTTTCGCCGTACAAAATGGCTGACTGCTAATATTTTCTTTTGTTATCTTTTTTTTAGGCGCTCCGGGCGTGACATTTAGCATCCACAATTTTGGACCTAGAACAAAAAACAAAAATTCTCGTCAATCCACATTAGAATACCTTGAGAAGAACGTACGGAATTTAAAAAATACTGCTTTGTTCAAAAGTTGCAGGTATTTGAACTTGAAAAATGAATTTTCAGTGAAAAATTTCGTTATAATTGCTCATAAAATAAAAAGTTTTCGATTAATCAGAAATTCCCTACGCACTTCTCTGCGAAATGCAATTAGGAACATGACTTTTGAATTTGAAGTAAATCGAGTGAAAATTGTTGAAGTTATTTGTCACGCCAATTGGAAAAAAGCTGTTTCGAGAAGTCTCGAGTACCCGGCCATTTTGTACATCGAAAAAAAACTCTAACAGCTTGATATTCATTATAAATAGATGTGTAATTAATTTTATCAGTGAATCACTTTTTGATACGAAAAATAATTGTTCAATTCGCACATGATTTTATGCCCGTTACTGTGGCCTAACCCCTTAAGGGGGGATTGTCTTTTTTTTCGCAAAATTTACCGCTTTTTGGGAATTTTTTTGTGTCTTGGCATATAGTTTTATTGATCTGTTTACTACATACAAAAAAAATTTTAAACAATTTCATCAAAAAATCCGCCTCCCAACCCCCTCGACGCGCGATGGTCCTTTTTTGATGGTGTGCACGATTTCTCAAAAACTATCCAACCGATTGCCTTCAGATTTGGACAGAATGCTCAGCTGACATCCTTTTATCGTTTGATGAAGCAAAAAAGCAATACGTTTAATAGTTTTTTATTTATAACAAAAAATCGATCAATTTTTTTCGAAAAATCGATACTTCAAGTTCAAAACGTCACCAAATCGTGAATTTTTTTTTCCCTTCATCGAACGATAGCTATATGTGTCTAAAGTAAAATGCTTTTTGGGTTTTTGTTGCAGGATGAACGTGAAGGCTGTAATCGTGCACACCATCAAAAAAGGACCATCGCGCGTCGAGGGGGGTGGGAGGTGGATTTTTTGATGAAATTTTTTAAAAAATTTTTTGTATGTAGTAAACAGATCAATAAAACTATATGCCAAGTTTCACAAGTTTTCCGTTGTATACTTTCTTCACAAAAAAATTCCCAAAAAGCGGTAAATTTTGCGAAAAAAAAAGACAATCCCCCCTTAAGCTAAAACGGGGCGACGAATCGATAATCCAATGACATTCCACCAATGTGATTTTTTCCTATCGATTTTGTTTGGGTCATTGTTCGTTCCGTCTACTCAATCCTGAGATCCCACAATACTCACCGAATTTCCTACTGTACAATAGTCAGCAGAGGAAAAGTTACTTGGACGTTTTTTTTCGTGTGGGGGCCAGTTTTGTATTGGAGTTTTTGGTCCCAACAGATCTTGGAATGATTACATTTTTATGGGTGGATGGAGGCATTTTTTGTTTTTTTGTTGGTATAATGCTGGACGAGTAAATAAATCCTGGGATTACAAGCGTTCTCGTATGTGTTTCGGCCGGGAAATTGAACGAGCTGCAGTGTCTGTCGCTATTGGAATTATTGGTAACAACCGTTGGAGGACTTTGCAACGCTTTAAGGGATTACAGAGGCAAATCTCGAGCGTGGAGCCCGCGAATTCTCGGCGTTTCGAAAGATTTCTGATAAGCTGCGTCTCTCTCTCTCTCTCTCTCTCTCTCTCTCTCTCTCTCTCTCTCTCTCTTCATTGCTCCATCTCCCTCTTTCTTCCTCTTCGTCTCTTTCTCTCCCTTTCTTTCACTCTCTCGCTCCTGCCCAAATTCTGTGAGTCCGTGGCAATAAATTTTTTCGCCGAGGTACAGGGGTTCGCGCCACCGTGTTACTCCCCGTCCTATCTGATTGGTGAAAACACATTTAAACAGCACACAACATACGAAACTTCGAGAAATTCGGAAATTTCATTCATCGCCAAACAAGTACAACGATCAAAATAGTCTATACATGATGAAATATTAAAAAGAAACAACTAAAAACGAACCTATTATTTATGTAAACTTGATGAAAGAAAATCGTCGCAAGGGTCAAAAAAATTTCGAAGCTTTGTGCAAGTGCACGGAAGCCCTTCGAATTACGATGCTGATGGTTGCATCGTTGGACTGCAACGAATTAAATTTATTTTGGCCCTTTTCGCCTACAAAAGTCCTTCAACTATTTTTCAAGATATTTATTTGGCTAAATTATAAATCTATATAAAAAGATCGGCTGTAATAATAAAAACATGGGAAATAAAATGTAAAACGAAACTTTCGTGGCGTTCCAACGATGCAAACTTCAACACCATCTTCGAAATCGCATTCAAGGGCTCGTTCTCGAGTACGAGGGACGTTGAGTAGGTGGCGTTTTACCCGCAGGAATTACGTCCGACTGCTTGGATCCCTTCGAAAAGGGCAACTAGATACGTGAAAGAATTCTGCTGGATAAGATTTCTTTTCTACCTTCTTCTTCTCCCTTTTCCCTACTTTTCCACTCATCTCTCCTAATTTCGTTCGAGGTTAACGAGGATTCCGGCATCTGGAAAGAGGAACGTTCCTCTTTAGGGTGATCCAGGATTCATATACATATATGGGTTATTCCAGCTCAACTGAGACAACTATTTTTCTCACCATCGTTGATTGCAGATTTCCATAGAGGAAAACCTTACTCCTGATCTTTTTCAATTTTTTGCAGCCGTAGAATGGCAAGGAGTAGGGGGAATTTATTTTTAATTGGGTGTTTTTTTTACACCAGGAGATGACGCCGGAGTTTGCATCGTTGGGATGCACCGAAAGATCTTAATGTTTTTGTTTTCATTATTATCCAAAATCATTTTGCAGATCTAAATCGTAGATCGTTATATAAGAATCCTTAAAAAATTTTTGCGTTTTTTTCGTTGGTCACATTGCGAAATAAAAAAAATCATTTTCTCTGCATTCCAATGATGCAAAATACAACGTCACCAGTAGGAGTGAGGATTACAGACTTCCACTATGGAAATCTGTAATCAACAATGGTGAGGATAGTTGTCCGAGTTGAGTTGGAATACCCCTATAGATATACACTACCGGTCAAAAGTTTTTGGACACTTCAGATAAATGCAAAATTTTCGATCACTTTGGATTATTGCAAATTTATATTAGAATAATATAATTCATTAGGATAATTCCGGGGAAGTTGGCCATAATGGAGAGATGGCTAATAGAAATGTTTCATAGAACCACCTACTAGATTTCACCTGTTACTACTTAAGGGGTTAGGCCACTCTAGAGGCCGAAAAAATAGGCTTTTTGGGGATTTTTTTTTTTCAGAAAAACTACAAAATAAATCGAGATTACAAAAAAGGGTGTTTATCATACATATCAGTGACTGTATACAATAATTTTTTTGAAGTGATTAATTTCAAAATGGCGGCTGTGCAGTGTTTATCTCAAAACTGCATTTTTTAAGTTGGCCGGAAACATAACTCAGGCAATTTTCAACCGATTCACTTGAAATGTTGAATAGATCTTGAAAAATACATTGTCTATGGAAGTACGAAGGATTTTTTAAAAATAATATTGCATAGTTCATTTGTTATTAACAATTATCTGACGATTTTTTAGGTAAATTTTACACTTTCCAAAAATTTGCCTAAAAAATCGTCAGATAAATGTCTCTGTCTGTCTCTCTCTCTCTCTCTCTCTCTCTCTCTCTCTCTCTCTCTCTCTCTCTCTCTCTCTCTCTCTCTCTCTCTCTCCCTCACTCTCTCTCTCTCTGAACTATGCAGTATAAAAAAAATATCCTACGAGCTTCCATAGACAATGTATTTTCCAATATATATTTAACATTTCAAGTGAATCGGTTGAAAATTGTCTGAGTTATGTTTCGGGCCAACTTAAAAGATGCAGTTTTGAGATAAACGCTGCACAGCGCCATTTTGAAATTAATCGCTTCAAGAAAATTATTGTATACAGTCACTGATATGTACGATAAACACCCTTTTTTGTAATCTCGATTTATTTCGTAGTTTTTCTGAAAAAAAAAAATCCCCAAAAAGCCTATTTTTTCGGCCTTTTTATAATTAAATGAATTATATTATTCTAACATTATTTGGAAATTATCCAGTGATGGAAAGTTGTGCAATTATCGGAAGTTTCCGAAAACTTTTGACCGGTAGTGTATATGTGTGAGAAAAGGATGCTTTGAACCCCTTAAATCTGAGCCAAGTAGGCTATCAGAACATCTCGCTACTGTGAGGACGATCCTCGAAGTCGAACGTCTTCGAAATCCCCTTTCCCACCACATATACCTATACGTTCAGATCTCTCAAACCAAAGCACGTTAAGGGTCGAGACAGGGGAGGATCTTTTTTTCTCCGTAATTAATTTAAGAGGGCTCGCTTTCTCAGGAGTGAAACACACATATATATATATATATATATATATATATATATGCTGGAACTTTTTTTCACGCCTCCTTGACGAATTTCCATCCGGCTCTTAGTCACGATCTTTTAACTTTCCGATCTTTCTCCGAGTGTGCATACGAGTCCGGAAAAGAAAAAGGAAATTTTCTACGTATGGGAAATCGTATGAAAATATGTTCGCCTGTAGTGTCTATAGGTGAGTCAGGTCATAGGATTGTTCGGTTGCTTATTGTCCCTTCGAGGGTGTAAGAAGGCCTGTTAAGCCGGTGTCTTTCGGCTTCCCTCGCTCGGGGGCAGGAAGGGGGGGGGGGGGTTGAGTGAGAGAAAACAAGGCGAGAATGAGAAAACAAGAAGAATGCGAAGGGAAGAGAAAGCGATGGAGATAGAGAGAGACAAGGGATGAAGGGGTGGGGGGTAGGAGGGAAAGACTTCGGAGTCAGACTCCGTACAGGAGGGACAGTAGCGAGGGCAGATCGAGAGAAAGGATGAGAGAGATTGAGAAAGAGAGAGAGAGCGAGAGAGAGAGACGGAGAAGAGGTCGCGCGCGTGGTAATCCGAGATTTATCTCGGCGACACTCTCCTGACACTCGGACTGTTCTCCTCTCGTTCCTTCACGGGGATTCTACCACGAGAAGGCTACCGGGTGTGATACCGGATTCTCCCCATTTTCTTCTCACCGCCGATCTCGAGTAGAAGCCTCAATAAAAATACCCAAAAAAGTCGCCCAATCCACCCACAATTTCAAAATAACTTTTTTTTTTAATTCTTCGGTGAGAAGTACAGAGTGTTCATCAGATGATACTTTTTCTAATACTTTTTGAAAATCCCAAAAATGAGCTGCTTTCGACTGTTACAACTAGGCTTAAGGCGGGATATACATTTACAACGATCAAAAAATCGATTTCTTTTTTTTCCTTTGAACGATAGAACTATATGTGTAGAATATTTTCCCAAAGTTTCGAAGCGAAACTCGAAAAATTTCAAACGTTACAGCCTCCAAACGCGTTTTTCTCCAAACTGCATTATCGAAATTGGCGTGCAGGATTACGCAGAAACTATTGAGCCGATTGTGTTCAAACTTGGTAGAAATATCGATAATATTGGTACCTTCTACTTGACGGGAATAGTTTTTGCAAAATTGCAAAAAAAAACTACTTATTTTATCCACCTTTTACAGAAATGTTGCGTGAAATGTTGATTTTTCTTGTAAATGCGTGCCATTTTCTTAAATTTCCATTTTCTTGATTTTAATTACCGTCACATAGAAACTATACATGTTCTAAATGAAAAAACGTTTGAACTTTTTTGCAAATCAAAGTCTACGGGAAGGTAGATTGCACGCTAGATTGCACGCTAGACTCATGCGGCGACCTTGCTTTAACACTTTGCCACAGCGCCACCATTTGGATGATGAATTAATTTAAAAAAATTGTTTTGTATAATTAAATAAACTATTAAAGTATACCTAAAGTTTGATAATTGTAGAATAATTATTTCTTAGTTTAAAAAATTCTTCAATATTGCTTATTTTTTTCCTGTCTAAATGTATATCCCGCCTTAAGGGGAGGGTAGGGATTTCAGGATAAAAAAAACACTTTTTTGCGATTTTTTTCCATCTATATGGATAGAGTAAATTTATTGAAACCTTTTGTATATTGTTAAGTGTCATTTCAAGAACATTCCGTGAAATTTGTACGCGAAAATATCCACAAACAAGCCGGTGCCGCGTTTTTTCTCGAAACCACTTTTTCAAAGTCCGCGTTCACTGCCATTTGAAAACTACATGACCGATTTATTTCAAACTTGGTACACACTTTCTACATATAAAATACCTCACCCCAACGGTTAATTTGAGATTTTTTTCCACATTGAGGGGGTTTTCCACCCCCAATATGGCGGAATTTTTCGTGAAAAATAGCACTTTTCACTTTACATGACCACCAAAAATTTAGAAATGAAAAAAAAAATTATCAAAGACCGTTGGGGGGAGGATTTGATGATACTTTGACTACATTTTAATGGTACTTGATGTCAGATAATTTCTAGCTGATATACAGTGAACACCGCAAATTGTGTTTTTCCAAAGGCGTTCTTGGAAAAACTTGGTCACCGGCTTGTTTGTGGATATTTTTGCGTACAAATTTCACGGAATATTCTTGAAATGACACTTAATAATGTACAAAAGCTTTCAATAAATTTACTCTATCCATATACATGAAAAAAAAATCGCAAAAAAGTGTTTTTTTTTTCACGCTGAAACCTCTACCCTTCCCTTAACGCGTTAGACGAATTGTGTCACCCAACATTTTTGGTTGAATTGCAAGAATTATTATTTTGTTACACAGTGATAGACGAGACACGTACCACCTTCCTTCCCGGCTCTCTCTCTCTCTCTCTCTCTCTCTCTCCCTCTCTCCCCCTCTCTCTCTCACTCGTATCTCTTCGATCATGATGTAGATAGCTACTAAGCCAATCGCTTCTAGTCCTTCATAACATAATAACACTATTACCTCAGCAATACTATATTAGTTATACAATCACCATCGTAATTATTTTCAATATTTTTATATTTATTATTTTATAATGATTTATCGTATGTTTATTTACTTATTACTTATATTTCACTCTAAATTTATATTTGCGTTACGTTTATTTGCTTTTAACCCAGTTTTACACTAATTTTATATTTATGTTATGTTATTTTTTAATCTATATTTTATTTGTTTTTATATACCATTTTTTTATGAACTGTACACACTATGTACCATATGGCCTCAAGGTTCCGACCAAGGCATAAAAATATATCAATCAATGAATCAATCACTCCTATATATAAGGAGCTTATTTTTCAAAAAATATCTCCTGCTGTGTGTAGTTTCAAAAGCGGATCTTTCGGTTTTTTCACCAATATTACTTCTTTGTTATTTAGCCTACATTATTATTACTAATTTCTAAGAAAAAAAAAACATTTCTCTCTTGTAGCATCATCTATTACGTTTTATTCGATTATCATTCGACTTATTCATTTTGTACTATATTATATCACCTTGGTTATTTTTGTATTATTTTTATTCCATATATACTGACTCTGCATCCCTCACATCTTTCTTATAAGTATAGATAAATTGAGCATTTGCTCACGAAAATTTCAATGGAAATCAAAATGATTGATTTTAATTTTACAAAATAAAAAAGTGCTAAAATGAAACCTCTGAATCTTGGATACGTTATTTTCTGAAAGGAGTTATCTAAAACGAATATTTTAGAAATGTGGCAACGTTGCAACTATGGGAATAGCATCGGAAACTTTGCGGTGCACTATTTTTTTTTTCTAAATCATTTGTTGCCTACTTTGCTCTGACACAACTTCTAAAAATCGTGCATGGGTGCCAAAGATTGTGTCTATTTCAATAGGATTTTTAAACATTGGAGACTAATTTTCTGATAATCCTGACTCCTTCGAATTAACATTTTCGTCAATAATAATTACGATTATCTACCGTACATTTGAACATTTTCGCGATATTCATTCGTACTCGTCATCAATAAGTTGGCACTGGTGACGTCACACAATGTATTAGCATAGGAACATCGTATCTCTCCCACCCTTCCGAAACGATTTAGCAACAACTTCAAAGTTTGGGAAGGGAAGAACGAGCTTTTGGGGTGGGTTGGAACTGCTCCAAAGGCTAGGGACGATCGTTTGAGAGGAATCGGTTGCGGTTATGTGCGGTGAATCGTTTCGTGTATCTGTATGCGCACGAATTCACGCGCATGTACGTG
>OY723388.1:46993123-47000623 GCA_963210295.1 Ophion ellenae | reverse complement strand
CGTAGCTATGAGAGAGCGCGATCTTCCCTCGGAGCCCAAATACTCACTAAGCTCCTCGAAATTGGTCCCCGAATTTTCGGGATAATTTTCGGGATATTCGCACAGGGAGCCTCATTTGGCACTTTATTTTCGAATTGCCTGGGTGTTTTTATTTTATATATACAGGGTGTATCTTAACTTCTAGTTATCGGTTCGTCAGCCTATAGGGTGTCTGGTTTCGGGCAAAACGCTTTTTTGCAAATGTGCGAGAAAAATCGGCGGAGATATTCACGAGTAAAGTCCGACGCTGAGTAAAGAATGGCACAGTGGTTTCGGAACACACAGCGATATGTTTTTTCGAATCTTCTTTTTTTGTAATTAACATCTAGTAGGCAAAAATGCCAAACGAGAATAGACAAAAAACCAACCACCACAATGAATTAAAAAAAACTGATACTTTCATTTAATAAATAAAAATTATTGAACAGTATAATCCGTTTGCAAATAAAGTATTGGTTTTTGTTATGCAGCGAAAAAAATTAGAAGAAAAATTCGCTTAATTGTGGTTTTAAGGACGGTCCTTCACGAGTTGCACCTAGATCGGGGCCGGAAAAAAGAATATTCGTGAATTTTTTCGGGCAAAATGTGGACATTAACTAAAGGTTTTAAGTATTTTTTCCAATGTTTGTATTGAAAAATATCTATAAATGTGATAGGTACAATGGTGTTGAAGTTAGCATCGTTGGAACGCAACGAAAATTAGTTTTTTTTTTTCATTCTGTCAATGCACTTTTTTGGCGTATTTGGGCTACAAAAATCACTTAAACGTTTTTGAGGATCCATATTAAAATTCTACATTGTAAATTGGCACGAAAATATTTGCGATAATGATGAAAATAAATGAGAAAAAAATAATTTTTATTGAGTTCCAACGATGCAAACTTCAACACTAATGGGTACGATGGTTTGTGCAGACGGCTGTTTGAATCATCCAAAATAAAAAAATCAAACGCATCTAGTTTTCGAATGATATTGACTAGTCCTTGGACGAAGGATTTTATAAAATATTGATTTTTGAAAAAATGGACGCAGTCCAAAGTGGCGCTTTTCGGTGAAAGAAGACCCTCTATTTACGTTGATAAAAAAACTGGGCATAGAAGAAAAAATCCTTCGTTTTTCTCCAAGCAGCGGTTTTCGATATGTAAAAGAAGCTCGTAAAATTTAATGTTAGTGCGGTGCAGTTATTCTTTAGCTATTGTGGTCACCGATTGTGAAAAAGTCATTTCGAGAAAATTAAAGTTCGCCGGTTCGCGGAACCTACCTATAAACGCCCATAACTGACTAAACCCTTTGCGGCATATATAGTGTAACACTGGTGTTACACCTAATTCAATTCAGATTTTGATGATTCAAAAGTGTTTTTCAATTAAATGTGGCAGTTATAAATGCGTGTCGAGGTTCCTAGGACTTCAATAACTACTAAAACATGCCTATTGAATTTTTGTTTTTCACGTAGCGAGTGTCATCAATAACGAAAGTGCAAAAAAACGTGCACGTAAAGAAAAATGTATGCTTCAAAGGGTTAAGGGAGACTTTGTCCTTAAAATCGGCGGGAGATGTCAGCGGCTCAACATGAGCAGCTAGAAGAAGAGGAGGGATGCCTCTATGGACCAGGCATTGCCGATTAGCGCTAATTATAAACACATTTGTGTAAACACATTACAAAACTTTAAACGCGTTTTTCTCGAAAACACGTTTTTAAAAATGGCTGACATTCTCCTGACCGCTGTAATTAACATATCGACCTGAAATTTGGAGAGCATACTCAGAAAATATGTCTTCACGGAATGACGGATCGTTTTTTCGATAGATACATTTTTGCATTTATTATTTATCTTTTTATGCGAAAAAAAACGCGAAAATTCGATTTTTTTTTAAATTGCCGCCATTTTCCGAAATTTGTACTAAACGAAAAACCCATCCGTCATTCCATGACCAAAGGGTCACAGATTGATAATATGCTTTGAATTTGTGTTTCAGATCAACAAAGAGGGGGCAGTGATGTCAGCCGTTTACCTCCCGCGATTTGAGGACCTGTTTTCGCGGAGCTGCAAAGGCCACCATATTGGTTTTTTTTTTCCAAAAAAAAATTTTTTTTAACATTCTGTATATCATGAACAAAAGCAAGAAAAAAACCGCACTCAAAAAGCTTTACTCGTTTCCTTTAAAAAAAATAAAATGTAAACACCTGAAATATGGCACTCCAAGGACAAAGTCTCCGTTAATTTTAAACCAGTCGACATGAAATTTTCGAAGAATATTTTTGAAATGCTATATTTGGAGAATCTGGCGTAATCCACAAATCGATATTTCAAAAAAAAAAGTCAACAGATACAAGCCCTTGGGTCTTCTTTATAACAAATCATTCATCGGATTGTTTTTCGTTTTAAACAAAACGCCAATCGATTGTCTTAAAAATCACTTATACCGTTATCCCGTGCAAAAATGTGACCGGGCATTCCCTACTTTGTGTCCGGCTCTGACCAAACTTGCCCCGCCTGATTTACCTGGCCGGGCCCTCCCATGGAACAAACCGGGAAGATCGCAAAATCGTTTTTTTTTTTTTACGGCTTACTCTCTATGTTTGGAAATTACAATCTTCTGGCCGGGATACATTGCGAACAAGTACATCTACCCAGCCAGAACATTGACATGTTCTGAAAATTAGAGCCTGTCTTTAAGAACTTAAAAAAAGCTACTTTGCTTTTCACCTCAGCAAATATATTTATAATTGATTGGGATTAAATGAATACATCTGTTCTAATTCTGTTCATCATTAAAAGCATTCATTTCATCAATGCTAATCGACGAGGATAACAAATGCTTATCATAAATACCGGGATTACGATAACTAATGATTTGAGCATAAAGAATAGCCGAATTATGTTATGATGCAAAAAAGTAACTCAGGTCATTCGTGGTTTTTGAACGCCTTGTCGCCATGGAAATATCAATGTTCTGGCCGGGAGGACATTACCTGAATGTATTTCGCCAACAATCCGCCAGGTGGCTACAAGCGAAGCGCTTCGCGTAAGCAAGGTACCATCGTACGAGGATAAAAGTTCGTCCTGTGAGTTGTACCGCGTACAGAAGTGCTATGCTTACAGCGTGCACTTACGCTTATGATTTTGCGATACTTGTGAAATAACCCTTTGCACTCTAGGCCTTTTTCGCTCGGATAGTGATCTGTGTACGTTTTACTGTATCTTTGCCTATCAGGAAATGCGAGCAAGCTCATGTATACACTCATGTACTACCTTAGCAAGTAGACAACCAACAAACAATATGTTGTCAAAATACTAAATTGAATACACTGCCGATTCTACCTTCTCAAGGATTCGAAAACGTTGAAACGTCATTTTTTATTTCCTCGATTGTTCCTGGTTATTTCCCGATCTATTCCCTACAACTTTCCTGGTAATTTACCGCTTGTTCTCCGGCCCGTTCCTGCTCAGTTGCCCAGAAAGGGAACGGCGGGTCGGGTCCTAGCCTTAGACCCGCAACATTGCGAACCTATTCCAGGGTGGAAGGCCCGACCAGAGCCTGATATTATCTAGGGAAGGCAGATCGGGGGCAGTACTTTTGCTCGACTTAAATTTCTACACGGGTATATAACATTAAAGAGCTAGAAACCTGCTGAGCCTTTTTAACAAATAAAATGTATTCTAAAACAGACGAAATCAATAATTATTGCGAAATTGATCAAAAAGGAATTTGTCAGCGACGTCGTTTATATTCTCCCTTTTTGATGGCTCTCTCACGTCCGTCTGCCATCACGTCTCTCCCAGAATTCCTTGTCTTCTTTCATCTCCTTCCATCCAAATTTTTCAGAAACCTTCTCCTTAGCGACCAGTGAGCACACAATAAAAACATATGATACAGAGAAACTAAAAAAAAATCAAATAATGAATTTTGACTTGTCTCGAAAAATGAAAAAGATCGTAGAACGTACATGAGGGTGATTCGGATAGATATTGATACGACCCAGGTAGGGAATCAAAAGGCTGACGATGGAAACAAACTTGTGCGAGCCTTGTTTCACGGAGCCTGAGTGAGACAGACCTGGGCTAGGTTTCATTGCATCGTTTGGAGCAGCCTGGAACCAAGACCGGCTGCTTAGCCTAAACTCAGGGTTATTTCTAGCTTTATTCAGTCAGTGAATTTTAAGGCTAAAAAATCAAGGCTGGAAGTAGGCTTGTTTCAGGTTGTGATAAAATAAAATAAATTTTAAATAATATTTTTTCTGTACTTTTATGAAAAAAAAAATGGGCAATAAGTTTGTCGGGTGCGAAGGCACGAAAAACGAAAGCGAAGGAGGCAGCTCAGAACATTTAAACATATTCTTTTATCGATATTTATGAGGTACACAAAAAAGTTTTTTTTCTCGTCACACACACATTTCGTATATACTCACTCTCTGGAGTTTGCGTACACTCTGTGTATGACGTGTCCCATAAACAATAAATAAAATAAAGTATTGTGTTTAAAATATTTTTTATATATATTTTATAACAAATGATATAATGAATAATAAATATATATAATAAATAAAATGAATTCTTTACACATTTATTAAATTTACCCCAATGTAGAATATAGAAAACTAAAAACAGGCCTCATATAGCCTCGAGAAGAGTTTGGGATAAGCCTGGTCATAAATGCTCGTGAAGACTTCATTAAGGCTCGTTTTGAACCTTGTTGTTTCGTCGTTTCAGGCTTAGTATAGGCTTTTCTACCAGCCTTTGGTCAAGCCTGTGTGCAAGAGCCTGAAACCGCGTTATCATTCAGAGGTTCAGCGAGGCCTGAAACCAGGCTGGTGCTCAGCCTGAATTAAAAAATGTGAGCCTTGTTTCAGAGCTTGGCGAGCCCTTTTATCATCGTCAATTCCTACCTGGGGAGGCATCTAGATTTTCGTTTTTCGTGTTCTTTTTTAGTCCACACATACAGGGTTTCCTGTCATGAATGGATAATCCTACAACTGTCAATAGGTCAAATCATGTCCTACTATAAGTATACTGGAATTTCAGTTTAGTAAAAGTCCCACGGTTTTCAAAATGTTGGGCTATATGCTATTTTTGAAAAAAAAATCATCTGCTTTTGGTTTTTCGCATTCCATTTCTACAAACGATGAGAATCGACAATAACTAAGCAACTTTTTCAAGTAATTGGCACGATATGCGTAGTACATTTTTTTACACCGCAGACTATCAGAGCCAGATGTTCGAATCGGTTTGTATGAAAATTCTGCATGAGATCTTTTTTCATAAAGGTTCCTTAACGTTTGAGGTTGAAAAGAAGACTTTTCTAGATAAAACAAATAACCGGGAGTATTTTTTTTAAAACCGGGTAAAAAAAGTAATCATTTGTAGAAACTCGAGTAGAAATATTGTCAGGGTGGCCTGATATTTGATCCGGGTCTGATCACGTTCTACTACGGAAGCCTTACTTAAAGGTATGCCTCAATTTGCCTGATGCGGTTGGTGTCAGGTGATAGTCAGGCAACTGAATGTACTGTTTCCTCCAGTTGCCTGATCCAACTACCTTCTGGCGATGGTAAAGTAAGTGGACTTACGGCTTGATTCGATTCGCCTGATCTGGCTAGCTTCAAGCAATCATCGAGTAACTGGACCTATATACAGTTTGGCGCCTAACCTCTTATCAAACACCAGACGAACTATATAGTAGTATCGTTTATTCCATATGTACAGCTTTCGCTTTTTACAAAAAAAACCCCCTTCATTCCACCTTATGGCTAAACAATTTTTCTTAACCAGCGCCGCATAACAATCAGACCCGCCTCTTTTTTCCTGTGTTTTCTTTTCGTCCTTCCCTCGCACCCCCTCGGTGCTCGCCCTTTTCAGTCTTGCGAATGTCCTCAGGTATTCGCATATTACCACCACTGGCTCCCCTCTTAGCGTGTCTTTGGTCCATTGCTCTGGACGAACTATATATATTAGCGCGTCATCATAACGTCGAGACGTCCACTCTATGCGTACATTTTTTTATTATTCCTAATATTTTATTGATTCCTAATAAATCTGCTATTCGGTTTCCTCTGTACAAAAAACAATTTAGTTGAATCCACTAAATTTATCTATTTAATTAAAAAAAAATTAAATGAATAGCATTGTCGTAGAGACAAACAAATTTTCTGTTTGATTTAATTAATGGTCCGTCTTGATTGCAATACACACATCGAAGGGGAGGGGGGTAGAGAGGGGCAGAGAGAGAGAGAGAGCGGAGTTATATATATAGGTTATGTTCGAAAAATGTATAGCATGATATTCGATAAAACCCTCTAATTATCACAATGATATTAACTAATTGATATAATTTATGTGATAAAACAAATAATTATAGGTATTAATGTGGTCTCCTGTGCCACGAAAATGCTACGAACACTCGGTAGCATAGGGGCAGCGTGCGTAGCTATAGGTAGGTACGTTCTAGGTTCGATCCCATGTGGATGTAGAACATTTTATTCGTAAAAATCCATTCAGGCCAGGGAATGACGGATTATGATACAAAATCATTGTGGTAGAACTTAAAATCAAGTATTTCAATTTATTTTGGAACTATGCAGTATTCTATTGAATATTTAAAAAAAATGTATTTGAAACAAATAGGATCGTAGTAAAATACCTATTTGATTAAAATAGATCCTATTCGAATGAAATATTTTTTTGACAGTACAATAAAGAATGTGATGAGATGGTGGTTTCCGAAGCAACAGCGAACTGCATTCTCTCTTCGGACTGCATGTCAGGCCTTCACTTTTCACCCTGATCCGGCCTTGATTTTTTACCCTGACCACGCCTTGATTTTTTACCCTGATCAGGCCGAAATCAGAAAAAGTGTCACAAAAATTGTCAGGGCTTGATTAAAAATTCTGATAAAGGCATAAAAAAAATAATAATGCGAAAAACCGGACGCGGATGATTTTTATCTCGAAAACGGTGGGACTTTTACTAAATTGGAATTCCAGCATATGGCAGGACATGATCTGACCTATCGACAGCTACAGGATTATTAATTCATAACAGGACACCTTATATATTCCTCGGCTTTTCCGATTCTTCTGATTTTTCGTTCCCATTTCCTACGTGGATCGATCTGTTCTTTCGATCTCATAAAAATTTCTTTCGAATGCGCGGAGTTTTGCGAGGGCGGGTGAGAGGAACGAATTCGCGAATCGAGAGCTGCGGAGAAAACGTCGCGGCCATTCCAATGGAGTAACCAAGTCAGGAAGAGAGAGAGAGAGAGAGAGAGAGAGAGAGAGAGAGAGAGAGAGGGGGGGGGAGAGAGAGAGAGAGAGAGAGAGAGAGAGAGAGAACGAACGACGAGAATCTTATTAACACACAATGAGATAGTTTTGTTTCTCCGCTCTCTCTTCTCCTCGAGCCCCCTCGTCCTCCTCCTTTGGCAAAATTCTCCCGATCGAGTCGCGCGGCCGGGGTTGAA
>OY723388.1:46607481-46992923 GCA_963210295.1 Ophion ellenae | reverse complement strand
TTTCCACATATACGAGACGCCGAAGGAAATACAAAATAAAATTTACGAGTATTTCTTTCCGTCGTTATTTAATCGACTTTTATTTTGGAGGTGTTGCAAGGGGGGAGGGGGTGATTTTGTCTCGTCAAGATGAATTCGTAGCTCGAAAGCTACGAATTCATTTTGACGAGACAAAATCACCCCATCAGGCCATCATTCGTGATGGCCTCAAGCTCGCAGGGTCGCCAAAGTTTGTTGATGTTCCATTGTGGGATGGTAGTGAAGTTTGCATCGTTGGAATGCAACGACAATATATTTTTTTCGTACTGTCCTATTTTTTTGCATAATTTAGGCTACAAACATGACTGAAATATTTTTTAAGATCATTATTGGAGATCCGTAACCGAAGCCTGCAAAAGAAGAGTTTCGATACACGTCAAAATAAAGCGATGAAGAAATAAAGAAGGCTCTTCGTTGCATTCAAAAGATGCAAGCTTCAACACCATGTTGTTGGTGGCACCTGCCATTCAGACTTGTTTTTTTCCTAAGCCGTTTTTATTTCCAGTTGAGTGTACGTGTTTAGCCCTTTTTGTCGTATATTGTCCATGGCTTTTTCTTTTTGACAGGATCGACTCTGCCTTTCGTGCAATTGCGTCAATCGGCCATTGGCCATTCCCGTGATCCTGACACTTTGCCGGAAGGATAATCATCGCCGAATCGGATCACTTTGCGGGAGGATATCTCCTCGGGGGAAGGGTGAGAGGGAAACGAGAGCAAAAAGTAGGCGAGAAAAAAAAAACCTCGTTGGGTTGAAATGGTTGCAGTGCGGTCAAGTGGGGCAAACCCCTGACGGGAGAGCGGAAAGCCCGGTAAACGAGATCCGAAAGCGACGAGTATATGATCCCCTGTATGTACAATCTTATTTCGAGCTTTTCGTGATATGGAGCAAACGTTTAGAGAGAGAGAGAGAGCGAAAGAGCGGGAGAGATGAAGGTAGAGAAAGTAAGGGACAATCGGGTACGTGTGTGATTGAAGTGGAGCGACATTTTTATGATCATAAAGATAGTAGACATATATATATATATATATATATTATATATATATATATATTACAGATAGAGAAAGGTGGTTTTGAAGATTTTCAACTTCGAGGACCATCCTGATAGAAGCCCTATACTGAACAGTAGATACCTTGGGGCAAATGTAATATAAGATAAATGTAAGGTAAGATAAGGTTAGTGCAATATAAGAAGGAAATAGGATAAATGTAAGATAAGATAAATATAAGATAATATGAGATACATATAAGCTAACATAAGATAAATGTAATATCAGATAAATATAAGGTATTTGCATGATAAGGTAAGCATAAGAGTACAACAAGTACCGTCCCGTCCCCAAAATCAATGACTCGTTTAGAAGATATGTGAGGACCGTCTTCAAAACCGCCATATCTGATGATAGACAACGTTGCATAGATAAAAGGGGTTCGAAATGACGTTTCTCCATATAAATCCATTCATATAGGGTGCCTCAAAATGACCAGATATTTTTATTTATTAATAGAACGTATTATTTATTTGATGAGTACGAATATTTTTATTTTGATACTTGCTGATGCCCGGCATGCGTTGCAATGCCTCTTTCAGTTATCAAAGACGAACAATTATCCGATACGACTCACGCGCCACCTATTGTACGTTGGTGGTACTATGTCAGAAACGTTCATGCACGTGTCAACAACAACTGTACAAAGTTTCAACTCAATCGCATGAACGATGCGCGAACGCATAGAAGAATACACAAACATTAATTTATATATATATATATATATATATATATATATATATATATATATATATATATATATATATATATATATAATGATGATGATGATGATGATAAGGTACAAGCATGGAGGGTATGTGTGGACCCCAATATCCGATAAATGGCTGCCTCGTCCCTGTTTGCATACGTTCACTGTTTTGATGACATTTTTAATGCCATTTTGGCATAATTGCGGACTATTTTCATTAATGATGCGTCCAATTGCTTCCTTGAGTCCCGGAATGGTTCTATGGATCATTGGCATACACTTTTCCTTTCAGAAAACCCCAAAGAAAGAAGTCGAATGGCGTCAAATCGCACGATCTTGGTGGCCAATTCACACCGCCGCGACGCGAGATGACACGACCATGAAACTTCGTCTGCAATGACTGCATTGTTTCGCCTGCAGTGTGGCAGGTTGCGCCATCTTGTTGAAAGAATATGTCTTCCATGGCGTTTATGTCATTTATCGGATATTGTGTTCCACACATAACATATGTGTGTACCTTACCAGGTGTAGAAGTATGAAACCGGAATTTTTTGTAAAAATTACATCTCAGTTGTTTGAAAATGATAAAGAATATTTCATTCAAAATAATCTCCATTGCTATTTATACATTTTTCCCACCTCTCCGGCAGTTTATGAATGCCACGCCAAAAAAACCGTTCCTCTTTTGAAGCGAACCAGTTGTCGAGCCATTTGTGTACATTTTCATACGAATTGAAACATTGTTTAGCGAGAGCGTGTCCCATTGATGCGAATAGATGATAATCGGACGGAGCCAAGTCTGGAGAATAAGCCGCATGCGCTAGTATTTCCCAACTGAACGCCTCGAACGTTTCCCTGACCCGTTTTGCTGTGTGTGATGGAGCATTATCATGGAGCAAAATGACTTTGTGTTGCCTTTTTCCATATTCCGGTCTTTCAAACGAACGGAGACAGCTTTCTGCGTCACATTCAATTGATCCGCGAGTTCTTGTTGACTTTGAGTATCATCTTCATCCAATAAGCCTTGCAATTCGTTGTCTGCGAACTTTTTCGGTGGTTTCCCACGCTCTTCGTTTCTCAAGTCATAATCACCACTTTGAATTTTTTGAACCACACGAAACACTGTGTTTTACCAAAAGCATGTCCAGCGTAAGCTTCGACAAGCATTCGATGCGATTCTGCAGCAGTTTTCTTCAAATGATAACAGAAAACCAATGCTGTCGACGAAACATAGTTCGTAGGCACAAAACTCGACATGTTTAAGGTTATAGAGAAATTACACCGGTGTAGGGAATTTGGGTTGTTGTGCATTGAAAATCTTCGTCAGCTGTTAGAAGGAGATGATGGCGCTGCAGAAGCGGTCTTACGGTCCCTAAAATGATGGCTAGCACCATCTATAGGGAAATTCCGGTTTCATACTTCTACACCTGGTATATTAAAATAAAAATATTCGCACTTTTCAAATAAATAATACGTTTTATTAATAAACAACAACGTCAGGATATTTTGAGACACCCTTTATATTCCGTTCAACCAAACTCAACCGAAGAATACAATGGTAGATGTTGATACGACCAATATTCGGAGACGAGACCATCTCTCTCTCTCTCTTATACTTTTCGACCCAAGGATAATCATACATAGATGTTTATACGACCAATACTAAGCGAGCTGATCTCTGTCTCTCTCTCTCTCTCTCTCTCTCTCTCTCTCTCTCTCTCTCTCTCTCTCTCTCTCTCTCTCTCTCTCTCTCTCTCTGTTATACTCTCCGCCCAAAGGACAATCATACATGGATGCTGATACGACCAACATCCGTATTGCTGGCCACCAACATGAACATTGAGGCAGCTGAGGCGAAATAAAACTGTAACAAACGTCGGCCCTTGGGGTGAAAAAATAGCGGATATCCTTCGAGGTAAGCCGATCGTGAATGCTCCCTTCCTTTCTCTCTCTCTCTTGCATCTCACTTCGCACCCCGTTTTCCGGACAGCACTCCAAGCGCGGTTGAACATGTTGGACAAGACAACGGGGCGACGAGGCATCGTCGCGGCTATCATCGTGCGTTTGTTCCTCCTTTATTCCTACATGCCAGGCTTCAGGATAAGAAGAAAGGAGGCAAAAGAAAAGTGGCGGAAGAAACGAATAGTGGAAGAGGCGTCAACGCCCGTACGGGAATACACGCAGATAATATCTATCTGTTCGACGTTCAATTTCCACAGGGTTGGAAGATAAATCATTGGAATAGAGTGGGGAGGGGGAGGGGGGGTCGGGGGAAAGCGTTTTGTCTTCCACGAGTGGCTTGGTCCTTCTTGATTTACAGTCGGGAGAGCGGAGTGTCTTTGGTACCCACTGGACCACCGTCATCACCACCACCAACCGACGAAGAAGGATCCTCATCGGGGTCAAGGGTGAAATGAGCTGCGGCATTCAACAATCCTTCCCTCCCTCCCTCTCTCTCTCTCTCTCTCTCTCTCTCTCTCTCTCTCTCTCTCTCTCTCTCTCTCTCTCTCTCTCTCTCTCTCTCTCTTACACTCGCCTGGAGTAGAAAATGCCACTGCGAGAATCGGCATGTCGCCTCATGACGGCAGGCGAATTGGGACTGGAATAACGTTTAGAAAATTTCCTGACTGGTGACCGCAGTTATTACGAACGTTTGCCTGGTTCGGGGCACGCGACTGAAGCTCCACGCAATCTCCCTTCGTCTCCAACCCTCTCTACTCTCTTTCTCCGTCTCTCTTCGTATTGCGCTGATGGTGACAGTTCAATTCGAACTTTGGTGTTCGGTGGTCAGAAATGTTACCCGCAAAACCGCACGTCCCCGTGATTTCTGTCTCTCTTTCCAGACCTGGACATTTAGCCGCGGGGCCAACACAATTATCCCTCTCGCTCACTTGCTCTCTCTCTCTCTCTCTCTTTGCCCCGTTAATCCGGCGTGTTCTCCTGACCACTGTTCCGGCTACCAGCCAACGCTATGTCGGTTAACGTCCCACACGAACAAACCGTGTCCATATGTGTACATGACACACGAAGCTAGAACTCCCTCGTTACAGTCCCTATATTCGTGTACAGCCCATCGGACGCGCAACCCTTCCATGTATACCGCCAACGTTTTCGACACTCTGTTGTTCTCGTCATCGAGAGCCGCACTCCCATACCTGCACGCGTGTTATGTATACACGGGGGTCTCGTTAAAATGGCGATACGCGGAGCCGCGATATACCGAAATATTCCCGATGATGATTATAAGAGCAGTCGGTATGTCGGTCATGAAATTTAATGCACCTATAGGCTGGATAGGGAGGGACGAAGGGTGGAGGGTTCAAGCTGATGCGACTAGCTGCCCAGCTCGAAATGTGTGCGCGTTCGCTAATATCCGGTGCCCGCTTGACGGATTATTGCGTATTCCAATATTTCCCACCCCCTCTCAAAACGCCACCACAACTCACCGAGCCAAAGTACGGAACGAGTATGCATTAACTTCGTGGCTCTGTTGATCGTGCGTTGACACTACTTTCGTTGATACTCGTTTTGAACGCAAGTGTGTAGGTGTGTGTGTGTGCGGTGTCGCGATTTACGCGAACCTGCACAAGTTGGTGAGTGAGAATCAAGAGTGGCATCGAAGTGGGTTTGCATAGGTGGCTGGGGATGCTCAAAATTGCGGTAGGATATTAAAACTTGATCACTTTTAAAAGTTTGCCAATTCTAGTCGATTTTTATTGGAGGGTATATTCGAATTGTGAGAATGGATAGATGAGGCGTAGCATTTTTGTGGTGTTGGAGGTATGGCTGACTTGACTTCGCGTATAGGTCGAAATTTCGGTCCTGGCGTATGGTGGAAATGGATCTTAGGGTCGTATCGAATTAAGGATTGTATTCCGAGGTGATTATGAAAAACGTGAATGTTAGATAGTTGAAAATAAAACGTTATCTACGTAGTTAGATGCAACCTCGCTTCATCAGAAAAAAACACAAAATTGAGGCAGATAACGACTCATGGTAATAAAACTATTTTATATTGGGTATTTACTGTAGACCTTACCCATAAATGTTAAGAGTATATGCTACTATCCTTTCGAATAAAAAATAGCTTTTTCTGTTTGACGGATTTCAAGGGGCTATATCAGTGTGCCATTTAAAAAAATCGATTTTTTCGCCTTTTTCGACAGTTTATACTTTCAAGAATATCCTGTAAACATTTCAACATCTCTAATACTCCCCGAATGACAGCCTTCTAAAGAGCAACCGCTCGTAGGTATAACATCGATAGTTAAATCTTTAAACGCGTTTTTCTCGAAATGAGATTTTTCAAATTTGCTGACATTGTAACTCAAAGAGCAATTATCCGATTGACTTGAAATTTGAACTGAGTACTCTTGAATATATTTATTCTCCAATGACGTAGGATATTTTTGATTGGATGAAAATTGGCGATTTGGCATTGAAAAAAACCTCCCTTTTATAGGCAAGGAAATAGACTTTTTTCATAACTACGCCATTTTGTTAAATTTTGATATTTTTCGAAAATCCTACGTCATTGTACAGACTATACCTTCCAGTTTAACGACATTTTTTCCGTTTTCGATTTCAGCTACTCAATCGGCCGGAATCATGTCAGCAGTGGAGGAACTTTTTTTTGTCGTCTCCGAAGCCAGCGCACAAATCGCTTGGATCTCAATATTTCTCTATGAAAAAAACTGTGCAATATAGGTCAAATATAGTCAAATATATTATTAATTTTCCGAAACATTTAATTAAGTACTTTTCTTCCAAAAAATTACCGAAAATCACACAAATTTTCAGCGTTCACTGTTATAGGCGCTTAAAGCTCTGCTTGACGGATCCAGATGACAGGGAAATTCCAGGAGTGTTTATTTTCACATACCAATGATTCAGAAAAAAGCTTCAGCCTCTTTCGAGCCAGCTCCCCTCGAACAGACGGACGAAATTTCCGAAAATTCTAGATATCGCTTCAGCATCGTATTCTAGCCCTACCAACTTGATGTCAGCCGGAGAAAAGGAATGTACTCTACACATTCATAGTATCGGCAAGATAGCAGCTTGTCAAATGAAACACCCGTTTCCTTACGGCCCTTAATTGTACCACAGCGACCGCAATAATTTTACTCAAACGTACTCGCTGAGTGCTATTCTCACGAATTATTTCACATTTTTCACCCCAAGGTAAGATGGAGAGGTGAGCGAATGGGGAGACCACTGTTACCAATAAGCAGACATGATAAGATGACGAGGCTTCTCAGTAGCTACTCGACCCTAACGACTAGCAACGCACCCCCAAAACGTCATCAATTACAACCATCCACCAGAAAGGGACTTCATCCACCTGCAAGCCCGTCCAAACGTGACTCAGACTCGCTCTCCTTTCCTCTCGCCACCTGGCCCGGGCCAGGTTCCTCTCGATCCCAAACCCCAGAATCTTCGGGCGGATCGCCACTCAACAAACTGGAGCAGAAGAATCCTCGCACCCCAGGTGGTTTTTCCCGGATCGAAGGATGTTGAATGCCCTGGCTGTTGCGACGATGATCAGCGTGCGTTCATGATAAAACGGGCGAGTTTAGCCGCGGGGCTTTCGCGCGAATCGAGGCTCTTAATCCAGGCACGTCCTCGCGCGTCAATCGCGTACGAATCCGGTCGGTTGGACGGCAGGATGGTGCCACGGGCTAGGAGACTCGGGGTCCGCTGATGGCGGGATGAAGACAGAGGGAGGACGAAATGGACGAAGGGGAGAGAGGGCTAGAGAGAGAGAGAGAGACAGGAACAGAGAGAGAGATGGCAACGTCGGGCACACGCAGATTTGCCAATTTGCCGTCGGCGTTATGTAGGTGGTTAGCCCGGTTAGCTGCTGGAGTGAGATGAAGTGCACGTTTACGAACGAGATTCTCGTACACCGGCGAATGCTGGAGGCTGATGTGCGGTCGAAGAGATTAATATGCGCGCGAGGCGAGAGAACGTACAACGTATGCTTTTGCCGTACACCCACATACCTGTGTATGAATATAGAGTTTCATATATGGATGATGGTCGAATGTATGGGTTTGAGCACGCTCGTCACCCGGGTCTCGCCACCACGGTTTTGTTCCGAAGGAGCGAGAGAACGACGAAAACCAGGCAGCAGCATATTCACGAGAATCTCGGAGCCAAACGCTCTTTCTCCTACTGGGGTGGTTGCAGCCCCCCCATGCTGTACGAGCATATCCTCCAACGCGACCCATCGGCGTTCATGCACGGGGCGAGCACACCTCGACTTCGTGCCCACACACCCGTCGCTTCAACTGGTTTGTACGTAGCTATCGCTACGTTTGACCAACCTCTCGCGATTTTCCGTTCTCCTCCCGCTGGTCTCGTTGGACCCGCTTCGCTCTTGCCACGATTGCAACGTTCATGGTGTGTAGGGTCGAAGTGGAACGAGGTGAGCTTTCCTGCGGCCGCGGATTCCCGTTCCAAATATCTCTCATCCCTTCGTTGAACACGACTCTCACCCCCCTTGAGCTACACCGCTGTTGCTTCTCTTCCCGAGTACACCCCTCCCGAATCGCGGCTCGACCAACGTTTAGTAATTTCTGTCACGAGTCGTACGTTCCGCTACGACCGTTATACGCCCATCCTACGTCACCCCTTGCCCAGGGAGGCGCCCAATAACGCCGCTCACCCTTCTGTTACCGCCGCTTTTTACCTATAAAACGAGAAAGCCGAGCACGCGGATGTGCCTCGTGATTCTCGCACGCGGCAGAAATACATTATACGCTGGACGGTCTCGCGAACAGCGAACTGTGGGCGGCGATCGGCCCACTCGAACTAATTAGGGGAACGAGCAAACGGACCGTGGTCGCTCGGCTGATTTGTAAGGAGCTGAGCGAGAGGCTACTCGATCGGATCTTATTCTCAGGGGATCGGGATTACGGATATCAATGGGGGTGAGGATTGATTTTATGGATGGTTCGATGCATCGATGGTTAATGCGTCAATGATCCACGGCAGCCCGAGTCGAAATTGTCAGCCTATTTTGCCCCTCCAGATCCTCACAGTGGTAGAAGATAAAGGCAGTAAAGTAGCTTCGCATTCAATATAAAATAAGCTCCTACTTAACGCCTAGGACGGGAACAAATTTCCCTTTTCTCCACTTGCAGGCGCTAAGGAGGACGTCGAATGGTACACGTATACAGGCACACGCATACACTCTATTACGCAAATAGAGATACATATGCCCGAATACGCGTATGCGTAGACACACGTATATACCCGCGAACATACATGCCTAAGCATACACCAACACACGTATACTAGTACCTATAAGTATGCATGCGTGCCTGCTATAGGGATCCGCGTATACATGCATACATGAGGGAAATTCCTATCAAAAATATTGTAACTGTTTGCCCAAAATCCATTTCTTCCACTTTGGAGAGTTGCTGGAGCTGCAGGGGCAAGTTTGCAGCGAATGCGAAAGGTTCGCTGGGTGGAGATAACGGAAAGGCCATTGGAAAAGTAGGCCTCAACGGCGAACGCGCGGTCCTACCTAGTCCAATGCATGACGGTTACTGAAAACTATCAGACCCGCTCTTTCGAATGCGACCATCCCCACCCTTGTTTCGTCGAAGCAGCCAAATGCACGATAGGTCCGAAAAGAGGAGCTGCAACGACTTCAGCTAGGTTAGGTAGGAGTATAAGGGCCTATGCAGGAGGTAAGCACCAAAGGAAGAGCATGTGGCGGCCCATAGAAGGACTTCTAGCAGTAAAAAGACTCAAGTGAGGCTGACATAGGATCAAAGACCTTGGAAATAGGCTGAAAATTTCGACTCGGGAGTGCATTAACGGTCGATGCCAATTTTTTAATGGCGGACGACAATGGATCAAAGATTTGGTACAATACGTCAACGGTCAACGTCAATGTATCAGTGACTAACAACAATCCATTAATGATCAACGACAAGGCCCAATGATCAACGTTAATGTTTCAATGAAGAGTGGAAATCCCTCAATGATCAACGGCAATATCTCAATGATCGACATCAACACCTCAATAATCAACGACAATGCATTAAGGGAAGGTTCTGCCTTGTTGGGTCAAAAAATGTTCCATTTTTCACCAATTTTTTATGCGAAAAGTATTAAATATAAAATGTTGATATTTGGTATGTTGACTAAGCGGCCTTTATTGAACATCAAAAGATTTTTTAAAGTTTGATCGGAAGAAAGTTTGTTTTTTTCCCAAAAAAATTCGCAGCGGTATGCTCACTTTTTTAAATATTTTTAATATTTTCTTCTTGATTCTAGGTCAACTTATACACGAAGTATGTATAACTTATACACATTATGTATAAAGTAAAAATATATTTGATTTTTTTGCTTCAGATCACCTGTCCGGGACTTAGGACTTCCGCAAGCGAAGAATGTCATCGCCTGCGCACCGACATACGTAGCTCCTCCCACTCCCGCCACCATGTTTTGTCAAACTTTAACAAATATTTTGATGTTTAATAAAGACCGCTTAGTCAACATACTAAGTATCGACATTCTATATTTAATACCTTTCGCATAAAAAATTGGTGAAAAATCGAACATTTTTTGGCCCAACAAGGCAGAACCTCCCCTTTATGGTCAATGTCAATGGATTAAAGTTAGTCGACAATGCATCAATGATTTACGACAATACATCAATGATCAATGTCAATGCATCAACGACTAATGACAATCTATTAATGATCAACTACAAGGCCCAGTGAACAACGTCAATACCTCAATGATCAGTGGAAATGCTTCAATTATCAATGGCAAAATTTCAATAATCGATACCAGCACCTCAATGATCAACGTCAACGCCTAAATGAGCAACGTCAACACTTCAATGAGCAACGTCAACACCTCAATGAGCAACGTCAACACCTCAGTGAACAACGTCAACACCTCAATGATCAACGTCAATTCGTCAATGATCAACGTCGATTCATCGATGCCATCAATGACGTTGACCACCAACATGTCTTTGATGCCTTCCGATCACCCTATGCATTTCTGTCCTAAAAGATCTCAATCTACCTCCACATTCTCCGAACAACATCTCAATCTCCCGGATATTCGTCGTACCTCTGAAATTGGTAGTGTCGTTGCCAATTCCCGTGGTTTTTTTTATCTTTCTCATCGCTGCCATGTCGGGTGACAGTCTATGACGAGAAACGGCTTGCGTGGAAGAGTCCGGTAGGAGGATCTTGCAGCCTGGTACACCACGCCCAGAGGTTCGTGCCGCCCGACTTGTCGTTCTATCCGGTACGAGCATCTCGCGCCAAAGAGGAAGCTCCCGGAGGATGCTCGAAAGAGACGCGAATAAATGTATATACATCTATATCCGTACATACAGATATATACATATATGCACTCATCATAGCTTGCAGCATCTAGAGAAGGCGGAGCTTCTATTTCTAGTGGCTGGGTTGGATTCGTTCGCGGTTCGTGGGAGGCAAGAGTGAGGATCCCACTGTCAACGAGACACGTAGAACCCAACACCACCTATCCACCAGTACGGTATCTTCCGAACTTTAATTCTATCCTACATACATATGTATCATCGAAGTGCAATGCTGTGTGAGAGCCATTCGGTCGAAGAGTACCAAAGAGGACATAAAAGGAGGGTGAACGAAAGAGGGAGAAGACTTCGCTGCGGACTAGTACAGAATAATAGTGCCTGTATCTAGATGCAGGGCCAAGTAACTGTGAGGGGCCGTTAAAGCCCGGGATGGTAGAAGTCTTCTCCTCTCTCTCTCTCTCTTTAACTCCCTTCGCGAGTGTACCAAGACCTAGACGGAGGTGAGAGAAATTGCACCAGGCACGCGCAAAACCGAGGTACTTCATGTATACCGTGAAATATAGACGTATACATATGTACATACGCGGCGAAAAGACAAGCAGCGCGGGAATGGTATATATTAAGGTGGCGAGCGCGTCGGCGCCGAGAATTCTGCTCTCCCGACGAGGACGATAAATATACGACGGAAAGTTGGCGAGGCAAGCTAAATCGCGCATAGCCGAGCGCCCATTTTCTGCCATAATCGTGGGTATAGAGTCAGCTCGCGTGTCCCAAGATCGTCTCTCTCTGCGGCGTGACCATAAAAGTATCTCGATGTGCACTCGGGACGCTACCAACGACCGAGACAATGTAGGCCACACATGTGGCTTTTGCAGATTCTGAATACAGGGGAGAGAAGCCGGATGGCTTGTACTCGAAGGGACCAGACGTCTTCACGATCCTGCTATCTCAGCGGTATTATACAAATGTGGTGACTGTAGATTCGTCTTTTCAGATGGCAGTTGAACTGGCAGGGTCGGAAGACGAAGGAATGTCTGTCAATTATGGAAAGTTCATCTGCCTGATGGCAGTTGGAGTGACAACGGCTGAAGCTCTTTGACGGAATCTCTGGCAGGTGAAAATGAACACTTCCAGAATTTTCTGACACTTTCATTTGGACCCACCAAGATTGCGTTGATTATTTTGAAAAGATACTGGCATGTGAACAGCCTTTAGCATTTATAGGGGAGCTCCTTAGTAACCCAAATCGTAACCTTCAACGAGTAACATCGCGTGTATCCTGAGCAATAACATTCGCTAACCTAAACAAACTCAATGTAAAACAATTTCGTTGGCTCCAATCATCGTCTGACTCAATATTTAGTGGTGATTCGATTGGGGGTATGTACCAGGTGTAGAAGGATGAAACCGGAATTTCCCTATAGATGGTGCTAGCCATCAGTTTGGGGACCGTAAGACCGCTTCTGCAGCGCCATCACCTTCCTCTAACAGCTAACGAAGATTTTCAACACACAACAACCCAAGTTCCCTACACTGGTATATTTTTCTATAACCTTAAACATGTCGAGTTTTGTGCCTACGAACTAAGATTTACGAACAGCATTGGTTTTCTGTTATCATGTGAAGAAAACTGCTGCAGAATCGCATCGAATGCTTGTCGAAGCTTACGGTGGACATGCTTTTGGTAAAACACAGTGTTTCGTGTGGTTCAAAAAATTCAAAAGTGGTGATTTTGACGTGAGAAATGAAGGGCGTGGGAAAGCACCGAAAAAGTTCGCAGACAACGAATGGCAAGCCTTATTGGATGAAGATGATACTCAAAGTCAGCAAGAACTCGCGGACCAATTGAATGTGACGCAGAAAGCTGTCTCCGTTCGTTTGAAAGACCGGAATGTGGAAAAGGCAACACAAAGTCATTTTGCTCCATGATAATGCTCCATCACACACAGCAAAACGAGTCAGGGAAACGATCGAGGCGTTCAGTTGGGAAATACTAGCGCATGCGGCTCATTCTCCAGACTTGGCTCCGTCCGATTATCATCTATCCGCATCAATGGGACACGCTCTCGCTAAACAACGCTTTAATTCGTATGAAAATGTACGAAAATGGCTCGACAACTGGTTTGCTTCAAAAGAAGAACTGTTTTTTTGGCGTGGCATTCATAAATTGCCGGAGAGGTGGAAAAAATGTATAAATCGCAATGAAGATTATATTGATTGAATGTTTTTTATCATTTTCAAACCACAGACATGTAATTTTTAGAAAAAAAATCGCTTTCATATTTCTACACCTGGTATTAAGCTGTCTAGAAAATGTTTTTTCTCAACTGTATTCGGCTCTCATTAACTGATTCCAACAGCCTGAATCCGCTAGACTTCTAGCCAATGAAGAACAAGAATCAACTTCAACATCAAGATCCCCTGATGCCATTGCAACCCATCAACCAATGCACCGATCCCCGGCAGCTGGTGACGCCATTATGGATTTTCCTATCCAGCCACATCCTCCAGTTTTGCAAAGTGCAGATCGCCGTGGCGCTGCCACCAAGTGACATTAGTTGGCAGAAACTTCGCGTTGCCTTGTGAACGAGAGTAAGGATGGCGAGATGAGAAGTTTGGTAGCGGAGGACGAGGACCACCGAAAGACGCCCGGGGAGGAGGTTCACGTGGGCCCCGCGTAATAAGCTCGCGAGGTCGCTGCACTCCTCCCGGCCGGAGCTACTCCCGACATATACGACAGCTCGGTACCTCCGGTGCTCCGCCTAGTTCGCCCAAGGGGTGGCAAAGTGTTGAACACGGGAGAAATCGCGGCGAAGAGGAGGTCCGCGCCCGGCGCAAACATCTCTTTCCACTTGTGCGCGAGACCGCAATACGGAATAACCGAGTAGTCTTGGCATACTCTCGTATATATGTAGGAGCTGTCGCGAATCCGCGAGCTCCGGCCATCCCTTATAGGGGTGTACTTACTGATGCACCCACCTAGGATAGGTTCTACTCAATCTCTCCCACCCCTTCACTGCTATTCTTGCCTCGCGCGCCTCGCCCTCTCGCTGCACGCCATTTTGTTCGAGATAACGTCCAAATTATCCACCCATCTTCCAACATTGGAAAGAGTCAACACCAACATTGGAAACGCGCTTTGGACATTTACGTCAAAGCTCCTAAAATTGGAACTAAGCCTTTTTCTTCAAAATAGATTCTGAATTTACCCTGATTCGCGTCATGCCATTCCGAGTCGAAATTTTTAGCATATTTTGTCTCTCCAGATCCTCACAGTGGTAGAAGATAAAGGCAGTAAAGTAGCTTTGCATTCAATATAAAATGAGCTCCTACTTAACGCCTAGAACGGAAACAAATTTCCCTTTTCTCCACTTGCAGGCGTTAAGGAGGACGTCGAATGGCACACGTATACACGCACACGCATACACTCTATTACGCATATATAGATACATATGCCTCAATACGCGTATGCGTAGACACGCGTATATACCCGCGAACATACATGCCAAAGCATACACCAACACACGTATACTAGTACCTATACGTATGTATGCGTGCCTGCTATAGGGATCCGCGTATACATGCATACATGAGGGCAATTTCTATCAAAAATATTGTAACTGTTTGCCCAAGATCCATTTCTTCCACTTTGGAGAGTTGCTGGAGCTACAGGTGGAAGTTTATAGCGAATGCGAAAGATTCGTTGGGTGGAGATAATGGAAAGGCCATTGGAAAAGGAGGCCTCTACGGCGAACGCGCGGTCCTACCTAGTCCAACGCATGAAGGTTATTGAAAACTATCAGACCCGCTCTTTCGAATGCAACCATCCCCACGCTCGTTTCGTCGAAACAGCCAAATGCACGATAGGTCCAAACGCAATCAAAAGAGGAGCTGCAACGACTTCAGCTAGGTTAGGTATGAGTATCAGGGCCTATGCAGGAGGTGAGCAACAAAGGAAGAGCATGTGGCGGCCCAAAGTAGGACTTTTAGCAGTAAACAGACTCAAGTGAGGCTGACAAAGGATCAAATGCCTTTAAAATAGGCTGAAAATTTCGACTCAGGATATCTTTGTGCTTCAGACATGCTGATCAGACTGCATTCAACTGCAGCAGGTTGAACTAGCGTTTGGAACGATCTCGAATTCCCGCTACGAAACTGCCCAATGTGCAATCGGGTGGCCTATACTCGACGCCTGATATTCGTACATTCGGAGGTCGTAAGAGGGCGCTCGCGGCGGACCTATCGCGAACGTGTCTCTTTTCGCCACGGCCCATCGGGAATCACAATAACGTCGAATCACGGAGCTTTCTCGTCAAACATTTGTGCACGCCTGTCCCTCCCGGAAGGGTAGAACGAAACCGTTGACTTTTTTTCCCTTTTTTTATAATTGCATTTTTCAATAACGGACGGAGCTAACCCCAGGGAGGGGTAGAGAGCTCGATCTCCGAGGGTTTCGGAAACCGGCACACTGCACTTTCTCGCACTATGCACTCACACAGCCACACGCGAGTATGTGGGTACTCGTATGCGTGGGTCGGTGTGGACGAGTCGATATATAGGTATGCACCTAACCCTCTTTCCACGTGACGAGTCAGACGTGCGGTATGCAGAATCGAATTCTGTACTAGTGACGCGTGTTTCCTACGTAGAGAATTATTATTCGCAGATCAACGAACTGGCTAATTCCCTCTCATGTTTCAATGCAATTATCAATCGTTCGATAACCATAACAAGGCATGTGTGAATTAATATATGTCCCTTTCTCCCTTTTATCGTAACGTATATTACATGTATACATACGTATACGTGCACATATATGTTTTATATAATTTTCTCACAGTGGATGCATCGTATAATCTGTACGTATACGTCATATATGTATAATGTATTGTACATATATCGGGAAAGGTGATTTTGAACAACCTACTGCAAGAATGGTTCTCAAAGTTGAACGTGCTTAAAATCACTTTTCCCTATATACGTATATATATATATATATATATATATATATATATATATATATATATATATATATATATATATTTGTGCGTCCCTCTTATCTCTGCCACCCGAAATAACTCGGTAATAATCGACATCACAAAAAAATGTTCCAGACAAAAGTTGTACGGTGTGAAGGGGGCCATCAAATGCGACGAATTATTTTCATTTCGGTGGAGGCGCTGGCATACAGTGAAGGTCACCTCCACTTTTTTAAATGGAATGGTCCATTTTTTTTCAACCATCTTGTGGAGCACCTCAATCCGCATAAAAAACATTAGGGGGTCAAACTCGTTCAAGGTCATTCGAGGTCAGAAGGGATTATACAAATCTGAATATATCGGATCACTGCCAAATATTTGACAGTGATTCGAGATATTTAGATTTGTATTTCATTTCAATAGGTGACCTTGAATAGCCTTGAACGACTTTGAACCCCCTAATGCTTTTTTTGCGGCTTGAGATGCTCCACAAGAAGGTTAAAAAAATGTACCATTCCATTTAAAAAAGCGGAGGTGGATTTCACTGTGCGGCAGCGCCTCCGCCGAAAAAAAAAAATTGGTCATATTTGATGGCCCCCATCCCACCGTACAACTTTTGTCTGGAACATTTTTTTGTGACGTCGATGATTAACGAGTTATTTCGGGTGGCAGAGAAGAGGGACACCCTATATATGTATATACATGCAGATCACAAAATGTATTTGCAGTGGAAAAGGACATAATGCACTTTGCCGGATGGATATAATTCTGCGTGTAACTAATAAGAGGGAGGACCTAGACGGGAGTGAGAAAAGAGGAAAAGGAAGGACATTACCGGGAGGATCACCACCAACGACCTCCCCATTTTCTCTGTACTATGGAAATGTAAAAAATAATACGAACGAGGCTTTAAAAGCGACAGATCGGTTTTCGGGACTCGGTAAAAAATAATACGAACGAGGCTTCAAAAGCGACAGATCGGTTTTCGGGACTCGCTGAGGAAACTCGTCACGTGTGGCAGCACGTCGAGACTGGTAACCAAATAATTTGGTGTGTTCTCACTTTCTCTCTCTCTCTCTCTCTCTGTCTCTCTCACGCACACATACCCTCTTCCTCTTTGGACAGAATTTTCGCAACGGTATAATTGGAGCGTCGCCGGGCTCGTTAACGACGCGCATTCGTAATGAGTTTCACGTTACTGTTTCTATATTATCTCCCCCCTCCTGCCTGGCACAATCATATCCGTTTTGTACGCACAAAGCGACAGATGGATGAAAGGAAATTGAGGGGAACATTTTGTTTCGATAAAATGTTTTTGGTAAAGCAGAGTAAATTCAATTGCGAATAGTTCAGATTTTTTGACAGAAATTGAAATCTTAACGCAGTATTGTTGTTCCGGGCGCTGTTTTGGACGAGATTTTTAGGATGAAATAACTATGAAACTGTTCCAGTATTCTTTCCGATTTTTTTTACACGTGTTTATTGATCCTTTAAAAATATGGACAAAGTGAAAAAAGAAAAGAATGTATTATCATGTACTTTTGTACGTCTGTTTACGACGATGCGTGGAAAACGCCCCCAATTGGCGACCAGTGTGGTGGACGTTGTATGAATGTAAAAAAAACCATATTCATAATGTGTATAAGCGTTGTGATGCTAGATACCAGATGCAGCGAAAAAAGTTCACCAAATGGCGGCATGCTAAATTTCAATTATTAGTTATTCCGATTTTTCTGACCATTCTACGAGTTATATGGAGAAAAAGGGGATATTACGATATCTGTGGCCCCAAGTTTTGGCCATGCAGTCTTTATATTTGGCCCAAAATAAGTCTTTTTTCAAGAATACAAAAAAATCAAAATTCGGCTTTTAAGGGGGTGAAACAGAGGTTTTAAATTTTTAATGAGGCGGAGTATTTTTTGGGTAGATTTCTTTAGAATTCGGCGTAAACATTCTAGCAAACAAGTAATTTTCAAAGAGTTAGGTAGTTCATTGAAACACGATTTGTAACGGGATAAACGGGAGCTTGGAACGTTGTTAAACATGGGGATATTACGGTATCTGTGGCCCCTAATTCTGACCACGCAGCCATCATATGTGACCCAAAATAAGACTTTTTTGAGGAGTGGTAAAAATCGAAATTCGATCCTTAAGGGGTTGATACAGGGGTTTTAAAGTTTGTATGGGACATCATATTTTTTTTGACAGATTTGCTTGAAACTTGGTGTAAATACTCTACAATACAAATAATTGAACACGTATTTCTGCATTTCCTAAAAGTGGACCCTTAAGAGAGTTAAACGGGGGGGTAAAAGTTTGTATGAGACAACATATTTTTTTGTCAGATTTACTTGAAACTTGGCATAAATACACTAAAATACAAATAATTAAACACGTATTTCAACAATTTATGAAGTTTAACCTTTAAGGGGGTTAAACGGGAGTGTTAACGTTGATAAGAGAAAACACGTTTTTTTACCAAATTTACTTGAAACTTACTAAATTGATTTGATATAGAACACTAGATGTTTTCCTCTGTGTTTGGTGTGTGTAGACAGTCAAGTAGTACTTTTTTAGCCCCTTAACTGCGTTTGTTTCAGTTGGCATAAATATACCAAACAAATACATGTGTAATTATTTGTATTGGAGTGTATTTATACCGAGTTTCGAGCAAATCTGACCAAAAAATATGTTGTCTCATATAAACTTTGAAACCTCCGTTTCACCCCCTTAAGGGTCGAATTTCGATTTTTACCACTCTTGAAAAAAGTCTTATTTTGGGTCAAATATGAAGACTGCGTGGTCAGAATTAGGGGCCACAGATATCGTAATACTGCCGAGAAAAAGAAATTATTTCTACGTTGTTCTACTACCAACGTTGAAAAGCAGTATAATGAAGGTGTACGCCATATCTGAGCTCAATCGGCCAATTGGTTATGGCGATATCGTTTTTGCCGATTTGAAAAACAGTTTCGAAAAAAAAAACGCGTTTAAAGGTAAACGTACTCCTTATAACTCGTACAACTCGTCTAATTCACAAGTACCATTAACCGGTTTTCACAGATGTATTCAGAAAGGTATGTGAAATAATGAAATTAAATTAGAGAATAAACGATTTATTTCAAATTTCTAGACAACACTGCCTCAAGAAGGGAGTACGTTTAGGTGAGGAAAAAATTGCTAATTTTCACGTTGTCATGTTTTATATTACTACTTTTGGCTGTGAGCAGAGATGGCCATACCTCAATGCTTTTGTATCGAGATACAAAAAGATACTCGCTACGAGCTACTCGATACTTCGGTATGAAAGTATCGAACATGTATCGAGTAAGCAAAATTTTGTTCGAAAAATCGGTATACCGATATAGCACGGTAGTGGCGAACACAGACACTTTTCGCCTCCTTCTTCTCCCTATATATAACCGACAGTTAATCATAGGCAACACAACGGCACGTGAATTAAAAAAAAAATCAAGATCGATGCTCATCTTAGATAGGGGAGACCGGGGCAAAACGGGGGGCGCAAACAAATCACGGATTTTTTTTCTTCAAAATTCTGTTTTTTTTTTCAAGTTATTTGAGAAAAATATTTGCTTACCAAACAAATATGGATTATTGTATACAAACAGTAGCATTGGAAACAGTACACACCGCGGAAGTGAATACTTCTTTGCACTACGTTCCGAATCGTGAAAATCGATGACTGACTGAAAATTCGCCAAGAATCAAAAAATTATCCGATTCTCGTGTTCCAAGTCGCATTAGAAGAAATAATAATTTTAAAATAAATATTCATTCAACAAAATTATGAATCGGGTTTTTTTTCATACAAATCAGATGTGGGTGCATTTTTCTGAATGCTTATACATTTTTTCAGAATTTCCTTATGTTTTTGAAATTCCCATTTCAAATTTTTAGAATGGCTATGTATATGCATTTTTTGGTCCAGTGTCTTTACAATTTTTTTAAACTGATGATCAACTTGTCTGTAAAAACACATATAAAATTTATATCGTTTTGTTTACGTTTCATAATTTGAGACATAGAAAGTTGAGATATCGCCACATGTAATTTCACAACCCACGGGATTTCTCTATTCACTCAATTTTTTATTATTTTCGTATTAAACTTTGGAGTGGAAGAATATGCGATTATCGGTCAGCGATCTATTCGCCCGATGGATTTTTACTTTTTTCATTTAATTAAATTTTAATATCTCATAGAGTTTCTTCAAAACAAATATTGAATTTACGTGGAAGCGTGTACTTTTCATGAAAAGCTTCGAGGACCGATTGTTAACTCATTTATAATTTCGTTGAGATATCGCCACTTCTGTAAACCACTATGTAAATATTAAGATAATATCCGAAAAAATCTTAACTTTTTTATTATTTAATTATATTAATTATATTATTTATTATTTATTTAATTATCAATGCATACGAGTTATTTTTATTCCTACAATTATACCTTCCCTGATTCCACTCGTTGCTACTACTACCATTGAGTCATTTTGGTTTTGGTATCGAAAAAAATTCCGTAACTCGATACAAAGGTAGCGAGTGGCGAAAAAAAATCGTATTGAGTATCGGTCAATACAAATTTTGGACATCTCTGGCTGTTAGATGGTATGTTTTTATCGATCTGTAAAAATGGCGGGGGTATGGCACGGTCTTCTAACCTGCATTTTCGAAACTGGCGTGACGTATAACTAGAAAACGAATCGACCGATTCTGATGAAATTTGGTCTAGATCTTTCTAACCTCATTCTCCAAAACATGACGTTAAATTTTTTTTTTTAACTTTTAAAAACTTCTTTATTGAAAAATGTAGCATTTTTTTTGGAAAATTCAATCTTTTTGTTTCAAAGCGTTCCGTTTCATTCATTTTCAACATTTCTCACTTTTTCTTGGTTCATATTCTGCGTATAAGTGTTAATGAAAGAAACATCTTCGTTGGTTTTTTTCAGATGAATCCCGCCGACGCTACGTGTCACGCCGTCTGACAACATCCGCCGCAACCCGTTTAGAACACCGTGCCATAACGCCGTGAATTTTAAATATTAATAAAAAAAATACCATGTAACAGCTAAAAGTAATAATAAAACATACCCAAAAACCCAAAAATGGTGAAGAAATCTTTCCTTTTCAAAATGAATCATGGAAATCAGCAATTTTGTCCTCGCCTAAAGGTATCTATCCTCGTAAGCACTCATGTTTTATCATCGCAGAGTGATTCGTAGCTTTTGTATATATTTATATTAAAGAATACATATAGCCTAGTCCTTTGCCATATGAATGTATGGAAAAAGAGCATCTCGACCCGTTATATCTACATGTAATCTTGACTACCGGCACACCTGGCCGTTTCGTAGACGGTCCTTTAAATGTTTTTATATAAAAATGCTTAAATTTATCTCGAAGTAATTTTGACGACATTGAGGTTACGTAATTCCGAGTATGGAGACAATATCCTACGATGAGGACATTAATAGAAGTCGAATGTCTTCAAAATCAACTTTCCCTACACATATAAGATGTTTTTATATACTGTAAACCGCGGTAACTTTGGGACTGGGGGTACAATTTTGGGACATGGCGTAACATTCGACTTTTGAATTTCCCACCAACACCATGCCTTATGAATTAGCGCGCAATCACCACTACTGCTTGTATGTGCTGCTACCTACGCAGCGATTATTTGAAGCTGTAGTTGTACTGACGTGTCCCAAAGTTACCCAAAGTTGCCCAAAAGTGTCCCAAAGTTACCCGAAATTGTCCCAAAGTTGCCCAAAGTGACCCAAAACTGTCCCAAAGTTACTAAAAATTGTCCCAAGGTTACCCGAAATTGTCCCAAAGTTGCCCAAAGTGACCCAAAACTGTCCCAAAGTTACTAAAAATTGTCCCAAAGTTACCCAAAACTGTCCCAGAGTTACCCAAAACTGTCCCAGAGTTACCCAAAACTGTCCCAAAGTTATCCAAAACTGTCCCAAAGTTACCCAAAATTGTCCGAAAGTTATCCCGGTTTCGGCATAACGTTTTTTTCCCGAGTTCAAACGTATACCCTCGCAGGTTTTTACGTCTTGACCTTCCCAATTAAAGCCTTTTCTATCGCTCCCTACCCGCACATCGCTGACCCAACCTAACTTCCGTTGCGTCCACAGCCTCCTCAAGCTACACTATACCGCATTTCCCGAGGGTACGGTGAAACTGTGCAAAACCCATGCCGTTCAAGACGGCTTCATATTCTTCTGATTATCCGGTGCACAGAAGTTTCACTCAAGTATCTACACCAAGGTCTCAGAAGTATCGGCTTTTCGCTGACGGGTGATGCGCAAGCTGGTGCACGGCTGAGCGGTCACCGCTCCGAATATCGGCCATACACAACGCTGCTTAACTCGAAGTACCGTCGGAGCAGAACCCCGACTACTGCCCATTCACCAGTGTTGGTCGTATGTGAAACTAAGCATTTGTACGGTAACGTCGGGATTCTGGAACGTGGCGCAACGCATTTTCACGGGCGGGTAGCGCGGGATTTGGCGGCGGCACAGCAGGCACACCAAATGTACGCGCGTATCTGTCATGCGGTAGAAAAGCAGTTAGCCTCATTTGTATTCTTAGGGGTGTGAAAGCCTCGTCGGGGCAGCGACGCTTTACCTCGGTAGCTTCAAATCTCGCTCTCTCTCTCTCTCTCTCTCTCTCTCTCTCTCTCTCTCTCTCTCTCTCTCTCTCTCTCTCTCTGACTTTACTCCTCTCCTATCTATTTCTTCGATCACAGAAAACGCACACAGCCACCCACCCAGTGGCGCACGATTTACCATCGCACGTCGTACGAATTATTCGGTAATCAAATTTTCTCCGGCCGCACACGTCGTCACGGTGCCCTCCTCGGCGCGCCGTTACTCTTCTGACTTCTCTATTTTACGAGAGAACCGTGTACCGCCCCGAGACCGCCGACGTCCGACACACGCGCACGAATATTATTCGGAGGCTCAAAAAAAACAAAAAACAAAAAAGAAATAAACCAAAGAGCGCGAGAAAAGAAAGGAAAAGAAATAAACAAAAGAATGCGAGAAAATAATGAAAAAAATAAAATAAAAAACGAACGCCAGAAAATTAAGGGATCATCCAAGTGTAAAGTTTTCGAAAAATCAATATTTTTTGTATTATCCGATAGTATAGACGGTTATAAACACACTGTTCAATTTTTGGGGCGAAATTCGAATTATTCCGATTGCCACAGCCTTTTTCAGAAAACAAAATTGAGACGGATAGCTTGAAAACTCTTCCTTTTTTATGAATAATCACGCCGTTCTTTAAGGGGTTAGGTCACTCTAGAGGCCGGAAAAATAGGCTTTTTGGGGTTTTTTTTTCAGAAAAACTACAAAATAAATCGAGATTACAAAAAAGAGTGTTTATCATACATATCAGTGACTGTATACAATAATTTTTTTGAAGCGATTCATTTCAAAATTGCGGCTGTGCAGCGTTTATCGCGAAACTGCATTTTTTTAAGTTGGCCGGAAACATAACTCAGACAATTTTCAACCGATTCACTTGAAATGTTGAATATATCTTGACAAATACATTGTCTATGGAAGTACGTAGGATTTTTTTTATATTGCATAGTTCATTTGTTATTAACAGTTATCTGACGATTTTTTAGGTAAATTTTTCACTTTCCAACAATTTGCCTAAAAAATCGTCGAATAATTGTTAATAACAAATGAACTATGCAATATAAAAAAAAATCGAACGCACTTCCATAGACAATGTATTTTTCAAGATTTATTCAACGTTCCAAGTGAATCGGTTGAAAATTGTCTGAGTTATGTTTCCGGCCAACTTAAAAAAAGCAGTTTTGTGATAAACGCTGCACAACCGCAATTTTGAAATTGATCGCTTCAAAAAAATTATTTTATGAAGTCACTGATATGTATGATAAACACCCTTTTTGTAATCTCGATTTATTTTGTGCTTTTTCTGAAAAAAAAAAATCCCCAAAAAGCTAATTTTTTCGGTCTTAACTTGCTCTAGAAGCTTTTTTTGAAATCGTCATATTTTTTTACCGAAAAACTGTCGAAAAAATATGCTAAATTCGATACTTTTTTTCAAACCGCCGCCATTTGGTAAAATAAAGGAAAATAAAATAAGTAAAAAGAATATAAAAAATATACATAAAAAATGTAAAAAAATAAATAAAAATACACGTTTAGAAATTTATTTTCCATTCTTCACGAGTGCTTTGATTTGACATTAAAAAATCAGACTGATTACCGTATTTTAACCGTCGAAAAAAAATCGCGAAAATTCGATATTTTTCGACCCGTTACACTGTGATGATCCCTCAAGGAAAAAATAAATAAATAAAAAAGAACGAGAGAACGCGAGAAAATAAACGGAAGAAAAGGGATAAAAATTGGAAAAAACGAAAGACAAATTACTGCTGTGAAATAAATTTCCTCGATCGTTCGAGCGGCCGCGACGTGAATTTATCGATCCGGCGTCGTCTCTCGCCGACTCATCTCCCTGGAGAACTCAACCCGATCGGCCGATTCTTTTGGGCCGCGATTAAAATACCTTTTCCCAAACACGCGACAACGAGCCCAAAATCACCGAACACGAAAAATCTGGATTTTTTTTCGGTTCCCGCAAGCACGGGCTGAACTGCTTGACAGCCCCGTTCGATGATGTCCCGCCTGCACGTGCCGTAAAAAAGAAACATACGCATACTCAGAGAGCAGCAATATTTTGGGATGGTACGATCGCGCTGTTGCTCGAAAGCTCGTTCCGCCACGTATTTTTACGTCATTTTGTGTACGACTGCGAGTGTTTCTTTTTTTTTTCTTTTTTATAGCTTCATAAACGCGGTACACGGATATTACATCGGAAACTACGAAGCTTCGCTCTTCTTTTTACCCCTTCAGCGGTACATAGATATATATATATATATATATATATATATATATATATGTTTGTGGGTATAAATGTTCGTGGCAATATGCAACAACTGAACTTATGGACAAAAACACGTGAGGATTTCGTGTTCGCGTCGCTCATATTTTCATCCATGTATACGCGCACATACACGTACCATTCATTGTTCGTTCGTCAATATTTTCACGTGTTTTTCACAACAGTGTCGATATATATATATATATATATATATATCGGTTGCATCCACCAAAAAAAGGTGAATTAAGGTAAATAATGGAGAATCCTCGAAGGAGAGCTCAAAAAAAAATTATTTCGAATGGCGCATTGCATTTGAATATTTTGCATAAGAATAACCCAGAAAAATATTGGGATTCCTGAATGTGGTAGTGCTACTCGTCAGAAAAAAATTCACACAAAGATGTCATTAACATATTCTCATGGAGAATCAAATTTCCAACAAAAAAGTTTTTACGAAAAATTAGCTCAGAACAACCGTTCAAGTGGAATCGCTATCTGAAATTGAATTGATAGAAAAAAAAATTCAAAAGGCTGTAAAAATCGAATTCTTCGCTTTACGAAAAAAACTTTTTGGGGTCTTTTTTTGTAGAGAATTTTCGCTCTGACATACAATTTGCATGGAATCGTTCTCAAAATATTTCTCTGATACAAAAAAAATCAAGTACAACAAGAAATATAAAAGAAACGACGTCCATCATTG
The DNA here is from genome assembly GCA_963210295.1 of Ophion ellenae. NCBI lineage: Eukaryota > Metazoa > Arthropoda > Insecta > Hymenoptera > Ichneumonidae > Ophion > Ophion ellenae. Next base: position 46,967,176 of record OY723388.1, on the reverse strand, counting down.
ATCGTGTATCAAAAAGTTTTATTCAATGAATTTGGTTCAATAAGATAAAATAATTTGTTTTTACATTATAATGCTTGATAATCATCGTTCCTTTTTTCAAAAGTCTGTTTGTTGCAATTAGGGTATTTCTGTCGATGATTTTGCACTACGCCCAATAAATATTGTAGCTGCTCTTCGTTTTTTGTTAATGAACCGTTGTATGCTTCTATCGAAGTGACACCACGTTCGGCTACGTTATTAACGACTTTTGGATTAAAAAAAATCTAAGCAACTCAAATAAGTGGCGTTTTCCGGCCATAATTCAATATTTTCTCTCAAAAAATCACGAGGTAAATTGAATTGCTGGAAAAGAAATAAGGATTCTTAAGTAACGAAATCGCTTATGTCTTTTTTCAGCAACATTTCCCAATCATTTTTTTTTTAACAATTACTCACTCGGAAGGATTTTTGGATTTTTCTCGAGATTGCAGAGCTTGTACCATTTTTACCTTCACACTTATCGGCACAGCATTGTCGAAAAACGACAAAGCAACAATTTTCTCGTTAAAGTACCACAAGTGACTAGCTAATTTTTTCGAGGCAGCCTCCCCTACTATAGGATTCGCCTCGCAATAACGAATGAAATTTTGTAGCAGTGACAGATCTTGATTTGGGGCCAAAATGGGGGAAAAACGTCGCGGTTTCCCGTTCGTGGCGCTAGTGTGAAGCTTGCAATTTTGCACTACGAGCTACCGCATGCTGCCGCCAGGTGGCAGCGTGTGCTATGGCGCGCACGTCGCTTAAATAATAAAATTTAATTTCAGACAGCGATACCACTTGAACGGTTGTTCTAAGCTAATTGTTCGTAGGAACTTTTTTTGTAGGGAATTCAACTCTCTATCAGAATATCTTAATGACATTTTAGTGAGATTTTTTTCTGAAGAGTTTTACTACGACGTTCAGAAGTGCCAATATTTTCCTGTGTTATTCTTATGGAAAGTATTCAAATGCAATGCGCCGTTCGAAATAATTTTTTTTTTGAGCTCTCCTTCGAGGATTCTTGTTTTTTTTTTACCTTAATTCACCTTTTTTGGTGGATGCAACCGAAAAAAAAATATCGATTTTTTTCCGCACACCCTAATATATATATATATAAATATATATCTCCATTAAATGATAACAGCAGGGAAATTCCACTCGTTTCCTTCGCCGAGATTGGATAACGCCATTTTTGGTCAAGCACCCACACGCTTCTGGTATTGCACCGTTCATATACAGGGTGTCCCTCTTATCTCTGCCACCGGAAATAACTCGGCAATTATCGACGTCACAAAAAAATGTTCCAGACAAAAGTTATACGGTGTGAAAGGGACCAACGAATGCGACCAATTTTTTTTATTTCGCTGGCGGCGCGGACGCAGAGTGAAGGTCACCTTCACTTTTTTAAATGGAAAGGTACTTTTTTTTCGACCATCTTGTGGCTCACCTCAAGCCGCATAAAAAACATTATGGGGTCAAAGTCGTTCAAGGTCATTCAAGGTGACCTATTAAAATGAAATACCAATCTGAATATCTCGGATCACTGCCAAATATTTGGTAGTGATCCGAGGTATTCAGATTTGTATCATCGATACTGACCTTGAATGACCTTGAACAACTTTGACTTCCTAATGTTTTTATGCGGCTTGAGGTGCTCCACAATATGGTTGAAAAAAATGTACCTTTCCATTTAAAAACGTGGAGGTGACCTTCACTGTGCGTCAGCGCCGCCACCGAAATAAAAACAAAAATTGGTCGCATTTGATGGCCCCCCTCACATTGTACAAATTTTGTCTGGAACATTTTTTTGTGGGGTCGATAATTACCGAGTTATTTCGGGTGGCAGAGATAAGAGACAGCCTGTATGAATGAATGACCCTGCAATTGTCGATAGGTCAGATCATGTCCTATTATGTGCGGGAATTTGAGTTTAGTAAACGGTCCACGGTTTTCGAGATAAAAATCACCTGCTTTTGGTTTTTCGCATGCCATTTCTACAAATGATAACTTTTTTGATCCGCATTTTTTAAAAATACTCTTGGTTATTTGTTTTATCTAGAAAAGTCTTCCTTTTAACCTTAAATGTTGAGGAAACTTTATGAAAAAAGATCTTATGCAGAATTTTTATACAAACCATTTCATACAAAAAATGTACTACGCACATCGTGCCAATTACTTAAAAAAGTTGCTTAGTTATTGTCGATTAATATCATTTGTAGAAATGGCACGCGAAAAAACGAACGCTGGTGATTTTTTTTCAAAAAATAACACAAAGCCCAAAATTTCGAAAATCGTGGGAATTTTACTGAACTGAAATTCCAGCATATAGTAGGACATGATCTGACCTATCGACAGTTGCAGGATTATCCATTCATAACACGACACCATGTAAGAGATATATATATATATATATATATATGTATATATATATGGGGCATTCCATACCAATTCGACCTGGGTCTGACCCTCGACCCCTCAAATCTGGTTCCCGATTTTTCCTATCATTACTCTCACTGAATCAAGCAATTACAATTTTTTTCAGTTTTTTCAAAATAAATTTGAGCGCATTATGAATTTTTGATTTTTTTTCTTTTAACACCTCGACGGCCGTAATCGAAAAAGCTGAAAAAATTCCCATAAATACAGTGTCAGATATAAAAATGTTGGTGTGAAATTCATAATGTCTGGGCTTTATGGGTCAGAATTAATTCCACTAGTGTATATGAGATATTCCAGCTCAATTCCAACAACTATGTCCCTCATCATCGCTGATTATAGATTTTCATTGTGAAAAACCTCACTCCGGGTGTCATAAAAATACCTACATTTTTTACCCCACCCCTTGCCCTTCTGAGGTTGCAAAAAATCGAAAAGTTCATTTAGGCCGTTCTTTAAATAACAAAAATTAAGATACGTTTTAGGTATGTTTTGTAAAATTTCACCAAAGCTCAACTTATGCTTCCGACATCTATTATTTTTTTTTTGTGATATACATCCCACCCAAATTGAATTTCATCTGAAATAATATTTTTGGAGTATTTTTACTTGCAAATCACAAACAAACAAGCTCTTCTGACTTTCAAATTATATATTAATTATATGTAATTTGAAATTATATATATATATATATATATATATATAATTTGAAAGTCAGAAGAGCTGGCATTGATCGAAAGCGACTGTGAGAACAAGCGCCCCACACAAGCTCGGTAGCGGAGCAAATGAAGCATAAAAAAAACACACGAAAGAAAAGCACCCGGGGCTATCGATAACTTCGCCGTTAGTTGCCTATTAGCGTTGATTTCGATACGTTTTTTTTTTTACTTTTCGCGAATTTATTTCACGGTCAAACTTATATATAAGTTTCGCCGTAAGTTGCCTATTAGCGTTGATTTCGATATTTTTTTTTTACTTTTCGCGAACTTATTTCACAGCCAAACTTGTTTAATCCTTCCTTGACACACTTATATTTGGCCACGGTTTTCACACACTGGGTCAATTTGATCCGGACAGTACTTCATCCACCTGCCCTTACGACCCTTCGGTCGCGGTTTTTATTGAAGAAAATCCGGGATACACTTTAAACCTTTCATAATATGTCTTCGTAATTAAAATTCGGAACGTATAAAATTGAATTAATGTAAAAAATTATTTAAAACTTTCAATTGTAGGAAAGTGAGCAATTTAGTTCAAGTTCGTCCGGGTCAAAATGACCCAGTATGTCAAGGAAAGGTTGAGCTTGGCAGTGGGATGGGGCCGAATTGAAATTCCGAACTTTGAATTATCAGAACGCTCAAAACTCCGAAAGAATACTACCCTGAAAGATCAAAACTTCGAAAGAATTTTAAACGAAAGACCAAAACTCCGAAAATCTGAACACCGTCAAAATAATTCAGCTATGGAGGTTTTAAAAGTTTCAAAATTTTCAATAAATCGACGAATTGTTTCAAGAATTTTTTTTTATTAAGCAGTGATTTTACGTCAATTTTGAAATTTGTCTAGACAATGTTATACGGTCTACATCATTTACAGTCAAGTGTGTAGACTTTCGCTGGCATAATCTTGACGAAGCTTGTAATTTCGGAACATTAAAATTAGGAATTTTAAACCGTCGGAGCATTTCAAGTTCGGAATTTCAACCCTGTCCAGATCATGCCAGCGAAAGTCTACATAGTTGACTGCAAATTATATAGAACGTATAACATTGTGTAGACAAATTTTAAAATTGACGTAAAATCATTTTTTAATCCAAAAAATTCTTGAAATAATTCGTCAAATTATTGAAAATTGTGAACCTTTTAAAACTTCCATAACCGAATTAATTTAACGGTGTTCAGATTTTCGGAGTTTCGGTCTCTCGTGTAAAATTCTTTCGGAGTTTTGAACGTTCTGATCATTCAAAGTTCGGAATTTCAACCCGGCCCCAGTGATATAAGTTCGCGAAAAGTCAATAAAAAATTATCGAAATCAACGCAATTCCGCAACTCCGCGAATACGACGTTGAAGTTTGCATCGTTGGAATGCAACGAAAACGAATCTTTTTGAATTTCCAAAATTGCCTTCGACAGCTTTAAGGGGTCTTCTCACTTTACACACTAAAAAGGCATTTTCATGATTTTTTTGATAGGTTTATATTATACATATTGATATAAAAGTTGTTACACTTAATAAATACACTTTCGAAATACATTTTTTTTTAAATTTCATTTATTCAAGTCACTATTTGTAGACGAAAAAGGTAGTTAAAAAAATGTCCTAAAAAATTGTAGGTCTGCGCTGTTGATGAAATCTCGGAGATGGATCATCAGAAGAAAACAAATTATTAAATAAAGAAAAAAATTAAATTTAAATTTAAAAAATTAAACATTAAACGGTTTTAGATTCAGTATGTCAATGGCTATAGCGCATATCATACGATTTTTTATACATGCAAAAATAACAAAATGGCAGACATTTTTCGAAAAAAAAAAAAAACAGAAAAACGTGCTTTTTCACCGTTTTTTTGGCAAAAAATAGTAAATATCAAAATTTAAAAAAATCCTTAATATGCGCTATAGCTATAGTCGTAAAGAATATGTGGTTGAAATTTCATAAGGATCGGATCAGTAGTTTCGAAGGTTTTACCAACGAACGTTTAAAGTTTGTTTGGGTTACATAAATACATTGAAAAAAAAATTTAATGTATTTCGAAAGTGTATTTATTAAGTGTAACAACTTTTATATCAATATCTATAATATAAACTTATCAAAAAAATTCATGAAAATCGCTTTTTAGCGTCTAAAGTGAGAAGACCCGTTAAGTCACAAGAATCAGGCCAATTTTAGGATCCTCATTCAGCGATCTCCAACTTGTATAGATAAAATATAATTTTGGAAAATAATAAGATGCGGTATTAAAAATAATTTCCATTGCATTGCAATGATGCGAACTCCATATATATATATATGTGTATATATATATATATATATATATATATATATATATATATATATATATATATATATATATATATATATATATATATATATATATATATATATATATATATATATATATATACACACACACGTATATATTAGCGAGGCTCCCGAACATTTTTTATTATGCCTCGTTTTGTCGTCGAAACTCTGGACGGGCGGGGGGGAAAAAAAAGAGAGAAAACGATCCGGCCGTCGACGGTTCGTCTCTCACAGCAAGACGGTGCTATACAGCCTCGTACGACGTGCATGAAACTTTTATAACCTACTAAACCTCGAAAGTAAAGCGCTTTGTAACTGTCGAAGCTTTACAGCGCTTAATAGGGCCGAGAAGGAGAAGGGTGAGGATGAGGAAAAGCGAACGCGCAACATAAAAGAACGCAAGACGATGAGATGAAGAGCATGATTCCTCTTCGGCAACGCGCCGTGATTCGTGAGGCTCGCCCGAACGCGAGAAATATTTATTGCACTCAATTTATTCGTTTATTGGAAATATACGAGTTACTTCGATAGTTGTAAAAATAATAAAAAAAACGTTTAAAAAGAAGAAGAATTATAAACGCACGAGGATCAAATTGAGATGAGAAAGGCGAGAAAGATCGTTGAGAATTAAATGCCTCGAAGGTCCAATATTTTCTAATCTTTTCGATTTTTTTTATCCAATATTTTTGGTGCTCTTATTATTGTTTTTAGTATTGTGGAAATCGCATTTTCTGTCTCGTGAGTCTCAGGATAATAAAACGTATGATTAGACAATGAATAAATATTAATGAACAATATTTATTTTGAATCATCCGTAAGAATATTAAATGTGAGAATATTAAATTGTTATTAAATGATAATATTAAGGATAGTAAGAATAATGACATAATTTATTATATTCATAATAGGCAGAGTAATAATTATCAGGAGAAAAAGAAGAACGATAAAATTATAATATTGAGAATATTTAGAATTATCATATAATATAGCAGAGATAATAATAATAATAAGAATGGTAAAAATATTAAGTATGATGGTGTAATGGTATTATGGTAATATTAAGAATGGTGAAAATAATTATTTGTAGTACAAAAAACAATCATGATAATAATAATAATATTAATAATAATAAAGCGATTTTTAAAATGTCTCTATCGCGTTTTTTGACTGGGCGACACTCAGGGCGATGTCGAAGCCCTTGAGTGCCACCCAGCAATATTGTTCTGATCTAGACTAAGGGATATCTTTAGGCGAGGTAAAAATTTGCGGATTTTCATGATTTTTTTTTAAAGAAAACAATTGTTCACCTTGTTTGAGACTTGAGATACGTTTTATTAGCACTTAAGGCTGTTACGTGGTATTTTTTTATCTTGAAAAATGGCGTAGGTATGGCACGGTCTTCTAAACAGTATTTTTTCGGAGAATTGAATCTTTTTGTTTCAAAGCGTACCCTTTCATCAATTTTCAACATTTCTCATTTTTTCTTGGTTCATATTCCGCGTACGAGTGTTAATGGAAGAAAAATTTTCGTTGGTTTTTTTTTCAGACAAATCCCACCGACGCTACGTGTCACGCCGTCTGACAACATCCGCCGCAACCCGTTTAAAAGAACGTGCCATACCTCCGCCGTTTTTAAAGATGGGTAAATATGAAAAATACCATGTAACAGCCGAAAATAGTAATAAAACTTACTTCAAGTCTTGAAAAGGGGGAAAAAATGTTTCCCTTAAAAAAAATCATGCAAATCAGCTATTTTTCCTCACATAAAGATATCTTCCCCCTTAAAATCGAGCCTAGCCCGTGGGGGTAGGTGAATGTTTTCCAGTGCAAGCTGAGGAAGTTGCACGGAGCAATACAATTTATTATCAAATAATAATAAAAAGAAGCAAACAAAATCAACAAACAGAAGGCAAAAGGAATGATAAAATAATAATCATACCAATTGTATTAACAAATTTGTACGAACCAACAAAACATTAACATTTCTTGAGAATCTCACACATCGAGCAATATCGACCCAACCCTTAAAAACCTTACAACCCTTCGTAAATGTCCAAACCCTTAAATGACTCCAATATACATACATACATACATATATATATATATATATATATATATATATATATATATATATATATATATATATATATATATATATATATAATCACTCTCAAACTGCAAACATTTTTTCAACGGGAGCATTGGGGAAAACGTAGCAACGTCTTGTATCGAGGCTTGCCGTCCATTAATTTCGCGCGCTTCACGCTAGAAAGAATGGTATCGTATGAACGAATGGGGGACGAGGGTGACCGGAGAATACACGAATTCGCCATATTCCGTATATTCGTGAGAATGGCAATTAGCACGTTTGATAACGATGAGAGACGAGTGAAAACGCATCGATGAGATTCGCAGATGCGGAATATCATACACCGGTCAAAGGACACGCAGCGTCGTTCGCCAGTTCCCGCCGCTCGGATGATCGCGAACTGGTCCGGAGGACGAGGCACGATATGTATAAGTATAGATAGGTATATATACTTCAGCATCACGATTACAGGGTGTCCTGTTATGAATGGATAATCCTGCAACTGTCGATAGGTCAGATCATGTCCTAATATATGCTGGAATGTCAGTTTAGTAAAAGTCCCACGGTGTTCGAGATGAAAATCATCTGCTTTTGGTTTTTCGCATGCCATTTCTACAAATGATAAATTTTTTTGACCCGGTCTTAAAAAAACATATTTTTTTATCTAGATAAGTTTGTTATCTAGATAACTTATCTAGATAAGTTCGTTATCTAGATAACTTATCTAGATAAGTTTGTTATCTAGATAACTTATCTAGATAAGTTCGTTATCTAGATAACTTATCTAGATAATTTATTTAGATAATTCTCTGACAATTGAAAGTTCGGAATTTCAAAACGGCCCCCTTTTTCATAAAGTTTCCTTAACATTCAAGGTTAAAAAGATTATCTAGATAAAACAAACTTATGTAGATAACTTATCTAAAAGATAATCTAGATAAAACAACCTTATCTAGATAAGTTATCTACATAAATTATCTAGATAACTTATCTAGATAAGTTTGTTTTATCTAGATTATCTTTTTAACCTTAAATGTTAAGGAAACTTTATGAAGAAGGGGGCCGGGTAGAAATTCCGAATTTTGAATGATCAGAACGTTGAAAACTCCGAAAGAATACTACCCCGAAAGAACTTTACACGAAAGACCAAAACTCCGAAAATCTTAACACCGTCTAAATAATTCGGCTATGGAGGTTTTAAACGTTTTGAAGTTTTCAATAAATCGACGAATTATTTCAAGAACTTTTTTTTATTAAGAAGTGATTTGACTTCAATTTTGAAATTTTCCTAGACAATGTAATACGTTCTACATTATTGACAGTCAACTGTGTAGACTTTCGCTGGCATGATCTTGACGAAACATGTAATTTCGGAACATTAAAATTAGGAATTTTAAATCGTCGGAGCATTAAAAGTTCGGAATTTCAACCCGGTCCCCATGTAAAGATCATGCCAGCGAAAGTCTACACAGTTGACTGTAAATGATGTAGAACGTATGACATTGTCTAGACAAATTTCGAAATTGACGTAAAATCGCTTCTTAATTGAAAAAAATTCTTGAAATAAATCGTCGATTTATTAAAAATTTTGAAACTTTTAAAACTTCCATGGCCGAATTATTTTGGCGGTGTTCAGGAGTTTCGGTCTTTCGTGTAGAATTCTTTCGGAGTTTCGATCTTTCGGGGTAGTATTCTTTCGGAGTTTTGAGCGTTCTGCTCATTCAAAGTTCGGAATTTCAAACCAGCCCCATTTTGAATTTCGAAACATTAAAGTTCGGAATTTTAAACCGTCGGAGCATTCAAAGTTCGGAATCTCAACCCGGCCCCGAAAAAAGATCTTATACAGAATTTTTATACAAACCAATTCGATCATCGCACTTTGATAGCCTGCAGTGTCGAAAAAATGTACTACGCATATTATGCCAATTACTTTGAAAGGTTGGTTAGTTATTGAAAATTCGTATCATTTGTCGAAATGGCATGCAAAAAACCAAAAATCGATAATTTTTTTCAAAAAATAACATAAGGCCCAAAATCTCGGAAACCGGGGGACTTTTACTAAACTGAAATTCCAGAATATGGTAGGACATGATTTAAGCTGTCGACAGTTGCAGGATTATCTATTCATAACAGGACACCCTGTATGTGTATATATATATATATATACATATATATATATATATATATATATATATATATATATATATATATATGTATATATGTATATATGTATATATATATATATATGAAGGTTGGGTGGCTGACCACGCTCGAGACAAAAGAGTTTTCCACCCTCTAAAAAAAAAGAGTGAGAAAGAAGCCCGACTGTTTCAGTGAATAAAAAAAATGCATTCCAGCATAGAGTTTCTTTCCACACTCGTGCCATCAAACGGGAATTAGCGTTCTTCGTCGCCTATACGTTTTCGCAAAAGCAAAAGTCTCCTCCCTCATTCTCTCACCCTTTGCGCCCTTTTTAAGGATATTATTTTTTTCCCATCGCGGGCACGTTTGTTCGTTCAGCGCGAAATTTCTCAAACGCAAAGTGTGTCGCGGGATTATAAATAAAAGTGAAAAAATATTGGGTAAAAGAACACGCGTAATTAGGGGGGGGGGGGGGGGAGGGCTGGGACGGAACAGTAACGGGATAAAAAATACGGTACGAATGTACGGAAGGTAGAGAAAAATGAGAGTATCTCTCTGTTTCTTTCTTTCTTTTTCTCTCGGTCTTTTCGCAATTAAGGAAAATACCACATGTGTTGGGGGGGAAAAGGACAGTCGGAAGAAAAGGCCACGTCGATAGTTGTAAATCGTGAATTGGTTGCGAGAATTATTCGAGAATGTTCATCCGCGATGAAGCGAGTCGTGAACTTTTATCGTTCTTAAGAGCTTACGCCTAGTTGACATTTTTTTTAGCGATTTTTGGCTTTCGACGGATTTTTGGCATGTTACATTCCGAAAATATTCTCTGACAATTTCAAGTCGATCGGTTCAAAATTGAGGGAGTTATGGACGTTTATAGATAAGTCCCGAACTTTAAGGGCGTTTTTTTTTCAAAATGAATGTTGTGATATCTCAGAAATCAATGCACCGATCAACTTCAAATTTTACGAGCTTTTTCACATATCGTAAAGCAGTGCTTGAAAGGAGGAATTATTTTTTTCGAAGCATCATTTTTTTTATCAACAAAAATAGAGCATTTTTTAACCGAAAATCCATACTTTTATTTTGGACTGCGGCCATTTTTTTTTAAATCAAGATTTTATTGAATTCTTCGTCTGAGCACTGGATAATTTCATGCGAAAACTAAATGCGCTTGATTTTTTGTATTTCGGATGATTTGTTTCGGAGCAGCAGTATGGTCAACGCGAAGAATTTATTACGCGAAGTATTTACCACATTTATAAATACTTTTCAATACGAAAATTGTAAAAGTACTAACAACCATACTCTGTAATGGTAAAAAAAATTGAATAGCTGCACACGTTTTCCTACAAAAATGACTTTTTTTTACAAAAATTGCTGTAACTCTTATAATTATTGACAAAAAAAAAATAAAAAAAATGGTTTTATAATCTGGAAACAATGTACTTTGAAATAGATATTCTATGGACTTTTCAAAAAGTATATTTATTTCATCCAACGCAGGTGCGATTAGAAGGAAAGAATGCAACGCTTACGCATATAAAAAAATGTATGTTTTATTGAAAAAAAAGAAGTCGTACGGCATCAAAATAATTTGTTTGGGTCCCGTGGACCCAGTGTGACTATTAAGGGTTAAACGCGTTTTTCTCGAAATGAGATTTTTCAAATTTGCTGACATTGTAACTCAAAGAGCAATTATCCGGTTGACTTGAAATTTGAACTGAGTACTCTTGAATATATTTACTCTACAATGACGTAGGATATTTTTGATTGGATGAAAATTGACGATTTGGCATTGAAAAAAACGACCATTTTATAGGCAAGAAAACAGACTTTTTTTTCATAACTACGCCATTTTGTTAGATTTTTATATTTTTCGAAAATCCTACGTCATTGTACAGGAAATACCTTCCAGTTTAACGACATTTTTTCCTTTTTCGGTTTCAGCTACTCAATCGGCCGGAATCATGTCAGCAGTGGAGGAACTTTTTTTTTGCCGCCTCCGAAGGCAGCGCATAAGGCGCTTGGATCTCAATATTTTCATATGAAAAAATTATGTAATATAGGTCAAATATAGCCAAATATATTCTCAATTTTCCGAAACATTTAATTGAGTACTTTTCTTCCAAAAAATTCCCGAAAATCACCCAAATTTTCAGCGTTCACACTGGTACAGCCCCTTAAGGCAGTAGTCTGCTCTTGAAATTTGAAAAAACGATTTTTTTTTTTCATTTTATTATTCCTTAGACCATTCTTAATACGCTCGTGAAAGCCGTTTATTGATATTTCAAAAATTAGCGGAGTAATAGAAATTATAAGCAAGCCGCGCGCAAACCTCATCTAACGGTATCAAAACGTTGAACGCGTTTATACCTCAGAACTATGTTTTTCAAATCGGCGCCTACGATATCTCGAAAACTAATTGACCGATCGAGCTCAAATTTTGCACATACCTTCGGTAGCCTCTTTCTGAGGACTGGTAGCAGAATTGAGTCGAACAATAATTTTGCCCACATTTTATAACTCGTTGAATACACGTTGATGTTCGAAATATCGTTAAGGGGTAAGGCCACTGTAAATTTTGCCAGACGAAAATTTGGCCATCGAAGGACAAATGTATGGTGCTGGGATTGCAGACTAACGGTAAATTTTTTTTTACCTTCTTTTTTTTATTTTTTCCAATAAAAAACTATTCGCAAAACTTTAAACGCGTTTTTCTCGAAATACGGTTTTTCAAAATGGCACGCAGCATCACTCGAACAATTTTCATTTTTTTTACTTGAAATTTTGACCAGATGTGAACATTAACATTATCTTGAGAATGTCGATCGGGATTTTCAATAACTTTATTTATTGATTTTTTATTAACAAAAAACTAGCCGTTTTTTTCGTCAAAAATCAATTTTTTTTTTCAAACGCACGCCACATCCACAAAAATTGATACTTTTTAAAATCCGATCGACATTCTCTAGCTATAACCCTCTAGATTGATGGTTTTTTTTTTGTTCTAGATTCAAAAGTGCACCAGTTGTGCTGCGTGCCGCGGAGCCCTGCAAGCAAAACATGCCCCGAGAAGATAGCTGTGGAACCGCCATTTTGTTTTTTTTTTGCTGTAAAAAAATTTGATAATAAAGTTTAATGTATGCCCGATAACACCCTTAAAAGTTTTTTTTCAATTACCTTCAATTTTGGAAGCAAAAAATTCGTGAAAAAACCTTTTTTTTTGGAACGTTATAGTGGCCTTAGGCCTTAATCAAAGTTTAACACGCCGCCATTTTGTAACAAATTTTTTTTGAGTATTAATTCTGCTACCAGTGCTCAGAATACTCATACAGATTGAGAATATATCTTTTTTTTTCAGATGCATACAACATCACCCAGAGTGGGCGCCGATTGAGGCAGTTTTCGGCGGACCATGTTGTAAAAAAATAAAAAACTACATAAATATATTTAAAGTAATTTTTTTTAAATGTAGATACATTCTTAAAGGAACAATAAATACATTTGTAAATTTTCATCAAGACAACTTCAACGGTTCAAGGCAGTAGTCTGCTTTACAGGCTTCAAAAAATCGATTTGAAGAAGAGGAAGGATTATTGTATGGCCCGGGGATAGCTGATTAACATCTAGTTAGTGTAAGTATCCAAAAACTTATATTTTTTTGGACCGAAAACGTTAAAGCCCGTTTTCTCGAGTTTTCATTTTCGCAAGTTTTAGAAAACGGTGCCGGCGATAGCAAAAACATCGATCCGTTTTGTCCGATCGAAAAAAATCGAAGTGATCTAGCTTCAGTATTAAATTATCTTCTATTTGAACTAAAAAAGTTGGACAAAAGTACTATTTAAATCACTTGTTTTGCAACTTAAAGTGATTTTTTTTTTTTCAAAAAAGTGAATTTTTTTTTCAAACTTCGAAAAAATTTGGAATTTCATCATTTCTTCGGTATTTTTTTAGTTCATATAGAAAAGGAACTTATAGAAACTAAAAAAAAATTTGGTTCGACTGTTTCAGATGCATCGCACGACCTCCATCACCGGCACCGATTTACAAGTGCAGACTCCAGGCGCCCCAGAAAAATCGTTACAACTTTGAAAAAATTCAATATTTTTTAATAATAAAAATTGTTTTTCAAAGCTTGAATATAATACACTATCGTCTCAAAATTTCGTTTACCGCAATCATTTCCTTCCCTTTCAAAAGAATTGCTGAAAAAACGCTTTTTTTCGGCTTCTAAAGCAGACTACTGCCTTAAAAGTTATTCCAACCCAAAAATGCCGTAAAAAATCTCGCTCCAGACTAGAGCAGAAAAAGGGCCTTGAAGGCCCTTTTTGCGAGGGAGGCCCTGTCAATATTCCGCGAGGGAATATCCGAGCAAGGTAATTAGAGAATCCGAAAAGAGGTCGCGCGTAAAGTTCACAGAAGAGCTGTGTGTGTACTCACGTCTGTAAGGTCGTCCCTCCTCGGGTGTCGATCTCTCGGTATTTTCGGAGCCGGGTGTCGCGTTGGCCTCGCGATCCTCGTCCTCGGGTGTTGGTCCACGATTGTTACCGCCGGAAGTCACCGAGCCGGGATTATTGTTGACGGTTGGGGAACGACTGGCGGAGCCGGCGGGACTTTGGGGGGCGATCTCCTGGCCATTGCCGGACAAGCCAGTCGCCCCGATGCCGCCGGACGAAGGCAACGACGGCGAGAACATGTTCGACATGCCGGACAACGAGCCGATACTCGCGAGCCCCGAGGACACGCTGCTGGCGCTACCGGTCTCGACCTTGAGGCACTTGCTCGGCGGTGCGAACGCTGAGGGGCCCAGGGGCCTGAACGCGCTGAACGGCAATCGCGGGTCGACCGGGTGTAAAAAATGATGGGGCAGATGTAACATGTGATGAAGGCCGTAACCGAGCGAGGCTGCTGTGCTGAACGGCACCTGAAGGTCCTTCGCGTCCGATACCTTTTCGAGCCGCCGATAAGGGACAGAAAAGTGCCATTTGTTGGCATTAAAAAAACAACCCCAGACTTGGACCGCTTGGATGTTCAGCGAAGACTGGAGACCTTTGACCTCCTTTGCAGCTTGTGAAAGCTGCTGTGCAACATGGATCATGCTCGGTAAGTTTTGGGTAACTTTGAGTGCCAGGGAAAACGCGACCGTTCTGCTTAAGGGGAGGTGCCTGAGTAAACGCGAGAAAAACAGGTAAACTTCGGGAATTTTTGTCTCGAAAAGTAATGGTTCGATTGGATCCGGATTTTTTTTATTGGAAAATATGTACATTGAGGTATGGTTAGGAATTTTTAAAAATAAATTCGTTGACTGGAAGCGATTCAAACGCGATTATCTCGAAACGTAGTTTTCAAAGTCGGTGCCGGATGTATCTCGAAAACGGCTTGTCCGGTTTTGTCCAAATTTGGATACAATATTGTTCGATAGTTTTTCGCGTTCGCCACGTAGGGGTTTTTCACTTGATTGAACCATTGCTTTTTTATGCAATGGGTATGCAATGCAAAATCGTCGGAAATTGCGAACGAAAAACGAATGTTAAATTAAGACGGTCGCAATTCCGGCAAAAATGAAAATTGCGAGAAAATCCTACGTGGCGAACGAGAATAACTATCGAAGAATATTGTATCCAAATTTGGACAAAATCGGACAAGCCGTTTTCGAGATACATCTGGCGCCGACTTTGAAAACTATGTTTCGAGATAATCGCGTTTGAATCGCTTCCAGTCAACGAATTTATTTTAAAAAATTCCTAAACATACCTCAATGTACATATTTTCCAATAAAAAAACCCGGACCCAATCGAAACATTAGTTTTTGAGATAAAAATTCCCGAATTTCAGCTGTTTTTGTCGCCGTTTACTCAGGTACCTCCCCTTAAGGTAGAACGAGCGCGAGCTCTTGATTTCTACAGATTTTGTTCAAATTTGAACCAGACATTGTTCATATCATTATGCATGGTTGAGTGAAATTTCAGAACACTCGACTATTTACATTGGGAGATAATGGGTTTTCAAATTGCAACTTTTAACACTGCAGGGTCTGCATTTACCGAAATCACATAATTCGTCGTACCACCCTATTGTATCTATAAATTTTGAAAAAAAAAATTATGTTTAGATAGCAAACTAGTTAGGGAAAGAGTGAAAAAAGTTTGGATTGCCTCTACTATTCAGTTTTGCTAAAAACGTTCAGTAAAGACAGAATGATTCTACGTAAAAAATATTTGTCCCCTATAATAAGAAGATATATGGCAACACCGCAAAACAGTATTGTTCAATATTTCAAGAAAGAAAAATAATTATCGTGTCCCTAAAGTTAAAAACTTTTATCAAAAAAAAAATATATTTGCGCTATGAATATCAATATTTTATATTGTTCATGTTATCATCATTGACAAATAAAAGTGTTGGTTGATTCATAACTAATTAAAAACGTTGTTCGATTGAAAATTACTTGAAAAATAAAAATTTTTGTTGCAGTATTATTTTAAATATGCCACGAAAATTTACGTCATTGGATACGTGGAGCGATGCGATGTTGCCATATGTCTTCTTATTATAGGGGACAAATATTTTTTACGGAAAATTATTTTGTCTAAATTTCAATGCAGACCCCGCAGTGTTAGAAGTTCCAATTTTAAGACCCATTATCTCCCAATCTAAATAGTCGCTATGGAAATCAAGAGCGCGCACTCGTTCTACCTTTGGGGGGGGGGGGGGGGGAGGGAATACCCTTAGGCGATGAAAATATTTGCTGATTTTGATGATTTTTTTTAAGGAAAGATTTCTTCGGCTTTTTTTATATTGAGGGTTTGTTTTATTACTATTAGGTTAAAAATACCAAAAATAATCATTTGTTTTAACTGTTTTGTTATTTTATTTATATTAATTAGTCGAATGATTAATTTTATTCTACCATTTAAATTCTAATAAAAAATAAAATAAAAAAGCAGTATTGAAACCAATGATTTCAATTTTATTCCATGTATCCATCATCGTATTCACGATGATGGATACATGGAATAAAATTAATCATTGGTTTCAATACTGCATTTTATTTTATTTTTAGTGATAAAAGGCAAAAACTTTTTTGCCAACTTAATACTTTTGGCCTAACCTAACTTAAACCTAACCAACCTTTACCTAACTTAACCTAACTTAAACCTAACCAAGACTCTTGTTACATGGTATTTTTGTATCTTTAAAAATGGCGATAGTATGGCTAAAAAACGAATCGAAAAATTCTGGTGATAGTTGGTAGAAATCTTTCTGACCTTATTGTCTAAAACAGGACTGTTTAAAAAAAAAAAAAAAAGAAAAAATCCATCGCAACATGTACCCATTTTTTGGTAAATTAAATCTTTTTGTTTCAAAGCGTACCATTTTATCAATTTTCAACATTTCTCACTTTTACTTGGTTCATATTCTGCGTATGAGTGTTATCGAAAGAAAAATCTTCGTTGGCTTTTTTTCAGATTAATCCCGCCGACGCTACGTGTCCCGCCGTCTGACAACATCCGCCGCAACCCGCTTAGAAGACGGTGCCATACCGCCGCCTCTTTTGAAGATTAATAAAAATTAAAAATACCACGTTATAGCCAAAAGTAGTAAAAAAAAATCCCTTAAGTCTAAAAAAGTAACAAAATCTTTTCGTTAAAAAAAAAAACCGTGAACATAAGCAAATTTTTCCTCGCCTAAAGGTAACTTCCGACGGCTCCGCCACTGGAGTACCTAAAAAAAGGCGTTCTCTTTCTATCGGCCACTCGGCCACCATGTTGATTTTCGTGGGAAATAAAAATTTCATTTGAGTACCTACGGATATGTAAAATAAATCTTCCAAATCTCACTTTAATTGCCTTATTAGTATTTTCAAAAAAAAATCCTAAAATGCCTTGCTTTCTGACCATCCACAGGTATATCAGGCCTCAAGATCCTCATGAGAGACCTACAACCTAACTCTAACGAAAAATATTTTCGATGACAATAAAAATGAAAAAAAAAAAAAGAAAAAGGAATTTCCGTTGCATTCCAACGATGCAAACTTCAACAGCTTCTCATTCAGGGTGGACAACGAGATTCGGTTCTACGAATGAACAATCCACTGATTGTGGTATAAATTTATCTCCGATTCGTCTTGCGTTGTTGATCTTGATTTATACCGGCCCAACAGTGTATAGCCATGCAGCAACGGCGGCACTTTGTTCAAATAATAAAGCTTTGTTTAAGTTAATGTAAGGTTTGTTTTATTTTATTTTTATTTAATCAAATTAATTAATGTCAATTAAAATAATAAAAATGAAATAAATGAAACTTTGTATAAATAATTTAAGTGAACATGAAAGAAAACTTTATTGTTCATCAATATTTTTTTACAGAAAGAAACTCAACCTTGGCAAGACTATGAATTATTTGATTACGTTGAAGTTTGCATCGTTGAAACGCAACGTTTTTTTTTTCTTTTATTTTTCGTTTCTTTATCTTCGCGCTTATCGGAAGCCTGCTTTTTTGCAAATTGAGGTCGCAAATCTCTCATAAGAATACGTAAAAACGTTTGAGTGATTTTCACAGCAAAAAAATTTGGAACAATTAAAAATAATGAATTTTCGTTGCATTCCAACGATGCAAACTTCGACGGCATTATTAATTGTGTGTAGAATTCCCACCTCGTGATGTTGGAGTTTACATCGTTGGAACGCAATGAAAAAGAATTTTCATCGAAACGTCTAGATTTCTTTGGCCACATTCTAAATACAAAAAAGCACTCGAACGTTTTGCAGCATTCTTATTACAAACCGGTAATCTAAATTTGCCAAAAAGCGATCTTGGATTATAATTAGAAAGGTCAGAAAAAAATATTAAACGTCGATCTGGGCTGTTTACGATTTTAAATTCATTCCCACAAAACAAAGTCCCACGAGAGCGGAACGTCTTATTATCTTGTAAACAAGCATATTCTTCATAAAAAAAAACTTGGTCAACATTTCTCCAGTCTTCGCTAAACTGGCCCGTGATGAAAAAAAAATGATAAAAATCTTATTATTAGTCCCAAACATTTTTACAACGAACTATTTCCTTCTCGAACGAAAAAAAACCCACGTTGAATCAGTGTCGTTCGTTGCGGTATATTTAATGGTCCATACTGATGTCACTATCATTTTTGTACGTGTGTTTCAAACGCCGGGAGAAACCCGTGCTTTTTCGAATTTGCCCGGGGCTCTCGGAACGTCGACGATTCGATAATTAATTTATTCGACGTATATTCATTATCAATTGAAATATTTTTACCGCCCGCTTCGCTTTTACAACGACAGCACATTTTCCGACGCAAAGTCTCGTCTCGACGTTGAAATAATGAAAGGGATCGCGAGCTGCGTTTAGATTTTCGCTCTTTTGTTAATAATTTGAAGTATGACATCGACGTTTGCATCGTTGGAATAAAATGCATTTTTTTTCGTCAGATTAAAGTTACAAAAATCGCCAAAACCATTTTGAGCATTTTCATTTGGAGATATGCAATCTAAATTTGCAAAAAAACGATTTTGTATAATAATAAAAATGAGAAAGGACAATTATGAAAAAAAAATTCGTTCCATCCCAACGAGGCAAATTTCAACTGGATTCAGAAGCTGAGGGGCAGAATTCATCATGAAAGATTCATCAACGCGATCACCAATAATGTAACGAAAATTCGAAATGAACGTCGACGTGCAACGAGACGAGAGTTTTTTGTTTTTTTTTTGAAAATTCATGGCAAACGAAGCCTAATCGCTAATTCTGACTGATTATTTTCGTCGCTCTGATTCAACGTTGGTTTTTGTGGTTAATTTTTTTTTTTCGTTGTGTATCGCAAGTTTTCATAGAAAATGGACGAGCATGCAAAGAAGAGAAAGGCGCTTCCTTTCCAGAGCCTTTTCATCTCAACAATTTAACGATAATTTTTTCATTTGGTGTAGGAATTTTGAATCAATAGGGAATAAAAATTTTGCCAAAATTTCGGAGCCCCCATATTTCGCGAAGAACGTGCTCGGACGAGTAGAATTATTGATTTTTTTTCTTGGATAAACTTCTCCGTACGAAAATATGAGCAAACTTATTTTTTTGACGGAAACTTTTTGCAAAAATGAGAATAAACTTATTTCTTTACGGGAACCTCGTGCGAAATCTAGAATAACCTTACTTTTCTATCAAAACTCGAAGCAACGAATTCTTTTTCAACACCTTCTTGCCAAAATGGGAAATAAAAATGTTCAAAAACGTTTTGCGTACACTAGGATAATTTTTTTTTACCAAAACGCGAATATACTTAAAACTTTGCGTAAACTTTTTAGGCAATCTAGAATAAATTAATTTTTCTACCAAAGAACTCGAATAACCTCGTATGAGTTAATTCGAATGTTACGAAAAATATATAATCCGAAATTCTTTTTCGTAACATTCGATTCATCTCCGAAATTTCATCAACAGCGCAGACCTACAATTTTTTAACTACCATTTTCGTCTACAGTGACTTAAATAAATAAACAAATGTTTTTTTAACGTATTTCGAAAGTGTATTTATTAAGTGTAACAACTTTTATATCAATATCTATGAACAAGCCTATCAAAAAAATGATGAAAATAGCCTTTTTAGCGTCTAAAGTGAGAAGATCCCTTAATCTTTGACATACGTTGCATTTCAATGCCTTCTCAAAGAAACCCCACACTCGAGGTTACTTTGACACTTAAAAAATATATATATATCAAATCGTGGGGGTGGTGGGGCTTGACTTTCTTACACATTTGATAGCCAAAGGACACATTGTTCCACAGCAGCAAAAGAAGTTGAAATTTCGCATGTTAAAAAACAAGTTACCTACGAAAAAACTTCCAAAACCTGTTCTCAAAGTAACCCCATTTTACAGTAAGGATTGAAAATGTTTTTTTTTTTTACTGTTACGACGTTCCTGCACACGTCGCGACAATCCTGCCATTGAGACGAGCCAAATTGATACATATGCAGCTGAGCACGGTTTAGAGCTAAAACGTAGGTGTCCAAGCATGCGGGGATTTAGGCAAGTTCCACTAACTTGTGGATTGAAGGGTCTCTGCATTCGCAGGGCGTCGGGGAGTCCCCCGGCCTGGGAGAAAACGACCAGGGACGGTGGCGGGAGGTGATTCGGCACGTACGTCGAATTGTCCATCTATAACAGACCGGCGATTTCCTCTTTGCAGCTCTCGTACTCTTTCTCGCATTTTTATTCCGTCGAATTATTCCGACGCGACGTTTTTCGATCACGTAAAAAAAAAAGAAAAAAAAATGTTTCGTTCGCGGTAATTCGCGAGTCTCTGGTCCTCCGATTCTTATAAATTATTAATTGTTTTTTTTTTCTTTACTTTTGTATTATTGCGACGGTGTAGATTTTTCGAAAAAAACGACGCGTGTTCGCGTGAAAAAGGAAAATTCGCTTGATATTCATTCTCGACGAGTATTGCAAAGCTGTCGCCGAAATTGGAGTTCGAAATTGTCGAGTGAGAATTACGGATCTGGCGTAATTTCGTTGAGGAATAAAAATCCCGTGATCGAGAGAAGAATCGGTTATTATAGGTACGATAACCGAATTTCGGGGAAAAAAACGACTCGAATGAAAATTTTAAATGATATTGAAGTTTGCATCGTTGGAATGTAACGAGAATTTTTTTTCCTGATTGCACATTTTTTTATTACGTCAAAGCTACGATTAATTTTTTTTTAATCCTCATAGAGATAATGTTGAATCGTTGGCATGCAAGAATAAATAATTCTTTTTCAGTGATAACATTTATTTTATCAATGAGAAAATATTATTTCAAAGAAAAATATTATTGATGAGAAAATACTTATCAAGGCTGTGAAAATTTTCGAATGTTTTTACGTATTTTTATTGCAGATCGTACGACTTAATTAAGGTTGCAAAATGAGGCTGCGAATAATAATAAAAATGGCAAATTAGCAAACAAAAAACAAACGTTGCATTCCAACGATGCAAAGAAAGTTCTTATTTATTCGTTTCATTTCTTCATTTTTAGTATAATGAATACGTTTTTTCATTCATTAAAGTCCCCGTTCTCTAATGAGGATAAAAAGAAACGTTTGAATTATTTTCGTGGCGCAAGTTGGCGGATAAAAGTGCGAGTAGTAGAAGAAATATTAACCCTTCAATGCAAACTTCAATACGATCAACGTCATCATTAGAGCCCTTCGACCTATCTCTATCGAAAAATATTTCGAATAACAATAAAAATGGAGGAAAAGGAAATAAAAAAGTATTTTCGTTGCTTTCCAACGATGCAAACTTCAGGAGCATAAATGTATATAAATAAATAAATCAATGAATGATGCTTTTCCGTGAATCAAATGAATCTTCATTTGCGAGGAATTTTTCGCAATCCTCTTTCGAATTTGGCGTTGCAAATTGGAGATAAAAAAATGCTAGACTAGATGTAATCGGATTATCGAAAAAAATGTCTCGATCGAGGGAATAAAATTCAGAAAATAAAATTTGATTGAGAAGAAAGAATACATAATTCGAAAAAAGGTATCATAATTTTCTAAAAAAATAACGTCCTTCAGAAAATAAAATATTGATGAAAAAAGATTATATTTTCCAGAGAAAATGATACATAATTTCGTTTAAATGATGCAATTTACAGAGAAAAAAAAATTAATTCGAAAAAATTCCGTAATACGGATGAAATTTGACGTAATTCGGAGAAAAAAAAATCGGAGCTAATGAAATTTTGGTTGCGAGGATTTCTGAGGAATTTACGCGAATTCAACGATGTACGCGACCGAGCAAATTTGCACCTGTGATCGATTCTTCATTGCGGCGTATCGCACGCGCGGCCACGACCAAAAATCAAATATCCTGCGAATGAACGAATAACCGCAAATGGTCGGGTGGCCATTGATTTTGGAGGATTCCGCGCCCGCGTTATTTTGTCCGTAGTATCGCGAGTGGGTATCGGTATGCAATATATTATAAAAGCACGGAATCAAAATCGTATCGTTTACAAACGGCGTAACAATGTGTTATTTGCCACGAGTGACGGCACACTCCCGAAACGTACGTCGACGAGAGAGAGAGAGAGGGTCCCGCGCGAAATCGTTTTGCCTTTTCGACGCGCGGTTTCTCCCTCAAACGTCATCAATTATCGAACGTTATTAATGCCACATCCTCTTTCGACGAGAGCAAGAGAGAGAGAGAGAGAGAGAGAGAGAGAGAGAGAGAGAGAGAGAGAGAGAGAGAGAGAGAGTTCCCGAATTTTCTCTGTACTCCCCGAAATCGTCGCTCGCGTTCAGCTCTCTTGCGTGCCTGATTCGTGCAACTTTCATTCGCGAAAATTTCGAACTTCGAATTATCGACGTACTCGCCAATGGAATTTACTTTTTCATCCGGGCTCGGCAATCCAAAAATCCGACGTTCGCTCGCGCGATTGCATTATCGACAAAAAAACCATCATCGCGTGTTCAATAATTTCAAAAGTTATCACGAAAAATTGGTCAACTTTCCCATATATTACGACAGTTTAAAAAATATTTACTTATTTTAACTTTTCTATTAAAAAAAAAAATATATATATATATATATATATATATATATATATATATGTTAAAATTAAACAGATTCTGTCATTTTCTTCATTAAGATGTCGTTTTATAATTTCAATGTTGTTGAATATGCTGAATATTTTTTTCTTATATCGAAAGAAGACTTTCCACGCGAAAATGGGAGGAAAAATAACCTCGAACGAATTTCGTCGCGACTAAAATGATTTAGCGATTCATTTTTTTCCATTGGCCGATAATCGCGACCCGATTGCTCTGCGATTTGATCGCCGATAAAACAAATCAACTGATCAGTTTTCACGAGCGAAAACCTTTTCGTTGCGCAGAAACTCATTTTAACGAAATCGATTTTTCGTCAATCGTACGAAACTCGAAACCAAAAAATCGCAATTCGGTCGAATTTCATTTCAATCTCGTTTCGTTGCAACCAATATTTCCCTTCTCGTCATTTTTATTCCGACAATTTTTCTACAAGTAACTTTCCAGGTTCTGCTCTAAATGATACTCGAACTAAAAATTCGGAGCAATTTTATCCTCCTGCATGAAGAGCCACTCCAAATTTTGCTCAAAAAACTCCAATACTTAATATATATATATATATATATATATATATATATATATATATATATATATATATATATATATATATATATATATATATATATTAAGTAAAGGCGAAAATTCCATTGCAAAATTTAATGGGTTACAAGAGTTTTTAAAAAACTATTTTTCTTGGACCAGAGACGCGTTTTTTACCGCGACGAAATGAATTAATTGACGGACTAAATTAAATATTGAATAATTAAACGTGTATGCATATATATATATACACATGTAATTTTTACTTACTTAAATTAATTAAATATGTGATTTTCCAATAAAATAATTTTCGGATGATTAGATTATCTACATACACAGGGTGTTTGGCACATGAACCGATACAATTTTTTGCGGGATTGGGAGGGGGGGGGGGTCATTTGCTATTTTTTTCACCCTCAGACCCATGTCCTAAGTGTAATGTCACGATAATTAAGATATGACTTTTTTCGTTTTTTTTAATTACCCGAAATTTCACCTTTAAATCGTCATAACTTTTTTGTTTGTGGTTGTAATAGCACAAAATGACTTTTCTTGTATTGTGCAATGTATGTTTGTTATAAATAAATCATTATTCGATACAATTGGTTTCAAGAAAATCACTCACGAGCTTCTAAAGGCTTGAAAATGCATAAATATATGAAAAGTGTCAACTTCTAAATTCATTATAAAAAAACAAACTTAAAGCCATTTTGAACTTAGCTTAGTTTTGAAAAGTTCTCTAGTTTATACCGTTTCCAACGGTACGCTACATGTCATAGAAATCATTCATGATGTGGTCAAAATAAAGAGAACAAGTTTTTTTCTTATAATGAATTAAGGAGTTAACATTTTTCATACATTTACACATTTTGAAGACTGGAGGCTCAAGAGTCACTTTCTTGAAACCAATTGTATCAAATAATGATATATTTATAATGAACATACGTTGCAGAATACAACAAAAGTTATTTCGTGCTATTACAACCGCAAATAAAAAAGTTATGGCGATTTAAGGGGTCTTCTCACTTTAGACGCTAAAAAGGCTATTTTCGTCAATTGTTTTGATAGGTTTATATTATAGATATTGATATAAAAGTTGTTACTCTTAAATACACTTTCGAAATACAAAATCAAAAAATTATGTATTTATGTAACCCAAACAAACTTTAAGGGGCCAGTCCACTTTGAAAATTTCAAAAAATTAAAAGCAAGATTTGAAGAAATCGACGATGATGAGCAATCAGAAGGGATTTTGTACGGTGCAGGAATTGCCGATTGAGTTTAGGTAAGAGTTTTTCATAGTATAAACTTCAAACGCGTTTTTCTCGAAACAACGTTTTCAAAATCTAGCTCCATCGTATCTCTAAAACTAATAAACCCATTTTCTTGAAATTTGAACCACACATTGTAAACATGACAATATGTGGTTCACAACAAGATGACCCTCGATGGTTTTAAAATTTTGATTTTTACTCTTCTTTTTGCGAAAAACTGCGAAAAAAAAGCGTTTTAAAAAACTTTTTTCGTTTTTTATCTGCCATTTTTTTATTTTTTCATAAAACTTTATATCCGAGGGTCATTTTGTAGCTGGTGTCATGCTGAATCTAATGGACTTTGATTTTTTTGTTTCAGACAAGCCGTTGCCGAGTTGTGATGGAGCTACCTAGCCCACCTATTTTTGAGGCGTTACGTTAAGCTATAGTTTTTGTACTCAAAAATGAATAAAAATGAATTTTTTTAAAAATGTATTTCAAGACTTTATTTATCAAGCCCAACAACTTTTATATTCATATCTTTTATAAAATCCTCTAAAAAAAATCGCGAAAATGGCCTTTTTTCATGGCTCCAACGTGGACTGGCCCCTTAAACGCGTTTTTCTCGAAACAAGGTTTTTCGACGGCTTGTTGATAAAATCTTCGGAACTACTAGCGCATATCAAGGATTTTTTAAAATTTTGATATTTACTATTTTTTTTGCCAAAAACGGTGAAAGAAACTAGTTTTCGTTGTTTTTTTCGAAAAATGTCCGCCATTTTTGGCCAAAAACGGCCAAAGAAACTAGTTTTTGTTGTTTTTTTTCGAAAAATGTCCGCCATTTTGCTATGTTTGCATACATAAAAAATCGTATGATATGCGCTATAGCCATTAACATACTGAATCTAAAACCGTTTGATTTTTTTGTTTCGGATGATCCATCTCCGGGATTTCATCAACAGCGCAGACCTACAACTTTTCAGGACATTTTTTCAACTACCATTTTCGTCTATACATAGTGACTGAAATAAATAAATAATTTTTCGAAATGCATTTCGAAAGCGTATTTATTAAGTGTAACAACTTTTATATCAATATCTATAATATAAACCTATCAAAAAAAAATCACGAAAATAGCCTTTTTCAGCGTCTAAACTTCGAAAACCCCTTAAATGCGAAATTTCGGATAATAAAAAAAATCGCGATTACCGTGACACTTAGGACCTAGGGTCCAAGGGTGAAAAGATTATCAACCGACCCCCCCCCCCCCCTGCCCCCCCAATTCCCCGAAAAAAATGTGTCGCTCCATGCGCCAAACGCCCTGTATATATAAAAGTAAAGAAATAAAAATATATAATCAAATAATGAAAAAATGAATCAACTGGAAAATTAGATATGAAATTAATTTTCAAACATACGCACGCGACACAGGACAGAACAAAGTACGCGCCGAGCAATGCAAACTAAACGTCACGACGCGTACTCCGTTATACCCAGAACAACAATAAAATAGATACGCATAAGTAGATAATTACAGTTGGGCCGCTGTCTTTCCACATGGTTGAAATATCTTGAAAACAAAATCCTCTTCTCTCAAGATCAAAATATTCCGCCCCTGCTGCAAAAACCGTCCGGTTCACCAATTACGTTAAACTTCCCTACAAAATGCCATGGGGACTTCTCACAAGAAACTCCCCGACGTACACATCTATAATATCTATATCGTTCCCCCACCTCCGTGGCAAAATATTCGTCACACTATTTCGCACACACAGCACACACACACACACACACACCGAATTATTTCACGTAATTACGTTCGCGCGCGAGTTTCGAAAAATTCCCGCGCAAAATTCGTACCTAACCTTTATAACGAGAGCGCGCAGTGACCGCACGAAAACACGCGCGAATTACGAAATCCCGTGTTCGACGAGTGATCGTTGGGTAGTTTTAGCGTGCACGAATTGTCAGACGTGCGAGGCGAGTCTCTCGGCGACGAAACCGACGAGTAAAGAGCGTCGCGTGCGGCGCGAGGTGCACATACAGGTGACGAAGTTTCAGCGTGAAAAAGAATATTAAAAAAAGGTGGACGGAGAGCGCGGGCGCTTGAATCGAAGACCTAACCTCAACTTGTCATTCTCCGGTTGCGTGCGCGGTTTGTTTTATTTCGTGTTCGTCGCGAATAGTGAGCTCTGGTAGAGAGGCGGGGGCGGGGGGGGCGTTCGGGGATTCGAGGTGGGAACGAGTAGAGCGTGTGTCGAGGAGGTTAGAATCGACGAGTGTCGCGAGTTTGGCGAGTCCGTCGATGACAAATAAGCGCGAGAGAGTACGGGCTGCCAGAGGAAACCGCCAGGCCCCGGGATGTTCGAGCTACCTCGTGGGACATGCGAGTGCAGACTGATTCGAGCGTGCGTTTAGGTAAGGGTACTTACCCAACAACGCGTTCCCACACCGGCCCTCGCGCCGCGGTGGCGGCGGCCGCTTCGCAGCGCCCGTTCTTCGCCGTTGTTTTTTTTTCTTTTTATTCTTCCCTCCTCTCTTTCTTCTCGCGGTTTTTTCTTCGTGCTTTTCCCCCTTAACGGACACCGGGACTCGTGGCGAAGGCGGTGGCGACGGTGGTCGTGGTGGTGGTGGAGGCGGACCTCGCGCTACCTCCTGGTGGATACGTCTTGCGCGCGTGTTTTACGCCGCCATAACCCGGCGCCACTGTACAATGAGCGTCTATCGTCAGCTGGTTTCGCGATCTTTCTATCTCTCTCTCTCTCGCCTCGTGCTCTTTGTCGTTCTTTACACTCGCCCCGTCTCGCTCTTTCGCACGACTCGCCCGTACGCCTATTTCGCTCGTATTCGCGATTTCGGCGCGCGCACGAGACTCAACGCGCATGCGGACTTTTCCACTGGCCGCGTCAATCGGCCGCTTCATTTCGGCTCTCAACGCCGCGCGAGATGGACGTTGTATTTCGCGGTACTTTTTCATCTCGCTGCGCGCAACGGTGGAGATTTGAAACGTTCTCGATTGCGAGGTGAACATCGTTTTGGCACTTTGAGACGTGACTGTTGCTGCAGTACGGAGAAACTCAGTCTTCTTGCGGATCCATTCAATTTTATTCAATCATTTTATCGAACTTGAATTATGAGGGGACAAACCCGATGTCGATGCATCTCGATACATTCGTGCGCAATTTTTTCAGTATTTTGTTTGCGTCTAAGATTCGAGATCCGTTTTTCGAGGTATCCAAAAAAACGCTGGCTCGCGAAACGCGACTGGAAAAGGCGAGCTTCATGCGCCATCTGTCGGGCCACGAGCCAGTGACGAAAAAGAACGTTACTGCAAACACTTAATTTTCCTGAAGGGTCAATCTTCTGCGAGAAGAGTACGTGGGGTTTTCTTACCGACTGAGCATCTTTCACCTCGCCTCAATTCAATCAAAGATTCCTGAGCCTCGCTATTGCTTAAAATTTCAGTTATTGCTTAAGATTTCAAAGCCCTGAAAGTAAAAAGTGTAAAAAATGTATAAAGTTCCCGTTGCTTAGTCTTTCAATCAGCAAAATGCAGAAATAAATATAGCTCTCGAAATCTATCTGGTACAAAGAAATTTGTGAAAAACAGCCACATGGCGCCACCCATCGGAGCATTAAACTTTTTACCGACGACCGGTAACATACCGACCATACCGACGGTCGGTAAGGCAGGCCCCGATAAAATTCCCAAAAGCGTGTCGTTTCCGTGGATGCGATAGTTCGCCCCGTGCCCACACCCCATTCAGGTACAACGAGGTATACAACTTCCTCCCACTTGTCGCAGTTTGGAGTACGCGAGGAGAATTCTACGCGAGAGCAGCGTCGCGTTCACGAACTTCGAGAGCGTCCGTACCCGAAAGTATTTTCGTTTGTGTTTTCTTTCATGGGGACCACGGAATTTTGCGCATCTTTGATATAAAAAAAGGTAAATACTTGATGCTACCTTGGAGACACTGAAGAATAGTGAAAAACGCGAGTGCTTTGGGTTAGAGAAAAAACAACAATGATAATCGCGTTGGCGCGGTTATGAGTAATTCGTTTGCCACTCCCTCATTCCCCTCCACGGTTTCTCGGACACGCTTAATTGACACGCGTGAGTAATATCACAAGTATTTCTGCGCGCGAAGATCATCCAGTCGTTTGTTTGGGTCTGCAAGTCCGCGAATATCAGTCACTCCTCTGTTTGGGTTTGTACGTACGCGAACATCGGCCACTCCTCTGTTTGGGTTTGTTTGGGTTTGTACGTACGCGAAGAACACACACTTATTTGTTTGGGTATAAGTCTGCGAACATCAGCCACCCATTTGGGTTTGTACACACACAAAGATCGGCTACTCATTTGCGTTTGTCTGGGTTTGTCCATACGCGAACATCCAGTCGCTTCTTTGGGTTTGTACGAAGGGAACGTCACTCGCCCGTTTGGGTTTGTCCGTAGGCTGAGATCAGCCAATCATTCATTTGCCAGCCACGTAGACACTTTTCCTCCGACCTTTTTCCCAAACAAACATCATTTACCCGTTTGTATGGGTTTGTACGTACACGAAGATCGCCCACTTGTTTGGGTTTGTACGTAGGTGAAGATGGCCAACTTGTTTGGCTTTGTAAGTGTATGAAAATCGGCAACTTATTTGGGTTTGTTTGGGTTTGTACTATGTGAAGATCACTCATTCGTTTGGGTTTGTTAGTTTGCCATCAGCTGCATTGGCCCCTGATATTTTTTCGTTAAAAAGTGCCTGCATCATTTTTCGTGCACTTTGATTCACCAGGAGGGACGCCGGTCCCGAATTTACTCACCGACGAGTCATGACTAAGCAAGGCTACTCCCTGGTTGTTCTTGCGGCTCTCTTTGCACTGTGCCACTCTCAGAGCGTCTACTATGGCGAGACGGAGTACCGCTGTCCCAGGCACTGGACTAAATGGCAAGATTCTTGCTATCGTTTCGTCAAAAGTCCGCTGAAGATGCGCGAGGAGGCTAGACGGACGTGTCAGGCGCACCTCAGCGATTTGCTGTCCATCAACTCGGTGGAGGAGTTTGACTTTGTGCTGAGGCAACTCACAGTGGAAGATCCGCAACATCGCACTTGGTACACGGGTAAGCGAACTCATTGCACCCGATACGCGACTCCCAAGTGCCCAGTTGAATAATATTCGTGCTACGATCGCCTCTTCTGGAACTGGAAATTTATTGCGAATAAAGTCTATTTCTATCAAATAGGTTTTAACGTTGTTTCGTGGCCTACCATGATCCACTTTGTTTTAAATATATTTTTTTATTTGTTTCAGCTACTTTTTAAAGTATTAAATAAATTCAAATTAAATGAATGACGATTCGATTCGAATAGATCTTTATTTGTTTACAACATACACTGCAAATCAAAGTGTATTATATGCATGGAATATTTCATAAATCCAAAATAAAATGAAATACTGAATTCAAAGTTTTACTATAATGATTCTGTATCATAATTCGTCATTCTCTGGCCTTCTGAAATTATTTTGATGGAAGAAAATAGTTCGTCCATGTATGGCATCGAATCTCGAACCTACCTACTTATAGCTACATACACTGTCCCTACACTATCAAGTGTTTGTAGCATCTTAGTCGCAGATATGACATAAGAGACCAAATGAATTCCTTCAATTATTCGTTGCATTACATAAACTATATCAAATAGTTAATATTGTGATAATTAGAGAGTTTTATCGAATATCATGCTATAGATTTTTCAAAAATGAGGAGCTGGCAAACAAAACTGGTCCACAGTACATAATTTTTTATTAATTTCAATTTTTCGTGTTTTTTAAGCACATCTTTATTAGCTCCTGAAGTATTTCGAGTCAAATCCGACTCTGAATATATCAAAATTTGTTAAAAACTGCCTTTTCAAGCGAAAAGCCAGTTTTTAGGCACAAAAGTAAATAAAATAAAACAAATTTGACATAGTGTGGTTTCCAGTCCAGTTTTGTTTGCCAGCTCCTAATATATCTTGTATTTTTTAATCCTCATTGTACAACGCTTTACGTTTTTTATCGTCCACATACATGTTCATACAGATGCTCTTATATGCTCCTTATATCTAAAGCTTTAAGCCGCCAAATACTAAACTTCTCGATCCTCTTTTTTTTATAACCTATTTGGTCTCGCCAATGACTACTAGTTTAATTTTATTAACTATTTGCCGCCGTCTATTGTTCTTCCCTCGCTAGCCTATCAAATTCCCTTGTGTAGTAGCGTATTTCCTTGAGTATTTCGCCTTTTAGTGTTTTGACCCACCTGTTAAACTTTTTCCATCTCTTTCCCCTCTCCACCTGTCCACCTCTTTCACCCAATTCTTGTTAATTTTCTCCCTTGCTTGCTCACATTTCCAAATGTGTTCCAGTGTTTCTTTTTCCTTTCCACATACACCGCACATCCAGTTCCCATCCCCTTTTTATTCCGTTCTTCCTGTGTTACCACACCCGAGTATTTTTCCCTACCCGGCTTCTGTTTTATCTCCTTGTACTCCTTGGCCAGCTCCTGATATATAATTCCTCTCTCTCCCCCTCTACTCAGCCCCCCTTCGATGTGTGTGCTGCAATATAGACAGACCCTTAATTCAAACAAATAGAAAAATGTTTGACCCTACGAAAATTCTATTCAATTTCAATTTTTTTTAAATGAAATAGATACATTTAGTGAATTGAACTAAATTATTTTTTGAACAGATGAAACCGAATCACAGATTTATTAGGAATGAATAAAATATTTAGTTATTAGCCGATATTAAATAGATCTTGATTTGAATGAATAAATATATTTAAAATAAATAATTCCAATAATGGAATGCATGCATTTCGCGAAAAATCTAGTTAATTTTGAAAAAATCAAGTAGACGCTTTCAGTTAAGGGGTCTTCTCACTTTAGATGCTAAAAAGGCTATTTTCATGAATTTTTTGATAGGTTTATATTATAGATATTGATATAAAAGTTGTTACACTTAAAAAATACACTTTCGAAATACATTAAATTTTTGTTAAATGTATTTATGTAATCCAAAAAACTTTAAACGTGTTTTTCCCGAAACAACGTTTTTCGACGGCTTGTTCATAAAATCTTCGAAACTACTGAACCGATCCTTATGAAATTTTAACCACATATTTTTTACAACTATAGCTATAGCGATTTTCGAATTTTAGTACAAGACCGCCTGATCGAGCGAGTGGACTCGAAACTTTAAACGCGTTTATCTCAAACTGCATTTTTTACGTTGGCCGGAAACATAACTCAGACAATTTTCAGCTAGAAATTATCTGAAATCAAGTACCATTCAAATTTAGTCAAAGTGTCATCTATTCCTCCCCCCCCAAGGTTTTGATAATTTTTTTTTTCATTTCTAAATTTTTGGTGGTCATGTAAAGTGAAAAGTGCTATTTTTCACGAAAAATTCCCCCATTTTGGGGGTGGAAAACCCCCAAAATGTAAACGTAAAAAAAATCTCAAACTAACCGTTGGGGGGAGGTATTTTATATGTAGAAAGTGTGTACCAAGTTTGAAATAAATCGGTCATGTAGTTTTCAAATGGCAGTGAACACGGACTTTGAAAAAGTGGTTTCGATAAAAACGCGGCACCGGCTTGTTTGTGGATATTTTCGCGTACAAATTTCACGGAATGTTCTTGAAATGACACTTAACAATGTACAAAAGGTTTCAATAAATTTACTCTATCCATATAGATGAAAAACAATGGCAAAAAAGTGTTTTTTTCTTCACGCTGAAACCCCTACCCTCCCCTTAAGCGTCTAGAGTGAGAAGACCCCTTGGTATATCAATATAATTTTTCTGTCTGTGTAGCTAAGAATATTTATTCTCGTACGCAGGTATACGACAAACGGGTGGCTACTGGTCGAACGAGCCCGACAATACGCAGCTGATAAACGTGGACTCGGCATTTTTGCCGGAATACAACGACGGCGTGACGAATCGTGATTATCTCGCGTACTCGTTCAGCAACAATCTGAAGCGTTGGGGCCTTGAGAGAGTATTGGGAAACGAGCCGTTGCTCTACATATGCGAAGCGCCCGTCGCCACATTGCACAATCTCGCCGAGGACGATCGTACGTACACGTACGGTGTTGAGATCGACGATCCATTGCGCATACCACGAGGACCGTACTTCATAAAGCAACCGGTGAGCAAAGTCTTCGACGTTTCGAAGCGCGGACAGCTCAATCAAGTCTCGCTGAGCTGTCTGGCCGGTGGCTATCCAACGCCCACGTACGAGTGGTACAAGGAATACTTCGACGATGCTCGTCTCGTCGCGGAGGTCATTGATCCGCTGAAAAATCGTCGCTACACACTAAGCGGTGGCTCTCTCATTATTTACAATCCGACGCAAAACGCCGATCGCGGCTCGTATCATTGCAAAGCTAGCAACGAATACGGCACCATCATATCCGAAAGCGTCGATCTCTCGTTCGGCTATATACTCGAATTCAATCTCAAACGCTCGGAGGAAAGTGGCGAACAAAATTGGGGCAAAGCCGTTTACTGCGATCCACCCCAACATTATCCAGGTGTCAAGTACTACTGGGCACGCGATTACTTTCCAAATTTCGTCGAGGAGGACAAACGGGTTTTCTCGTCGAACGACGGGGCTCTGTACTTTTCCGCTCTCGAGCCAATCGATCGTGGCAATTATTCGTGCAACGTGCAGAGCATCGCCTCCGATACCGGCCGTAACGGCCCCTTCTTTCCACTCAGAGTCGAGCCCCACTGTGAGTATAAAGGCGTCATACGCAGTCGCAAGGCCAAAAAAAGTCGTTTTTTCACGATTTTTTTCTGGAAAAGAATTTCATTTGGGCAAAACGAAAAGTATTAGGCAGTGTAGAGGCATCTTTTAGCTTTAGATTGGCATTTTTTTATTTTCAACAATATTCATTAACATTGCTCCTGTAGGAAGTCTCCTGGAGGTCCCCGAAAAAAAAGTGTCCGGCGGTGAGCAAAGTATCTCCGGTTTGGATTATCTAAAATGAAAGAACCAAAAAGATTCCTTCAGGGGATAGATGAATCCAGGTATTGATCGAAGGAATAGCCGACATTTTAATTTTTGACAAAATGGTGGCTCCGGAAAGAAACAATTTCGATTTTCGACCAAATTTTTTTCGTTGAATCGTTGAAAAAAAATAGAAATAATTATCGGAAATCTTATTCCTTCGATCAATACCTGAAGAATATATCTGACAAGGTTGTGATGAAGTTGCAGACCGATCGGTTGAGCCGTTTTTGAGAAATCGTGCTCACCGACTTTGAAAACACCGTTTTGAGAAAAAAGCGTTTGAAGTTTCAGGCACTTACTTCGTAGCGCTCCGAGCGTCCTTACAAATATGTGTGTATTTCCGAGAACATTCGCTGAATCGGTTTGGCATTATCAGGGAATATACTCACATATTTGTACATTCCGAAAATGCAATAAAAAAAATCGATTTTTTGAAATTTCTACCGGCGTATAACCTCTTAAGGCCTTAAGCCACAGTAATGGGTATAAAATCATGTGTGAATTTAACAATTTTTTTTTCGCATGAAAAAGTGATTCACTCATAAAATTAATTACACATATATTTAGTGTGAATATCAAACTGTTAGAAAATATATATATTTTTTTTTCGATGTACAAAATGGCCAACTACTAATATTTTCTTTTGTTATCTTTTTTTCAGGCGCTCCGCGGCGTGACATTTAGCATCCACAATTTTTTACCTAGCACAAAAAACAAAAATTATCGTCAATCTTCATTAGAATACCTAGATTTCTGATTAATCGAAAACTTTTCATTTTATGAGCAAATCCTACAACTTTTGCTCATAAAATGAAAAGTTTTCGATTAATCAGAAATTCCGTACGTACTTCTCTGCGAAATGCAATTAGGAACATAACTTTTAAATTTGAAGTAAATCGAGTGAAAATTGTTGAAGTTATTTGTCACGCCAATTGGAAATAAGCTGTTTCGAGAAGTTTCGAGTAGGCGGCCATTTTGTACATCGAATAAAAATATATATATATATTTTCGAACAGCTTGATATTCATCTAAATAGATGTGTAATTAATTTTACGAGTGAATTACTTTTTCATACGAGAAAAATTGTTGAATTCGCGCATTTCTTTTATACCCCTTACTTCTATAACGTTGTTTTTGCACCCTAAAGAGTTACGGACCCAAACCAACCCAAGCAAACTCCAATCATTGACCCTATGGGTGCCTGATTGTTTTTCTCGAACTTGCAGCGTCCTTCCAGCAGTTGAAGTTCCCCAACAACTTTCCTAAAGTGTACCCCGAGGCGCCGGTCGTCGGCCAGGATGTTCGATTGGAGTGTATCGCCTTTGGATAGTGAGTATCCCGACAATTTCCAAATACAAAGCGTCCTCCAGCGTTCTTCGACGGTACGCGCGAGCCTCCTCGAAGGGACATGGCCGTTACGCATAGGGAAAATTCGGGGAAGTCCTTTTCTCCTGGAATAATCAGGGAAAAAGTCCGGGAAGTTTTAAATCGTCTGGAATTTTTACAGAATTTAATTTTGGCAAGAATTACGAAAAATGAAACCGACCTGAAAAAAAGAACTGGAAAGTATAAAAATATTTTTTTTTGTATATTTTTAATATTTGTATTATTCTTTATTATATACAAAAAAGTGATGTCAGTGCCAAATATTGAACATTTCAAAAAGTAAAAACTAGTTTACTCTAAAGCCATGTACGACATTCAATTTGTCGATACCCAACCACACAATTATTATTGCGTTAGGACGATGAATTACTTCTCGCCGTTTTACAAGAGATGGCGTTACCAGAACCTCGTGCGTGTAGTTTGAGATGGTAACGCATCTATAGGAAAGTACTATAAGCAAGCTTGAAATTCAGTGTGCCATTTCGCCGAAGTGTAAACAACTGTTTTTTGTTCATAGTGTCAAATGTCAAATTTCGTATAAAAAAAAAGAGTATTTGCGGAGAATTGTCGCGCATTACTTTATTTTTTTTTATCTGCTGATGAAGCACACAGAATTCTTTTTGAGACGTACGGCGACGATGCTCTGTCGGAAGCAACATGCAGAGATTGGTTTAGACGCTGCAAAAATAATGATTATGATGCGTTGAGTTGGAGGCATTATTTCAGGAAGACTCATGGTAGACGCTAGACGAACTCGCAGAATCATTAGGAGTTGATCACACAACAGTTTCGAAACCTTTGAAAGCATTAGGAATGATTTTTTAACACTTCAAACACTTCTTGATATGTCTGCATAATTAAAATTCGGAAAGTGTGGAATTAAATTGTTGTAAAAAATTATTTCAAACTTTCAGTTTTGGGAAAGTGAGCATTTTATTTCAAACTCGTCCTGGTCGAAATGATCCAGTGTGTCAAGAAAGGGTTAAAAATAGAGCATTAATTTTCACAAAAGAAAAACAGTGAGGACTTATTCAACATCCCAATAGATAAGGAGTCGTCCATAAATTATGCTATTTTAAAATAAGGGGGGGGGGGGGTTGCTCATTGAATGACGGTAACGATAATTGGATCATGACGATAGGAAGGATAGGATGATTTCAGGGGTGGGGGGGGGGGGAGTCAAACGTCAGCAAAAATCGATGACGCAATATATGAACGGCCCCTAAGTGTTTATATTTGTGTTTTATTTATCGCACATACAAAATTCTGTTCATCATGAAGAACAGGTTCTGTACGTGCGTTTAAGGGATACAAGTGTAAACGCTGAAAATTTGGATGATTTTCGGGAATTTTTTGGAAGAAAAGTACTCAATTAAATGGTTCGGAAAATTAAGAATATATTTGGCTATATTTGACCTATATTACATAATTTTTTCATAGAAAAATATTGAGATCCAAGCGACTTATGCGCTGCCTTCGGAGGCGCCAAAAAAAAAGTTCCTCCATTGCTGACATGATTTCGGCTGATTGAGTAGCTGAAACCGAAAAAGGAAAAAATGTCGTTAAACTGGAAAGTATTTCCTGTACAATGACGTAGGATTTTCGGAAAATATCAGAATCTAACAAAATGGCGTAGTTATGAAAAAAAATCTGTTTTCTTGCCTATAAAATGGTCTGTTTTCAATGCGAAATCGTAAATTTTCATCGAATCAAAAATATCCTACGTCATTGTAGAGTAAATATATTCAAGAGCACTCAGTTCAAATTTCAAGTCAATCGGATAATTGCTCTTTCAGTTACAATGTCAGCAAATTTGAAAAATCTCATTTCGAGAAAAACGCGTTTAAAGATTTAACTATCGATTTTTGCAAGATAAAATGATTAGAGAAACGGCCTTGAAATTTTTACAGAATATTCTTGAAAGTATAAACTGTCGAAAAAGGCAAAAAAAATCGTTTTTTTAAAGTGTCCCACTGGTATAGCCCCTTAATGTATTTTTTTTTCTTTGCCGTGCTTAAATTATTTTTCGAATTTTTTTTTTTTACGTTCTATTTTAATATTTAACATTTTCATATATTTGATCTTAAAAATTGAAAACTGAGCCAATAATGCGTAACAGCTATCAGGAACTAATGAGTTTCGAATCTCTTTCAGTCCCGTGCCCTCGTACAACTGGACGAGGAAAGGTTCGTTTCTGCCTCGGGGTGCTTACCTGACGAGCTTCAATCGCGTTCTCAACATTCCTCGAGTGCACATCGAGGATCAGGGCGAGTACGTTTGTCGCGCGCACAACAATCGTCTCTCCATAGAGAACTCCGTCTGGCTCACGATTCAGGCCGCGCCCAATTTCACAATTCCACTCGAGGACAAGCACATGGACAATCGCGCCGATCTCACGTGGATGTGCGAGGCTTTCGGCGTTCCCGACGTCACCTACAATTGGTTCAGAAATGGAAAGCTTCTCGACAACACGACGATACCGCCCGAGGATCGCGATCGTTACTTCATTCAGGACAATGTCCTGAGGATCCAACACGTCGAGCACGAAAGAGACGCCGCGATGTATCAATGCCGCGCGAGGAATCAACTCAAGACCACTTACTCGTCCGCGCAATTGCGCGTTTTGTGTGAGTTTACACTGAGAAAAAAGTGTATAGTATTTACAAAAAAAACGCGCATGGTAAAAGAGAGTATGGTCGAATTCCCTATAGTTTACTGTCACCGCAATTATAATATCGTTAACACAACTATAAGCGAAAAGTATACGTGAACATGCAACTTTGGACCTAGGAGCCGGAATAAAATGTCATTTTTGTGAATTTTTTCAAGGAAAACTATTTGAAATTTCCGATTGGGGTTTTAATTATCTAAAAGTATATACATTCAAAAATATGTTTAATTTGATTTATTTAATAATATCAAAAATCTACAAGGATATTGTATGATCCTTGGAGGGTCGTAAAAAAATCTGCGTATAGGGTACCCACTGGCGTTTCTTCAAAAATCATCAGAAAAAAAACCAAAAATATTATTAAATTCGATACTATTATCTAGTACTTGTCATAGCCGATTTTGAAAATATCGATTTATGACAAAATGGCGGACGTTTGAACATAAATAGTGATTTTTGGGCCAAAAATTAGTTATTATTTCGCCTATAAAACAAAAACTGAGTAACGGACAAAAAAATCCTATGACAAGTACTAGATAATGGTGTATAGATTAACCACGAAAAACCTCAAGGCAATCGGTTCATTGGTTTTCGAGAAATTTTGGGTACCGATTTGAAAAACGTGGTTTTGAGAAAAACGCGTTTGAAAATTTGGGAATGAATAAATCATGAAATTTGTCAACTTGCATGGAATCATCGATAGCAGGCCCATAGTGTAGGTCTTCTACGGTCGACCGAATGTTCATAGCTTCTAAATCGGTTTTTTCGACCATCTAGGTGCATATCTCCTCTTAATAGTTATTTCGGGGATACTGGATAATCAAAAACACTACCAAAACGGCATGATCAGACAGACGCTTATAGTTGTGTTAACCATATTATGATTGCGGTGTCAATAAACCATAGGGAATTTAACTATGCCCACTTTTACCATGGGCGTTTTGTTATAAATACTATGGACATTTTTCTCACTGCAAGTTTGTACTATTGATATGGTTAACATTAACACTTGTTGAGTATGAATTGTTACAAGATCTTACGAAAAGTGACTATACGAACAAAATCATGGTAATCTTATAGTGAAGACGTAAATCATTTGTGGAACGTGTCGATAAAGTAGAGACGGCGGTAGCACGCTGTGATCGATATAGATATATTAGCGCATTAATTTGTCAGTTTTTAAAATTCGATATTTCGAAAACTATTGCGTTGCGCCAAAAATCCATTTAAGCAGTAGCATATATTTAAAAAAAGACGATCTGTGCAAAATTCCACCTATATCGGAGGTAACAGCTATTCGGAATTGCAGCTGGAATTACTTTGATCTGTTATGCCGAATCTACGATCAAAATAACATAAGTACCCGGGTGCATAGTGGCAGCGTGCGTAGTATAGATAGGTAGGTCGTAGGTTCGAATCCATGTTCAGGCGAAATATTTTCTTCGATAGGAGTCATTTCAGGTCGGGCAATGACAAATTATGACAAACAATCATACAGGTAGTACTCTCAATTGACAATTTCTGAATTTATCAAATTTTATATACATTTAGTAGACATACCATTCAATATGGTAAAAATCACTATTTTTTGATAGTCCAAGGAAATATCCATTTAATAAAAACCTACTATATTATATAGCATTGAACAATCGACGTATGCTTGTTGGATTGTTGGTTGCGGTTAACATATGAGCATAGTTAACACAACTGCTAAAATATTATAAGCAATACTATATTTTAGGCAGTAACCATGACTATAAAATATTATCCCCTCAGGGTAACATAAAACATGGTTAAAATATGATTGAAGTTACCATAAATTTTTCTCAGTGTACTTTTCGCACTGTTCGCACTGACCGTGTAGGATAAAAATG
This sequence comes from Ophion ellenae, assembly GCA_963210295.1. Lineage (NCBI taxonomy): Eukaryota > Metazoa > Arthropoda > Insecta > Hymenoptera > Ichneumonidae > Ophion > Ophion ellenae. The sequence continues at coordinate 46,927,069 of OY723388.1, read as the reverse complement.
CGGTCACATAGCTTACGGCATTTGCATTATATCACATGAACGAATAGAACGAGTAGTCGAAGTCTCGGCTTTGTCCCTAACCACAATCGTTGCGTCTCTTTGCGCAGCACTGAAGCCGTCCTTCAAAAAGCGGCCGATGGAGTCCGAGACCTACGCCGCCGAGCGGGGAAACGTGACGATCGTCTGCAATCCCGAGGCCGCTCCGAGGCCCAAATTTATCTGGAAAAAAGACGAGAACGTGATTGGTTCAGGTGGCAGACGGCGAATTCTTGAGAATGGGAACCTCATCATAAGCCCGGTGTCGCGCGACGACGAGGGCACGTACATCTGCTCGGCTTCGAACGAGTACGGCAAGGACGAGACTCGCGGACGACTCATCGTCATGCGTAAGTTCGGGAAATATTCTACAGTCGATATGCATTTAGCGAATTTTCGGAATGTCGGGAAAGGCACAAAAATATCGGTTGAACGGAGAAAATCCCAGGGATATTACGCATATGGAAAACGGGAAAAACTCGGGGAATTTCTTTGGGGCCATTTTTAAAACACGTGATGCATCGAGGGGAGTGGGGGGTTAGGAAAATCGTCACACTTTGTCACAGGGGGGTGGAAGGGGGGTCGAGCAAAAGTCACGAGACGCCATAAGCATATTAAATCTGGAAAAGGATGATACTGAGACGCTGAAAAATTTCTATACTGCCCATCCAAAATTCCGACTACGAGGACGTCGTAACTTCTCTGATATCGATTGAGACTCACCTGAAGCATCCTTGGGAACACATTGCATGCTAGGCGCATCGTGATAAAAGATTATCAAATTACTTATTATTGATGTTACATAACATTAAGAATATATTTCTTGCTACGGGGGTCGTCCATTAATCACGTGAGGTTTTTTAGGCCACTTTTAGAGCCCCCGTGGTGATATGTGGTGAGGTTCTAAGCACCCCCCTCCCCAACCCAACAACACGTGTATTTTTTTATAAGAAATGTCAGACAAAAGTGTCGGAGAGTGCGGTATCGTATTATGAAAAACGAAATAATAGTACAGTCGTGCTGTCGCCAAAAACCCCGCAATCGGAAAAAATTAGAAGAAGGCCAGTTCTTTTAACAGATGATCATGTAGGTGCCGCGGGTGCTAAATCCAAGTTTGCCCAAAAATCAGGGTGTAGAGTTTTTTTTTAGGGGATGAGGGTTGATCAATGCCAAACTACAACCCCTACGAGGTCGGCGCCGTGAGACAAAATGTTCAGAAAAATCTGGGCTTTGTTTTCGTCCACAGCGCCAAAGTCAGGGAAGCTCATTTTGGGGGTGAAAAAGTAGGCTGAAATTGTGAAAGATCAGTTTTAATTTAATAACTTTTTGGAAAAAAATCGTACAATTTTTGTTTAAATTGGAACGTTGTAGCCCTTGAAAAGACGCTTCGATCGAGTATTTGATCATCCCTCTCCGATAATATCTTCACCCTTGAAAAAATTGTTGAAATATTTTTTAAAGTTCGTTTATTGTACAACTAAAAAACAATCGAATTTTCGAGTATGGAATGTAGAAAATAATCTTTATATTTTCGTTTTATGGACCACCCTTGAATTCTGCTTTTTCCAACGCCTCTTGGGGGTTGAAAATTCAAAATAAAATTCTGGGAAAACTTATTGACCGTATGAATTCACCGCCGTGAAACGATTTGTAGCCTGAACCTTTCGCTACATTTTTGTCCACAGCGCCAAACTCGTATCTCTTTATTTCCGGGTTTTAAAAGTGGGGGAACGTACCAAAAATCAATATTTTGAGAATAACTGTTCGGGAAATTTTTTTCGAACTCCGTTTAAACGAAAAAGTTGTAGCTCTTAAAATACGCGCCGATTGGGTATAAAATCATCTCTTGACTTCCATAACAAATGACGAAATACTCCGAAAGTTTTGTTTTCGTGATTACTCAAGAACGGTTAATTTTAACGGTGCCGTTTGAATGTACGAAATGTAGGGATTGATATAGTCTACATTTTCGTTCATATAAATAACCCTCGAATTTTGCCATGTTTTTATCCGTTAACGGAAATAAAAATATTTATATCTTTTGCCGGAAAAGTTTTGACTGTATGAACATTTTTTTGTCTCACGGCGCCGAGCCCCTACTGTTTTAGTTTGGCGTCAATCCAACCCCATTCCCCTCCAACGCCTAAAAAAAATCTACGCTCCAATTTTCAGGCAAACTTGGATTTAGCACCCCCGGAACCTCCAAAATCAGTTGTCAAAAAACCAGCCTTCTAATTTTTTCTGATTCCAATAAACAAGACGACCCTACTGAGTATATTGGCAGTATATTTAAATAGCATTGTCCACGCACTTACACACAAAAATACACGTGATATGTCACAACACCCCCCTCCCCTAGCGTGATCAATCGTGATGTTATCCGAACCCCCCCCCCCCCCCCGCCTATTTGCGCCTTACGTGATTAATGGACGACCCCACGTATAAATTGTACGTTTTTATATATTACATATATATTCACTTAAAGTAAATAATATAAATTGTTCGTTCTGAAATAATTTATTAAAATGGATTTAGTATTTTACTTGCTTCTTCTTGTTGAAAAAAAAAGGGAGCTGAAAGGGGGGCGGGCTCCATGTCACGCAATTTCCAGGAGTGTCAGGGGGGCGGGCGGCACCCGTGACTAAATGTCACAGAGGGGGGGGGGGGGGGGGGTCGAATATTGATAACATTTGCGTCACGTGTTTTATGAACGGCCCCTTTCCGCCTGGAATAATCAGGGAATTTTGGAAATTCTCTGGAATTTTCTCAGAATTTACTTTTCGCAAGAATTACGAAAAATGAAACCGACTTGACAAAAAAAACTTAACAGTATAAAAATAAATATTTTTAATATTTATATTATTCTTCGTTGTATACAAAAAAGTTGTTTGGGTTTTCTTAGAAGGGAAAAATGCAAGTGAGCCCAGTAAACATTGAGATATATTTTCATGTATATTAGAAATGTATAAAAAAAAATGTCAATATGAAACAATAAATGACTGCAGATTTATCAGCCTATTCCATGTGCGTCTTGCCACTGCAGTCCCCAATCGGCGGAAAGATGCAGCTCGTAATTCTTTACGGAAACAAAAAAAACAATAAAATCTTCAATTGTCATATATTTTTCTTCTGAGTGAATTAAGAAAAAAGCTAAAAAAATCGTGATATTATAACTTTTCTCAGGTTTGAAAAAAAAATGGTTAAAATAACACTTTAACGTGCTATAAAAATTATTTACAAAGTCTTTTTCAACAGCATTTTAAATTCACTTAGAAAAGATTTTCATACTGAAGAATATAAGCTTTGATTTGATTCAATAGGTCGTTTAGTTATTTTGCTATCACGACCGCCAATTTGGAAAAATCGTAAAAATGAAAACTGGAGAGAACGCGCTTCAACGTTTTCAATAGGAGGAAATATCAACATCAAATATCAATCGCTTCTCTGCTTTTGGCCTTGTATCTTCGAAAATATTTACAATTGGTCTCTGTAACTTTGTAAAAATATTCTTGGATAGTTTATCTATCGATTTAAGCAATAAAAAAACGATTTTCCGGACCTTCTAATTCAGGCTCCGGCTTAAAGATTTGAAGTATGATGCAGCTACCGCTTGCCCGGCGCACTGTTAGAAGCTGTAGTTCATTGTAGTTCATTCAATTTTAGGAATATTTCAATGAAATTTGCAGAGAACAATAAAAAGGTATCGAATAAAAATATTTTTGCAAAATGCAATTTTCTCGACCCACCTAGGTAGTTGTAGCCCGTTAAAGAGAACGAACGGAAAATTTTGGTTTACCAGGTGGACCGTCGTTGATCGAGACACTGCCACCGAGTATTCTCACCGCGATAATGAACAACCAGACTCTCCGGTGTCAGGCCGAGGTCGACTCGATGCTGGACGTTGCCTACGTCTGGACCCACAACGGTATACGCATAAGGGACAAGGATCTGGCGAATAATCCGCGCTTGAGAATCGACGACGGCGTCTTCGACATAACGAATTTAACGCTCTCGGACGCGGGAGAATACGAGTGCATAGTCGAGAGCGCCATTGGCCGAGCAATCAGCCGTACAGTGATAACGGTGGAGGGTCCCCCGGGGCCTCCCGGCGGACTTCAGGTCACGAACGTCGTCAAGACGTCCGTCACGCTCCAGTGGACCGACGGAGCTTTCAACGGCAGACCTATCATCGTGTACACGATAAGCGCGCGTTCCCGTTACGTCAATAATTGGTTCAACCTGACGGAAAGTGAGTACAACAATCGTCGTCCTGTAAAGTATCATCGCCAACTGCGCTAGCGAAGAGTCGCACAAAGTGTAGCTGTCGATAATACGGTATTTGACTGTTTTACGAAAATCATCTCAAGGCGGGATATACGTTTACAACGATCTAAAAATCGATTTCTTTTTTTTTTTTCTTTAAACGATAGAACTATGTATGAGGCATTCTTCATCAACTGGGCCAGTTTTTTTCAACCTCTTCAATTTTTTTCCAAATCTTTGTTTGAAGTATTATCATCTATAATCTAATCTAAAATCTAAGTTTGAAATATTAGTCGAAAGGAACGTCTGTGATTTTTTTTAGATTTTTTTAGACGTCCGTTCAGCATTTTCAATTTCTCATTACGAACACTGTATCCGGAAAAATATTCATCAAACAAAAAAAAAACATAAGAATAAAAACTTCATTTTTTCCGCTTTATCGAATAAAATCAAAATCATAATTTTTCTGCATTAAGAAACTTGAAATTTGGCCAAAAAATGAGAATAATATTTTTTCAAACCTAATAACACACTTCCGATTCCAGTCAAAATTTTACAGGATGTCTGACATTGGGTAAAGAGTCTGCGAATAAAATTTCAGAATGGTACCTGCAATGGTTAGGATGAAAAAAATTAAAACCCTGCGAAATACGTACGGGATTTTCCAAGAGTTAATTATAATATTATTTATCAACAACTTATTGTCCTTTTTCCTGTCGTTTTGAGTTTTTATTTTAATGCGGAATATACGTTTACAAGGATTGAAAAATCGATTTCTTTTTTTTTGTCTTCAAAGGATAAAACTAAATATGTAGAATATTTTCCCAAAGTTTCAAAGCGAAAATCGGAAAACTTCAAACGTTACAGGCCGTCAACGCTGTGCCTCACCGCTCGGATTCGGAGCGGGCGTGAACTTCAAACGCGTTTTTCTCAAATCTGCATTATCGAAATTGGCGTGCAGGATTACTCAAAAACTATTAAGCCGATTGAGTTGAAACTTGGTAGAAATATTGATAATATTGGTACCTTCTACTAGACGAGAATTGTTTTTGAAAAATTGGAAAAAAAACTACTTTTTTAATCCACATTTTACAGAAATGTTGCGTGAAATGTTGATTTTTTGTTGTAAATGCGTGCCATTTTCTCAAATTTGCATTTTCTTCATTTTAATTACCTTCACATAGAAACAATACGTGTTCTAACTGAAAAAGTGTTTGAACTTTTTTGCAAATCAAAGTCTACGGGAAGCTAGACTGCACGCCGAATCGCAACTCCCGCGGCAACCTTGCTGTAACACTGCCACAGCCCCGCCATTTTGATGATGAATTCATTTAAAAAAATGGGTTTATATACTTAAATATACTATTAAAGTATACCCAAAGTTTGATAATTCTAGAATAATTATTTCTTAGTTCAAAAAATCCCTCAATATTGCTTATTTTTTCCTGTCTAAATTTATATCCCGCCTTAAATGGTTAATTATTTTCTATTATGCTCACAATATCTTTATTATCTTCGTGAATGTCAGTATTTATGACATAAATCGGCAATACAATTTAAATATTCAACCAGACCGCCAAAACGCCCCCTCTGTCAGATCTGTAGGCATGTGACGCTTGTGACGTCACATGCCAGTAAACAAGGTTAAGGACGTATATCGCTTCTGAGTTGTCGGACAGAAAACCTTCCTCGCCATTCTTATTTAAACGTTGATAATATGGTAACTATCACTACAAATAAGTATGAATGAACAGGAAAAGCACGGAAATACACTGACGAACTAAAATATCGCTCATTACTCGTCACAGGACTCGTAATGACAATCTGTTTACTGGCATGTGACGTCACTAGAGATCCAACCAATTCTGGAGCACTTTCGTTCACGTGACCAAACATTTAAATTTATCTAATTAAAAAATGGAAATAAACGCAAATAATGTATATTTTTTGGGTAAAATGATAGAAAATGCTTTCTAAATACTATATTATTTTAGGATGAAAAGAGAATGAACGTTATTTTCAATATATTAAAATATCCTATTAGTTTTTTTACAGGTGATTTGGTAGGTACCGCGGGTGCTAAATCCAAGTTTGCCTAGAAATCGGGGTGTAGGGTTTTTTTAGGGGATGAAAGGGGATGGGGGTGGATTAATGCCAAACTACAACCCCCACGAGGTCGGCGCCGGGAGACAATGTTCAGAAAAATCCGGGCTTTATTTTTGTCCACATCGCCGAAGTCGGGGAAGTTCATTTTGGGGATGAAAAAGGGGGGTGGAATTTTGAAAAATCAGTTTTCATTCGATAACTCTTTAGGAAAAATTCATACAAGTTTTGTTCAAATGGGAACGTTGGAGCTCTTGAATAGACGCGTCGATCGAGTATTCGATCATCCCTCGCCAATAATATCTTCGCCCTCAAAAGAATTGTTGAAGTATAGAAAAAAAATTGTTTATTCAATAACTCAAAAACAATAGATTTTTCAGGGATGGTTTAAATGTACGAAATGTAGAGAATAATTTTCTCTATATTTTCGTTCCTATGGACCACCCTTGAATTTTGCTTTTTCAAACCCCTCTCAGGGGTTGAAAACTGAAAATAAAATTCTGGGAAAACCATTGACCGACAATAAAGAGATACGAATTTGGCGCTGTAGACAAAAGTGTAATCGAGGCTTCTAGCTACAAATTGTTCCACGGCGGCGAATTCGTGCGGTCAATAGTTTTCTCAGAATTTCATTTAGAATTTTCAACCCCCGAGAGGGGTTGGAAAATCAAAATTCAAGGGTGGTGCATAGAAACGAAAATACAGAGAAAATTATTCCCTACATTTCGTACATTTGAACCATACCCGAAAAATCGATTGTTTTTTAGTTATTCAATAAACAATTTTTTTGTTGTTATTTAACCAATTTTTTTTAAGGTGAAGATATTATCGCAGAGTGATAATCAAATACTCGATCGACGCGTCTTTTCAACAGCTACAACGTTCCTATTTCAACAAAAAGTGTACGAATTTTTTCTAAAGAGTTATCGAATTGAAACTGATTTTTGAAAATTTAACCCCACTTTTTCACCCCCAAAATGAACTTCCACGACTTCGGCGCTGTGGACAAAAGTAAAGCCCGGATTTTTCTGCACATTTTGTCTCACGGTGCCGACCTCGTAGAGATTGTAGTTTGGCATTAATCCACCCCCATTTCATCCCCTAAAAAACCCTACACCCCGATTTTTAGGCAAACTTGGATTTAGCACCCGTGGCACCTACAAAACCACCTGTCAAAAAACTAGCCTTCTTCGACATCACGACTGTACGATATTGCCGATAATGTAACAAAAAGCAACGAAAAAAAAACCCTCTCGTCTCTTTCCAGACATAACGGCGATCGAGATCGACAGATACACGGGCCGGAAAGAGGTCTACCTCGAGAAAATTTTGAATCCCTACACGACGTACGAGTTTCGTGTTTTCGCGGCGAACGAATTGGGCTACGGTCCGGCATCGTTGCCATCGCCGAAGTACAGCACACCGCCCGACAGACCGAGCAAAGCGCCCTCGAACGTTAGCGGCGGAGGTGGAAAACTGGGTGATTTGACGATAACGTGGGATCCGTTGAGGCCCGAGGATCAGAACGGACGTGGCATATATTACAGGATCTTTTGGCGTCGTCGCGGGGCCGACACCGAGTTCCAGTCCCTCTCGCTCCAGCAATACGGCAACATCGGCTCTTACGTCGTCCAGATCCAGAAGGAGTACTATTACACCCAATACGACGTTAAAGTGCAAGCGATAAACGAGGTCGGGCCGGGGCCCGTATCGGACATCGCGATTGTTTACAGCGCCGAGGATATGCCGCGAACAGCGCCCCAAAAGATCCTCGCGATGAGCTACAACAGCACGAGTCTCAACGTTACGTGGGAACCGCTCGAGCCGTCGCGTGAAAACGTTCACGGCAAATTGATCGGCTATCGCATCAAGTATTGGCCCGATGACGCCAAAGAGGAAGACGCGATATATTATCTGTCGCGCACGACGAGACCCTGGGCGCTCATCGTTGGTCTTCAACCCAATTGTCTCTATCGTGTGAAAGCAATGGCGTATAATTCCGCCGGCGCCGGACCCGAGAGCGAACGTTTCATCGAGCGAACTTATCGCAAAGCACCCCAAATGCCACCGAGCTCCGTCGAACTCTACGAGGTTAATCCTTCCACGGTTTATCTCAAGTGGCGCTACGTTCAACCGAACCTCGACGAGGAACCCCTCGACGGCTTCAAAGTTCGCGTCTGGGAACTCGATCAAGACATGAGCACCGCCAACGATACCATCACACCTGGCGGCTCGAAACTCGAGGCTTACGTGTACAATCTCACGCCTGGCAAATCTTACAATCTACGAGTACTTGCGTTCAGCCGAGGCGGCGATGGACGCATGTCCAGCCCCATCACCCAATTCCAAATGGGCGATCCACGCGAATTTCGGAACTCGGCCAATCCCAAAATTCTCAACGCCGGCCTCGGCGTATCCGTCATCATTGCACTCTGGCTACAGGGCTTCCTGTAGACACGAATCACGCGCGAGGCACGTGCAATTTTCACGTCGGAGTTTGGGGGACTCGCGGGGGAAACTTTTAACGATTAATGGTTGGGATGCGGATTTTGCAGGAGTGGATACGGAAAAGTTCAATATCGAAGATGAGGTCATTTCCGTTAAACCTTTGAGGGGTTAGGCCACCGTGGAGGCCGAAAAAATAGGCGTTTTGGGGAATTTTTTTGCGGAAAAACTACAAAATTAATCGTGATTACAAAAAAGGGTGTTTATCGTACATATCAGTGACTGGATACAATAATTTTTCGAAGCGATTCATTTCAAAATGGCGGCTGTGCAGCGTTTTTCTCAAAACTGCATTTTTTAAGCTGGCCGGTAACGTAAGTCGGACAATTTTCAACCGATTCACTTGAAATGTTGAATATATGTTGAAAAATACATTGTCTATGGAAGTACGTGGGATTTTTTTTTATATTGCATAGTTCATTTATTATTAACAATTATCTGACGAAATTTTGCACTTCAAAAATTTGTCTAAATAATCGTCAGATAATTGTTAATAACAAATGAAGTATGCAAGATAAAAAAAAATCCTACGTACTTCCATAGACAATGTATTTTTCAAGATATATTCAACATTTCAAGTGAATCGGTTGAAAAATGTCCGAGTTATGTTCCCGGCCAACTTAAAAAATGCAGTTTTGAGGTAATCGCTGCACAGCCGCCGTTTTGAAATTAATCGCTTCAAAAAAATGATTGTATACAGTCACTGATATGTATGATAAACACCTTTTTTTGTAATCTCGATTTATGTTGTAATTTTTCTGAAAAAAATCCGCAAAAAGACTTTTTTATTTCGGCCTCTGGAGTGGCCTAAGGCCTTAAGCGGCATTGACACCATATGGCGCACATTTTTTACGTGTCCGAAGCGGCATTCACGCTATGTGGCGCACGTCGATTATTTCGTGATTCGGTCGATCGATTTTCACGAAAATTGGTACCTCGGGGTTTTCGGGGTCGCTGATTACGAATCTGTTGTCAAAATGCAGAAATTCAAAATGGCGGATTCCATATGGTGGGTAAAAATGTAAAAATTGGTTTGAATCGGAGGAAACTTGGTACTTGGGGGTTTTCGAAGTCGCTGATTTCGAATCTGCCCTTCAAGTACCGAAATTCAATATAGTTGATCCTATGTCGCGCACGCGAATTCAAAACGTAAAATGATTGGTATGAAACTTTCTTTCTCCACATTTGTATTTAATATTTAGCATAAATATTAGTGCCCCGATTTGCTTTTTTTTAAATAATTTTTTTGTTAAATTTTTTTTTTCTTTACATAATTTTTTTGTTTTTTTTTTAAGTCCACCCTGTTTTATCGAAAAAAACTTAAATTAATTAATTCTGACGTCAGATTCGTAATCAGCGACCACGAAAACCCCCGGGTACCGAATCTTATTCGATTCGAACTAATTTTTGCATTTTGGTCCGCCATATTGAATCCACCATTTTGAATTAATGCATTTTGAGGGCAGATTCGTAATCAGCGACCGCGAAAACTCCGGGCTACCAAATTTCGTTAAAATACGAATACTTTTTTTTCCGCTTCTGGGGCACTCGGCGTAAAAATGTTCTTGCCGCTCAAGGGGTTAACCCCTTCGTTGGCATTGACGCAATAGTGCGCCAAATAATTTCGTGCCCTGTGTGGCATTGACGCAATAGTGCGTCAACCTTTATTTCCCTATTTGACTTGCTCTGATTTAAAATCGGAGCCTCATCCGGGGGTTTTTGGGCTCGCTGAATCCGAATTTGAAGTCAAAATTTGGAAATTCAAAATGGCGGCGCCAATATGGCGGACAAAAATAAAAAAATTTACTCGATTTAGATGAAAATTAGTACTCCGGGATTTTTGAGGTCGCTTATTACGAATCTGAACTTTAAATTTGAAAATTCAAAATGGCGTCGCCAATATGGCGGACAAAAATAAAAAACTTTACTCGATTCAAATGAAAATTAGTACTCCGGGATTTTTGAGATCGCTTATTACGAATCTGAACTTTAAATTTGAAAATTCAAAATGGCGGACCGAAATTGACAATTTTACTCGAATCAAAGTGTATTATTTGTAGTTTAATTCGCCATATTTGTTCGTCATTGTGAATTCCTGAATTTTGAGTTCAGATTCGTAATAGGCACCCTCAAAAACCCCAGAGTACAAGTTTTTAGGACTCTGCCAACGAAGGGGTTAAGATGGTTAACAAAAATAGAAAGAAAAAAAATTGAATACAATTTTATTGTCAATGGGCCCAGTGAATATTCTAGCGCGAAATATGAACTGCGATTGAATTCGGGTTTCTTTTTTAGACATTCTAAATTGCTTGGAGTAATACTTTTTTGCGGAAATGATATAGCTGAAGTTACTGTAACTTCGAAGGCGAACTTTTATCCGACGTATCTACGTATGAAAAGAACTTAGTATCCTTCAACATTATTGGCGACACGCCCGCGAAAATTCGCGCGACCGCGTACCCCCGGACACAAAGTTGTGTGAAAAAAATGAATAAAATCGGCTCGAAAAGCTTAGCAGTTGCGCAGTACGTACGTAGCGGATGTCCGGCGCAAAGCTCGCGAGACCGTCCAAACTCCGATATATGTCAAAGTGGTTCATTTTTTACTTTACTATTGTTCAAAGCCCTTTCTATACAGACACAGGTGGAAACAAACAACGTTTCGTGGATGACAATATTTCAACCCTCCAAATTCGCATTTTGCGTTTCTACGCAAGTGAAAACTTTTCTTCATTATGTACAAACGTACCTTGTCCAGGGGCATAGATTTTTTATTGTCATTTTGTGTGTCAATTTTTAGCATATTTTGAAAAGTTTACTAATGAACCACTCCATATATGAGGGGGTGTCCGATTGAAATCGACCTTCGCGAATATCTTTCACACTGCTGATTGTATTAAAATGTGCTTCGAACGAAAGGTGAATCTTTTCAACAGGCAGATCATACGCATGTATTTTTTACCCGTGCGCTTGATGGACATGGCCGTCAATATTGCTTTCTTTTTTCATGAAATCGTGTATTTTTTAATCCATCAATCGATGCAGCTCGTCGATCCCGATTCGGTGCATTAAAAAATTAATTATTTCTTGAAGAATGAGAAAAAAAAACGAATTCAAGCTTCGTTCCTCACAGCGGACGTCAAGAGTAGCGAAGAATTTCGAGTGGCTCGATTTCTATTGGACGCCCGGTGTGTGTATAGATATATACATATATATATATATCCTTTTTAAAAGTACTTTTTCCTGAATATTTTTGCACCTACAGTACGAAGAAAAAAGTATAGAATCTCTTCTGGTGTTGCAAAAAAAAATTAAAATAAAAAAAGACTGCATCGTGACAATTCCATACGATGTGCAACACGCATTTCCGTCCATACGAGCCCAACTAAGAAAAATAAGTGTCGGCATTTTTTTATAGACATATATTTATAGATCTATATATATATATATATAAATATATTGTATATTTAGGCTAAACCTGTTGTATATTCCGCTCGATGCGGGGTGGGCCGATTTTTCTTTATTTTTTTTTCTCTTAATTTTCAACCCTCGAGAAATTGTCTCGGGGCCAATTCGTCGCAGGAGTTACCGTCCCTACTTTCCGCGATGTTCATCGAGACATATCAATCGAAGACACGTCGATTAGTAATACTTAGATTAATGTTTCTTTTTTCTTTGTCTTCTGCTCCTTAGGAGAGACCATACCACTTGTTTTATTTTTTATTTTGCTACTACATTTGTACCGCTCGAACGAGAATAAATGGAGGAATAAACATTTTTTACATCACCGACAAGCGGCCGGTAAATTCCTTCGCAATTTTCGAATGTGGGGTGCGTCATTTTATGGTTTAATGTATTCGTTTTGGGAGAATTATTTTCAATAGGACAACTTATGAAAATTAAGGGGTTAAGGGGTGACATTTTTGAAAATATGTTTTTTTGGGTTTTGAAGGATTCTCAAAGTATACATTTTTTAAATTATTTTCTGAAAACTTCTAGTCGATCCGTTCAACATTGAGGGAGTTATGGGCATTTATAAGTAGATTCCACGAACCGGCGGAATTCGGTCGCTTTCGTTTTTCTTAAAATGAATGTTTGAAAATCGGTGACCACGATATCTTGATAAAAACGGCATTGATCAACTTTAAATCTTACAAGCTTCTTTTACATATAAACAAGCAGCGCTTGAATGAAGGAATTTATTTTTCGATGTATAGTTTTTTTTTATCAACAAAAATAGAGCGGGTTTATCACCGAAAATCGATATTTTTACTTTGAACGGCATCCATTTTTTTAATCGTTATTTTATTAGATCCTTTGTCCTTTATACATTTTTTTCGACTCATAGTTTTTCTTTGTCAACGAAAGTTGAGCATTTTTTCACTGACAATCGATACTGTCACTTTGAACGACGGCCATTTTCCCAAGTCACCATTTTATTAGATCCTTTGTCATTCATAAATATTTTTCAATAAAAAAATTAGAAAAAATTATTTAACCCTTCGACTGCACATCTCCACCGCCAACCTATAAGTGCATCTTGAGTCAATCTGACCCAAGGCGTTTTTCAAATCGTTGTATTTCGGTAAATGTGCAATTTTTTTTTGTGGACACGTTTTTTGTAGTATATTATCCATACATTATGGCCCTAAATTTATTTTTCGACGAAAACGAAGTTTGAATGCGAAAACATTCGTTCAAAGTGGGGCATACGTTGAAAAATACGTACTTACACGAAGGGTTAAATAAAAGAAAATTTAACCACGTTTTTAAAATGGACTAAAAGGTATAAAATAATTTCCCCTAGCCCCATACAGATTTATAACCCAATACAGATTCCTAACCGCATACAGATTGTCCAGAAAATTTGTGATACCCTCCCCCCCCCCCCCCAGAAATCTAGGTAGTAGTGGGGACTAAAGGCCCAAGGGACGCCTGGGTCTGGCAATTTATTTGCAAACGCCAGGCAGTGCAAGTCAGGTCCGTTCCCTAAAAGGGTCAGTGTACACACGGCGTCGGTATTTTTGAAGGTAAGTGAATGCAGTTTTTTTGCTTTTCTCGTAGTTTTATAGTTTTTTCATGGCTACAGTAAATGTTTTATGCAATTTGATGTTGTCTCGGCTATTTTTTACGGACTTTTATCTCAAAAACATTTTTTTTTGTATTTTTGACTTATAAGTCCGTTATTTTTCCATATTTTTATAGAAACAAAGTTTTGCTATATTATTTCTTGCCTTCTTTACCTTCTTACTTTTTTTCGATTTTTTAAAATTAGTCCATGCTTTTAACGGAAATACATTTATATAGCGCCGCGTTGTACGATGAAAAAAGTTCAAATAAAGTGGATGGAGAAGAAGTTCATGGAAAAAACAAAAAAACAATGTATTCTTGTGCATTGTGCGAAACGCCGGTTTGCGATGGTCATCGAACGCACTTTTATCATAATTGCGTACTGTAAAGTCCTTTTTTTTGTCATTAATTACTATTAATATTTCATAATTTTTGTATTTGCTACAATAAAAACTCATTTTGGACCAAATAATTACCGTTCCGTTTATTATGACATGCTTGAATCCGTAAAATATTCCCCGCTTCCAGGTGCTTAAATAATTCAACTTTTTGGAGCCCACGCCAAAGACACTATATTCTTTTGAAAGCTCATAGTCTAAGCTACAAAAGCGTATAACCGTTTTGTCAAATATTTTTTTATTGTAGAGTTATGAATTTTTAAACAAAATTCCGTTTTTTCCACTATTCAATTTCCATTTACAACGGTTTTACACTTTCGACTTTGGCAACTTCTGGATCATGTAGTAGACACTTCAAGAAGAAATCCAGAATTTTTTCCGATTTTTTGAAAGCCTAGATAACTTTGAAAACCCGACTGTTCCGTAAAAGACCCAGTGTACACACCGTGTCTCGAAAAATATAGTGTACAAACGCAGGGTTAAATAGTTTTATTTTCTGCTTTTTAGTCTTAGGTGTAACATTTTGCTTCTCCTTCTCTAGGCGTCGCTTGCGTTGGGGGCTGTCTTCTTGACCATCGTAGAAATCGTCATTAATGCACTATTCACTATAAATATTATAATTTTTTCTCTTTCTCTAAATTATATTTTTTATTTGTTTCTAATTTTTTTCACAATTTTACTTCTCTTGTTCTCTCTCTGTGAGACTTGCCTGTCTGTTTATTTGTCTGTCATCCAGATCCGAGCTATGTTCAAAGTTTCAAGTCTCTAGCTCATCCGGAAGTGAATTTAAAATCGACTGCAAAATTTGTACCGAACAGACAAACAGACAACAAGCAAAGCGATTTAATAAAAACATGATGAAAATACAGTAAACGATACGTCCTAATATAAAAAAGAATGGAAGGCTTGCACACGTTTTCCCATAAAAAATTCATGAAAATTCCGTTTTTTCCGACCACGAGCTAGGTGCAACCCGTTAATACAAACTTACAATAAAATGGAACTACGAGAAATCATTTTTTTTAACCCTCGACGACGTTTCTTCTCTCGAACAGGCTGACGAGAAAAAATGGCAAAAAATAAAACGAAGAAAAATGAGAGACATGAAGATCCGCGATCTCGAATAATTATAACGTTTATTCAAACCATTCGATATACAGAAGAATGCGTAGTCCCGGCTATACTCTAACGATATTACAACTGCGCTTATACACAGAAAATTATATAAAATAGAAAAAAAAAGTCAAATGCACGAAACATGAATAAGGGGAAGGAGAGACGAGGATTTCGGTAATGCAAGAGACACAAGAGGGGGGGGGCGGAAATATTATCGACTCCGTGTAACGTGAGATTCAAGTAATATACATATTTATATTTGTAAGGGTTGAAGGGGATAGGAAGAGGGAGAAATATGCAATTGCGTGACAAAAACCATTGACAATACTTTTTTTTTTGTTACGTCTAATTGACCAAACGTACGGTCAATTTTTGAACACCTTCAGAACCTATATATATACAGGGTGTTCTATTACGAATGGATAATCCTGCAGCTGTCCATAGGTCAGATCATGTCCTACTATATGCTGGAATTTCAGTTTAGTAAAATTCCCTCGGTTTTCGACAAATATCATCTGCTTTCGGTTTTCGCTAAAAAAAATTCTCTTGGTTATTTGTTTTATCTAGAAGTCTTCTTTTTAATCTTGAATGTTAAGGGGAGGTACCTGAGTAAACGCGAGAAAAACAGGTAAACTTCGGAAATTTTTGTCTCAAAAACTGATGTTTCGATTGGATCCGGGTTTTTTTTATTGGTGAATATGTACATTGAGGTATGTTTAGGAATTTTTAAAAATAAATTCGTTGACTGGAAGCGATTCGAACGCGATTATCTCGAAACACAGTTTTTAAAGTCGGTGCCAGATGTATCTCGAAAACGGCTTGTCCGATTTTGTCCAAATTTGGATACAATATTCTTCGATAGTTTTTCTCGTTCGCCACGTAGGGGTTTTTCATTTGATTGAACCATTGCTTTTTACGCAATGTGTATGCAATCCAAAATCGTCGGAAATTGCGAACGAAAAACGAATGTTAAATTAAAACGGTTGCAATTCCGTCAAAAATGAAAATTTCCAAAAAATCCTACGTGGCGAACGAGAAAAACTATCGAAGAATATTGTATCCAAATTTGGACAAAATCGGACAAGCCGTTTTCGAGATACATCTGGCAACGACTTTGAAAACTATGTTTCGAGAAAATCGCGTTTGAATCGCTTCCAGTCAACGAATTTATTTTCGAAAATTCCTAAACATACCTCAATGTATATAGTTTCCAATAAAAAAACCCGGATCCAATCGAAACATTAGTTTTTGAGATAAAAATTCCCGAAGTTTACCTGTTTTTCTCGCCGTTTACTCAGGTACCTCCCCTTAAGGAAACTTAATGAAAAAATATATGGTGCAGAATTTTCATACAAACCAATTCGAACATCTGACGTTGATAGTCTGCGGTGTAAAAAAAATGTACTACGCATATCGTGCCAATTACTTAAAAAAGTTGCTTAGTTATTGTCGATTCATATCATTTGTAGTAATTGCAGGCGAAAAACCAAAAGCAGATGATTTTTTTTACAAAAAGTAACACAAAGGTCAAAATCTCGAAAACTGTGGGATTTTTACTAAACTGAAAATCCAGCATATGGTAGGACATGATCTGACATATCGACAGTTGCAGGATTATCCACTCATAACAGGACACCCTGTATATATATATTTATATATTTATATATGTATATATATATATTTATATATTTATATATAACACATATACTAGTCTTCTAGGGCTAGTAAGTATTCGCTTCGAGCCCGAAGTTTCTCTCTCTTGCTCTCTTTTCGCACAAGAGACTGTTCTTATTTTTCCTCTATTCCGAAAGCACCGAGTTTTTTTTTTCATTTCTTCCAGAAAACGCCTGTCGAATATTTTCGGAAGACGCGAAAGAAGAGTCGAGGAACGTACTATGTGGAATCGAGATGGCGAAACTTCTAGCGTTCTTTTTATTGGCATCCTTTTGTTTTGTCTTTTCATCTTTTTTTCAGTGGCGAACCATCCTCGTGGTACTCAAATTGTATTAATTTCTTTTCGTCTAGAGAGGCGAAAGCTCGACTGCCGGTAGACCCATTTTTGCTCGCAAACTCGTCACGTCATCGTCTATTCTTACGAGAAGCTTGAATTTCTGAAAAAAATCAATTAGCGATAATAAAGGATTGATGATAATAATAATTATAACAATAATACTGGCGTACAGGTTATTAAAAAAATTTTAACTTGAGACTCAGGGATGACGATGATTCAATAGTAACGATAATTTGCGTAGTAATAACAATGAAAGTGATAATAAGAATAACAATAAAGACAATGGTAATAATGATAACAAGTTGTTAGCTAGGAGCTGAGACTCCACAGGATAATAATTGGAGTAGTAATAATTGTCATTATAGCAATTATAAGAATAGAGACATTAATTATTGTTATGATTGTAATAATAATTACTTCATAATGATTGATTATAACAGTAATAATGATAATCACAACGTTTACGTAATTGAAAAAGATTTTACTTAAAACTTAATAATGGTGATGATAATAATAATAATTATTTTGATATGAAATGAATTTATTGATTCATTAAGAAATTAATAGATATATTAATAAATAAAATAAAATATTATTATTAAATAAATAATTGATTCATTAATAAATGAATGGATATATTGATAAATAAATAATTTATTAATTCAATAATCATTACAATTATTGATTTTCAACAACTTATAACATTTATTTTATGAGAAAAGCATGGGAGGAAAATATGATATGGAGTATTGAAAGCGGAAGTGTTTACGCAAATACATAATTTGTAGGGTGAATAAATGGAAGATGAATTGGTAAGTTGATGGAGCTTAAGGGGTTGGGCTACTGTGAAAATAAAGAAAAATCGTTCGTTGCAAGAATCACAAATTGAATGTAAACTTACGATTACGATAGAACTTTTAGTAAAACTTTAAACGCCTTTTTATCGAAACTATGTTTTTCGAAACGGTGTACACGTTTTCTCGACATCTAATGAACGGATTTACTTGAAATTTGGTGCACTTGTTCAGTGTAATAGTAGTTTAGTCTTGATTCGTTATTAACAATAATAATGCCATTTTTCCCTCGAAAAATCGGGATAAAAATGAAATTGTTTTTTCACATAATTGAAACACGATTACAAAAAAGAAGGTGGGTCAAGTGCTAGCCAATAGTATCTATTTTAATTTTAAAAAACTGTTTTTTAGTTCCAAATCAACCGGGTGGCCAAAATCATGTACACCGTTGAGCCCTGCACGTTCAAAGGTCCTTCATGAGATTGCTTATGACTTGTTTAATTATTAATATTTTTTTATGAAATTTGGTACACAACTTTGTTACCGTACATACAAGTAAATGTCCAAACGATTTTTCAATCATTTCACTTATTCCTCCAATTTTTTTTTTTTTAACAAGTTTGATTTTAGGATCATCACCGTAGTCTAACCTTTTAAAGGTCCTTCAACATAAGTTGTAAATAAGTGAAGATGCGAAATTACCGTTATCGTATCACCAGGCGTCGTCATCCAAATGTAAATCATGTATCCGGGTATGCAGAGCATCGACGAGAGAGCCGTGAACCAGCCGAAGACATGCGACCACCATGGATACTCGTACTCCAAGTACTTGACCGGTGTCCATTGCAGCAGATTGAAGAAGAAGACGCCCTGAGATTTTTTTTCGATTAGGTTTCAATCATAATAATACGGTTTTTTTCGGTTAGGTTTCGGTCATGATAATACTTTTTTTCGATTAGGTTTCGATCATGTTAATACTGTTTTTTTCATTAGGTTTCAATCATGATAATACTTTTTTTTCAATTAACTTTCGATCATGATAATACTGTTTTTTTCGATTAGGTTTCGATCATGAAAATACTGTTTTTTTTTCTATCAGGTTTCGATCATGATAATAATGTTTTTTTTTCGATTAGGTCTCGATCATGATAATACTGTTTTTTTCGATTAGGTTTCGATCATCATAATACTGTTTTCTTTTCGTTTACGTTTGGATTATGATTATACTGTTTTTTTTAAACTAGGCTTCGATCATGATAATACTGTTTTTTTTTCGATGAGGTTTCGATCATGATAATACTGTTTTTTTCTATTAGGTTTCAATCATGATAATATTGCTTTTTTTCTATTAGGTTTCGATCATGATAATACTGTTTTTTTTCGATTAGGTTTTGATCATGATAATACTGTTTTTTTTCATTAGGTTTCAATCATGATAATACTTTTTTTTCAATTAACTTTCGATCATGATAATACTGTTTTTTTCGATTAGGTTTCGATCATGAAAATACTGTTTTTTTTCTATCAGGTTTCGATCATGATAATAATGTTTTTTTTTCGATTAGGTCTCGATCATGATAATACTGTTTTTTTCGATTGGGTTTCGATCATGAAAATACTGTTTTTTTTTCTATCAGGTTTCGATCATGATAATAATGTTTTTTTTTTCGATTAGGTCTCGATCATGATAATACTGTTTTTTTCGATTAGGTTTTGATCATCATAATACTGTTTTCTTTTCGTTTACGTTTGGATTATGATTATACTGTTTTTTTTTTCAATTAGGTTTCAATCATGATAATACTGTTTTTTTGCGATAAGGTTTCGATCATGATAATACTGTTTTTTTCTATTAGGTTTCGATCATGATAATAGTGCTTTTTTTCTATTAGGTTTCGATCATGATAATACTGTTTTTTTTTCGATTAGGTTTTGATCATGATAATACTGTTTTTTTTTCGATTAGGCTTCGATCATGATAATTCTGTTTTTTTTTTTTCGTTTAGGTTTTGATTATGATTATACTGTTTTTTTCCATTAGGTTTCGATCATGATAATACTGTTTTTTTCGATTAGGCTTCGATTATGATTATACTGATTTTTCTCCATTAGGTTTCGATGACGATAATATTGTTTTGTTATTAATTTTTTTTCGTGGCTGATAGCCGAAGGTTTTTCATATCGTCAAAGGTATACTCACGATGCATATCATGGGGGTTGTAAAGGTCCAACAGATTTTCCACCACATGAACGGATAGTAGCCGATCATGTCGCGAATGCCATCGTAAAATCTATTAACGCCGAACGCCCAGCTTATCGAGACGCACTCGAAGAATATGAGGAAGAGGAGACAGAAGCCCGATACCGCGTAGGAATCGAGAATTTGGAAGACGTACATTCCGCCCTCGGAAACGCATGACAAACCAACCAGATATGACAGCACGCAGACAATGGCTATGAAGATTTCCTTGCGCCGTCGTAAGAGATGGGGCCATTCGTCGACCTGTTAAAAAAAAACGATGCATCGTGGATTGTCGATACACGATAATCGCGAAAATTCGATTTTTTTTTATTGTATGAAGAAAACGGAGAATAATTTTTATCATTATTTTAATTGGTTTCGCGAAGAAACAATTAATCAATTTAATTTTGTCAAAATGGTATTAATTTATTGCGATTTTTTAAAACGATTTTTGGCAATTCACTCGGTGCGGAATCAAAAGATTGAGATCGATAAAGATCTTGTAAATGTTAAAAAATAAATGAGAATCTTGTACATTTTTCAAAAAATGAACAATAAATCTTATTTTACATTCAACGACTTCTGTTATTATTAAAAAAAAAAAATAATAATAAGTGTCTCGTTTATCTTGTGAACCAATAAATAAGAAATCTTATTTCGAATTTAATATTATTACAGTTATTATTTTAATGAGACAAATAAAAAATGAATAACAATCTCGTACATTTTGTCAAAAAAGAAATAAGAAATCCTATTTCGTATTTAATATTTATACAATTGTTGGGCAGAATCAAAATGCGATAAGTAATTATTTGTTTCTCGACGAGGGCAGTGAAGAATTAAATGCGAAAAGCCGCATATCTGACCGATGAATGTTCAAGGATTTCTTTTAGACGTAGATAAGTCCGATAAAATTTCGCATTTTTCACGTCAAGTTTCAATATATATTTTTTCGAACTCTTAATATTTCAAATTCAAGATTGATTTAAACTTTTTCGTTTTAGAGATCCGCGATGTTGTTGTGACCTTTTTTTAATCTAAAAAAATTCCTAAATTTTTTTTTTTAAATATTATTAGTTATTATTTCAATAGGAATATTTGAAAATTAATAAAATCTTTTGTAGAAAAATAAATAAGGAATCTTTTTTATATTTAATATTATTACAATTATTATTTCAATAAGAAAAAAAATTAATGGGAATCTCGTAAATACTGTGAAAAATAAGTGAGGAATCTTATTTCTCATTTAATATTATTATAATTGTTATTTTAGTGGTTTTCGCGTCAACAATAAAAACTAGGAAATTCCACTATCTCTATGACCGTAACGAAAAAAAATTGATAGTATGTTAGAATGTGAAGAAAAATTGAGAAAGTGCCATAACGCCTACTGACGAACGAAAACAAATGAAAAATCTAATTTTTCATTTATTTACTCAAGTTTAAATTTTAATTAAATTAATCACAAATAAAATAATTTAAAGTTATAAAATCAATTATAAATCGAATAATTAAAATGAATAAATTTATATTATTTATTTGTTTGAGAAATTTTATTTCTTGTTTATTTTTCATTGAAAAATAAGTGAAGAACAATTAAACAACATGGTCAATGAAATTATGAAAAATTTCTCACCATTGCTGTGATGAAGCCCTCCATCGTGCAAAACTGGGAATCCAGACCGATGAGCAGCAGCATGAAAAAGAAGAGACAGGACCATACCGGGGCACCGGGCAGTTGCAGAACGGCCGACGGGTAAGCGAGAAAAGCGAGGCCGGGACCGGAAGCCGCCACCTCGGCTACCGGTTTCTGTTGCTCGTGCGCCATGAAACCGACCACCGAGAATATAACGAAACCGGCGAACATACTGGTCGAGGAGTTGACCGAGCATACGATCAGGGCGTCCTTGTACACGTTGTTGCTGAATTTGTTGTAACTTCCCAGTGCGACGAGAGTGCCGAGACCGAGGCCGTAAGAGAAGAATATTTGGGTGACCGCGTCAATCCATACCTGTCGCAAAATAACGCGGAATAAACATTCGATAAATAATTATTTGTTCCTCGACCAGTGCGGTCAACAATTGAATGCGGAGGGCAGCATGGATGACCGATAATGTTCAAAGATATTTTTTTTAGTTTTAGCGTCAACAAAAAGAACTATAAAATTTCACTATTTATGATTGTGACGAAATGAATTTAATCGTATGACAGAATGTAAGGAAAAATTAATAAAATGCAATAACGTGTAATAACGAACGAAAATAAATGAGACATTGTATTTCTTATATACACTGCGGGCCAAAAGTCCCCCCCCCCCCTTATTATTTGTATACTGTAAATATAGGAAATTTTGCATAAAAATTATTGTTCGTTTTTTTAGTTCAGCGGGGAGGGAAAACTTTTGGCCAGCAGTGTATTTATAAAAAAAAATGAAAGAATAATTTAAAAATATGTTTAATGTAATTATGAAAAATAATTATTTTTATATATCTACTAATTTTATAATTATTAATTATTGTGTAAATTTGGACATAGACACGTCAGAATTGCAGTGAACATGTTTTGAAAATAATTCTTTAATTATTTTTATAAATTTTGTCGAAGAAACGTCCAAAGAAATTTTGTAATTTCTACATCAAGTTTAAATATATATTTTTTCGAACTCTTAATGTTTGAAATTCTAAAGGTTATACGATAGTCAACATGACTGTGAGTTAATCAATGTGATGAGATGGATGAGATGATTGTGAGATATTTAAAGTTTTTATGAGATAATCAAGATGATTGAGATAATTATGATGGTTGTTAGTAATCACGATGATCATGAGAGTGAATATGAACATGAGAGTAAAACATAATGAAAGTGATTATTCGGTAGTCAAGATGATTACGAGATAACCAAGATGATTATGAGATAACCAAGATGATTATGAGATAACAAAGGAGAATAGGTGATCACCGAGATGATGATGAGATAGCCAAGATGATTTTGTGATGATCAAGATCTTCATGAAGTAATCTAGATTTATTTGAAATTCTTCGTGTTAGAGATTCGCGATGTTTTTTTAAGGATGTTGTGTCCAAAATTGAAAATGGTAAAAAAAAATATTTAATTTGATAGGTCATTATGCAAAACATTTGAAAGGTTGTGTACAAATTTCACGACGATTAGGAAGCTGGCTACTGAGAAATTAGAATTCACAAATTACACGCAGCCTTATGGAAACTGAAGTAACTTTGCACTTATTATGAATGAAGTAACTTTGCAAATATTTGTAATTGATCGTTTTTTTTATTTCAAATATATCAAAAACAAAGGTGGCTTTATGGTGCAAGAAACGACGTCGTCCGTGAACGAAAATGAGTATTTGAATTTCCCGCTACTTTCGGTCCATGCAAAGTTGCCGCTGTATTCTTGTTTCTTGCAGTGAAAACCACGTACTTCGTCTTTACTATTTATTTTCTAGAACACGAGCTTCCTAAATGTGTTGAAAAAATCACACAATGCTTCTTATGTGTTATATACAAACTTATATACAAACAAACAAAAAATAATAATTGCAAAGTTACTTTAGTTTCCATATGCTGCGTGTAATTTGTGAATTCTAATTTCTCAGTAGCCAGCTTCCTAATCGTCGTGAAATTTTTACACAACCTTTCAAATGTTTTACATAATGACCTATCAATTTTTTTTTCTAAAAATATAGGTGCACTGGAACTGCCGTGTTCCCCGAAATCGTTTTCGAGAAAAAAGCATACCAATTTCGAAATAAATTAACAAATCGCACAGAATTCAATTCAAATTTCATCCTCGATGTTTTGCCAGAAGCACCAAAGCTCTTCATGCTCGTTTTGCTTTATTCTCCCAGAAACATCGAAATAGAAAAACAATCGAACATAACACCGTCTAAAAATAAAAATCAATCGGTTTCGCATTGAAATTTCTACACAAGCAAAAATTGCTTGGCTCATTTCTTATTCTTTCTCTCCCACGTTCAACTCCTCGATACAATTTTACTGGCCCGCGAAAAAGAAGTCACCTGGGATTCCCTGAGTTTCGAAAGATTCGGGCTGATGTAAAATCGTATGCCCTCCATCGCGCCTGGCAGCGTTATGCCGCGAATGAGAAGAATAGTCAGTAGGACGTAAGGGAACAAGGACGTGAAGTATACGACTTTGCCGGTCCATTTGACGCCCTTCCAGATGCAGAAGTAGCACATTATCCACACGAGGAGCAGAGTCCCGGCGAGCTCCCAACGTACCGTGCCCACGTTCTCGATACCGTCGCTTATCTGCAGAGCTCGTCGCCTCGATGAAAGAAGAAAAATAAATCAGTAAAAAGAAATTATAATCGAGGGGTCGTATTGGGCCACGAGTGATCGCGGCGTTTGCTTACTCCCAAAATTCCTTCACAGGATCCGTGAGGTCCGAGGCCGATATGTTGACCTGATTGAGCGAGCACATCTTCACGAGATTGTCATTGTTCCAACAGTGAAGGTTACTCCTGTCGTAGGGGTTGACGCAGGTCTTCGTGTTCCAGGGGTTGTTGCAGCTACCCCATGGCAAAACTGTCGCGGTATTTTGTTTTTCCTCATTAAGGCGGGATATACATTTACGACGATCGAAAAATTGATTTCTTCTGTTTTCTTTAAACGATGGAACTATATATGTAGAATATTTTCCCAAAGTTTTAAAGCGAAATTCGAAAAACTTCAAACGTTACAGCCCGTCAACGATGTGCCTCAGCGCTCGGGTTCGGAGCGGGCGTGAACTTCAACCGCGTTTTTCTCAAAACTGCATTATCGAAATTGGCGTGCAGGATTACTCAAAAACGATTAAGCCGATTGAGTTGAAACTTGGTAGAAATATTGATAATATTGGTACCTTCTACTTGACAAAAATTGTTTTTGAAAAATTGGAGGAAAAACGACTTTTTTCATCCACATTTTCCAGAAATGTTGCGTGAAATGTTGATTTTTTTTTGTAAATGCGTGCCATTTTCTCAAATTTGCATTTTCTTCATTTTAATTACCGTCACATAGAACCGGGGGTTGAGGTTTATATGGGAAAAAAATCCTTGGGTCGATTGACTTGAAACTTGGCACAAATGCTCTTTGAGGAAAATAATTAAGCACGTGTTTGAGGATTTTTCGTAACAACCCCATTTTAGGGGTGGAAAAAGGTGTTGAAGTTTGTATAGAAACAAAATCTGGTCGGATTTACTTAAAATTTGATATTCATGCTTCTTGACACATTTAATAAAACACGTAATTCAGCGTTTTTAGGAATTCAACCCCTGAGAGGTGAAAAGGGGTGGCAAAGTTTGTATGGAAGAATGTCTGCATTCATAATCTATCTATCTATTTATTCTATGTATATAAACGGCAAATTCCTGACTGACTCATCATCGCCCAGCCTAAACCGCTAAATGTAGATACGTGACATTTGGAAGGCATGGTGTTTTTATCATGTTGGCACCATTTAAGAAAGGATTTTTACAAATTCAAACCCTAAGGGGAGAAAAGCGGTGGCAAAGTTCGTAGAGAAAATAAAAAATCTCGTCAGAAGATTTACTTGAAACTTAGTATTAATGCTCACCAACGCAATCAATAAAATACGCATTTTAGCGTCTTTCGAAATTCAACCCCTAAAGGCAAGGGGTTGGCAAAGTTTGCACAGGAAAGAAAAATCGGGTCAAATTTACCTCAAACTTTGCTCCAAGACATAATGAAATTACAGCGTTTTTGGAAATATGGTATGGTAAACGAAATATCTGGTCAGATTTATTTGAAACTTAATATTCACGCTTTTTAACACAATTAGTTGTTCCTTAATGAACGTGCTCCTGAAATGTTTCATTAGGGTAGAACGAGCGCGCGCTCGTGATTTCTATAGATTTTGTTCAAATTTTAACCTGACATTGTTCATATCATCATGCATGTTTGAGTGAAATTTCAGAACAGTCGACTATTTAGATTGGGAGATAATGGGGTTTAAAATTGCAACATTTAACACTGCAGGGTCTGCATTGAAATTTAGACAGAATAATTTTCCGTAAAAAATATTTGTCCCCTATAATAAGTAGACTTATCGCAACACCGCATCGTTCCAATAACGTAAGTTTGCGCGGCATATTTAAAATAATACTGCAACAGGATTTTTTATTTGGAAGTAATTTTTAAGGGGCCAGACCACTTTGAAAATTTCAAAAAATCGAAAGCAGGCAAGACTTGAAGAAATCGACTATGATGAGCAATCAAAAGGGTATTTGTACGGTGCAGGAATTGCCGATTGAGTTTAGGTAAGAGTTTTTCATAGTGTAAACTTCAAACGCGTTTTTCTCGAAAAAACGTTTTCAAAATCTAGCTCCATCGTATCTCTAAAACTAATAAACCTATTCTCTTGAAAATTTCAACCACATATTGTAAACATGATTCGCAAGAAGATGACCCTCGATGGTTTTCAAACTTTGATTTTTACTCTTTTTTTTAATTAATAATTTTATTAAATAATTTAATATTAATTTAATATTAATTAATTAAATAATTTTACGCGTTTTTTAAACTTTTTTTCCGTTTTTCATCTGCCATTTTTTTATTTTTTGATAAAACTTTATATCCGAGCGTCATTATGTAGCTGGTGTCATACTGAATGTAATGGACTTTGATTTTTTTGTTTCAGACATGCCGTTGCCGAGTTGTGATGGAGCTACCTAGCCCGCCTTTTTTGTGCCGTTACGTTAAACTGTAGTTTTTGTACTTAAAAATCAATAAAAATGAATTAAATTTTTTTTATGTACTTCAAGACTTTATTTATCAAGCCCAACAACTTTTATATTCATATTTTTTATAAAATCCTCAAAAAGAAATCGCGAAAGTAGCCTTTTTCGTGGCTCCAAAGTGCACTGGCCCCTTAATCGAACAAAGTTTTTAATTAGTTATGAATTAACCAACACCTTTAATTGTTAATGAAGATAACATATGCAATATAAAATATTAATATTTACAACGCAAATGCTTTTTTTATGATAAGAGTTTTTAACTTTAGGAACGCGATAATAATCATTTTCTCGAAATATTGAACAATACTGTTCTGCGGTGTTGTCTTATGTATTTTTATTATAGGGGACAAATATTTTTACGGAGAATTATTCTGTCTTTACTAAACGTTTTTAGCAAAACTGAATAGTAAAGGCAATCTAAACTTTTTTCACTCTTTCCCTAACTAGTTTGCTATGTAAACATATTTTTTTTCCAAAATTTATAAACACAATAGAATGGTACGACGAATTATGTGACCTGACTTTCGGTCAATGCACACCCTGCAGTGTTAAAAGTTGCAATTTTAAAACCCATTTTTTTCCCAATCTAAATAGTCGACTGTTCTGAAATTTCACTGAAACATGCATAATGATATAAACAATGTCTGGTTAAAATTTGAACAAAATCTATAGAAATCAAGAGCGCCCGCTCGTTCTACCTTAAGGAGCATCCAACACAAGTCTACGCGAGCGAAAAGCTAGTAACAAATTAAATAATAATAATTGAAAAGGTACCAACATGGAAGACCGAGAACGAGGCCTTTTCGCGGGTACAATTTAAACAAAATTAAATAGAAGACTGATTGAAAAAAAAAGAACCGTTCACTCACCACTCCGCATCGAGATGAAGAAGTAAAAGATGGCCCAAGCGAGGATAACGATGTAGTAAACGTTCATCCAGCAGGACATAACCGCAGCCGCGTAACCGATACCTTTGAAAAGCGGCGCTATTTTGAAGACCCCGAGGCCGCCGATCGTGAGCATTTGTCCGAGTGCGAGTTCCATGAAGAACATCGGTATACCGGCGAGAATGAGAGCAAGGAAGTAAGGAATGAGAAACGCACCGCCTCCATTCTTGTAGCACAGATAGGGGAATCTCCAAACGTTGCCGAGACCTATGGCCAAGCCAACCTGACGAGAAAAAAGCAAATTCGCGTCTGTGGGCAACACTCTGGCGGGTCTCTGAGGCGCTGATGACAGCGAAGTGTCAATATTGGAGTAAATCTTAAAGCGGGATATACATTTACAACAAATAAACACCGATTTTTTTTTCTATAGACGATGTAACTACAAGCGTCGAAAATATTCCGAAAGTTTCAAAGTGAAATTCGATAAACTGCAAACGTTACAGCCCGTCAAGGCTGCGCCTCGCCGCTAGAGATGGGCAAAAAGTAATTAAATTAACTACTCAAAATTACATGTACTACTGTAATTGATCATTTAATTACTTTCTAACGGGTATAAAATCATGTGCGAATTTAACAATTTTTTTTTCGTATGAAAAAGTGATTCACTAATAAAATTAATTACACATCTATTTAGTATGAACACAAGCTGTTAGAAAATATATATATATATTTTTTTTCGATGTACAAAATGGCCTACTACTCGAAACTTCTCGAAACAGCTTTTTCCAATTGGCGTGACAAATAACTTCAACAATTTTCACTCGATTTACTTGAAATTTAAAAGTTATGTTTCTACTTGCATTTCGCAGAGAAGTACGTATGAAATTTTTGATTAATCAAAAACTTTTCATTTTATGAGCAGTTTATGAGCAGTTATAACGAAATTTTTTTATGTTTATGATAATTCATTTCTTAAGTTCAAATACCTACAACTTTTGAATAAAACAATATTTTTTAAATTCCGTACGTACTTCTCTAGGTATTCCAATGTAGATTGACGAGATTTTTTTTTGTTCTAGGTAAAAAATTGTGGATGCGAAATGTCGGGCCACGGGGCGCCTAAAAAAAAAGAAAATATTAGTAGTTGGCCATTTTAGACATCGAAAAAAAATTATTTTCAACAGCTTGATATTCATACTAAATAGATGTATAATTAATTTCACGAGTGAATCACTTTTGGATACGAATTTTTTTTTTTTAATTCGCACATGATTTTATACCCGTTACTGTGGCCTACGGCCTTAAGTCATTAGTTGCCACAAGTACCTAGTACAATTTAATTCGAATTCTATGCAAACTTTAAACGAGTTTTTCTCGAAACTGCATTTTCGAAATTGGCGTGCAGGATTACTCAAAAACTATTGAGCCGAGTGAGTTGAAACTTGGTAGAAATATTGACAATATTATTAGATTCTACTTGACGAGAATAGTTTTTGAAGAATTGAAAAAAGAACTACTTTTTTAATCCAAATTTTACAAAAATTTTACGTGGCATGTTTATTTTTTTGTAAATGCACGCAATTCTTTTAAATTTGCATTTTCTTCATTTTAATTACTGTCCAATAGAAACTATACATGTCAAGAGCGTACCCAGGAGTACTAAGCTAGGGAAGGGCACATAATAGTTTTGCAGGAGGGGGGGGGGGGGGGCAACAGACAATAGACTTAATTTTTTTTCTGCGTGGAGGGGAGGCGTCAGTCCTCCCTTCCCGTCGCCGGGTACGCCCGTGATACATGTTCTAACTGCATTTTTTTCGAATTTTTCTGCAAATCAAAGTCTACAGGAAGCTAGGCTGCACGCCAATTCGCAACTCCCGCCGCAACCTCCGCCATTTTGATGGTAAATGAATTTAAAAAAATAGTTTTGTATACTTAAATATACTATTAAAGTATACCTACAGTTTGATAAATGTGGAATAACTATTTCTCAGTTTAAAGAATCCCTCAAAATTGCTTAATTTTTCCCCGTCGAAATGTATATCCCACCTTGAGGGGGTGGGCCCGTAAAAATCTGGAAGAGCATGTGAAGGAATCAAACAATAATCAAAGTACATACTCACGATTTACCAATTTGACACCGACGACAATTCTGCCAATTCAATGTAAAAATAAACTTACGACACTGAGAATAAAGTCCAACTTTGTGCTCCAAGATCCTCGCTCGGGTAGTTCCTTTTGTTTGGGTGTCGGGGAGGCGCACATTAGATTCAAAGCAGCCCTGACCTCCTCGATATTCTCTGCCTCGGCGAGCTCCGGATCCCTCGTCGTTTCCGTCATTTCTTATTCTGCCGTTTTCCAAATTGTTTTATATATATATATACAAATTTAAATATATATATATACGTATATACATACATGTATCTGCGACGAGGATGATATTTCACAGGACGCGATGATCGTCCACTCGTTCAACAGATCTCAATTCTCTGTCCGCGCGCCTTTATTCCCTCGAGATCAACGCAGTAGGAACGACAAAGAGCCTCGGCGGCATAACAGCCGCCACCTGGCGGACTAGTACACTCCTTCGCCCGTCCCGTCCTATGTTCAACGCCGTTGATGAAGGCGAGAAACGAAAAACAACAACCACACGTATAAGTCTCCGATGATGAGTTTTTTGTTTACTTTCTCCGGAAAATATCGAGAATATGCGGAATATCGGGACGGGGGGAAGGTAAACTTGAGTTGTTACGAGCAGCCTGTGAGAACGCGAACTCCGATCATTTGTACGGTTCTCGCATCAAAAGCTGTTGCGACGCCTTTTCTGGCCTAGTTTTCGCACGACTCTCCCGCTGTTTTCACCCTTTCTTTTTCCCTCCCTCTGTCTTTATTTCGAGTGAATAGCAGGGGGAAAAAAACAAAGCAGCGGAAGAGCCTCGAGCAATCGGGGCATGGTTTTTCGGGAGAAAATCTCCGGAAAGCTATTATCCTTTGGCCGAATCCGTGGTGTCGCGGGACAATGGAGATTTCGCTCCAGCGCAGGAGAATAAAAGGGACAAAAATGAGCTTTTTTCATAATTTACCTGCATAGATACATGCATCTGCATAACTGCTGCGGTGCAAAGCAACAAAGAATTTCTCTATCTTTTTGTCGATAAAAATAGTTGTAAAATATATATATGTATATAGTAAAATATTACGTATATTGTATTTTACTTCGAATAGTTATTTTTCATATTTGAAAAAATCATTTGAATTATATTTATATTGATTTAAGAGGTTAGGCCACTCTAGAGCCCGAATAAATAGGCTTTTTGGGGATTTTTTTTAAACTATAAAATAAATCGAGATTACAAAAAGGGTGTTTATCATACATTTCAGTGGCCGTATACAATAATTTTTTTGAAGCGATTAATTTCAAAATGGCAGCTGTGCAGCGTTTATTTCAAAACTGCATTTTTTAAGTTGGCTGGAAACATAGCTGAGACAATTTTCAACCGATTCACTTGAAATGTTGAACATATCATGAAAAATACATTGTCTATGGAAGTACGTAGGATTTTTTTTATATTGCATAGTTCATTTATTATTAACAATTATCTGACGATTTTTTAGGCAAATTTTCCACTTTCCAAAAATTTGCCTAAAAAATCGTTAATAACAAATGAACTATGGAATATAAAAAAAAATCCTACGTACTTCCACAGACAATGTATTTTTCAAGATATATTCAACATTTCAATTGAATCGGTTGAAAATTGTCTGACTTATGTTTCCAGCCAACTTAAAAAATTGAGTTTTGAGGCAAACGCTGCACAGTCGCCATTTTGAAATTACTCGCTTAAAAAAAATTATTGTATACAATCACTGATATGTATGATAAACACCCTTTTGTGTAATCTCGATTTAATTGGTAGGTTTTCTGGAAAAAATCCCCAAAAAGCCTATTTTTTCGACCTCTAGAGTGGCCTAAGGCCTCAATTGCTTTTAAATTAATTTTTTTTTATTCTAAATACATATTTTTTGTGCTTTTTAAAATTGTGTGAGGTCTTTTCTATTTTACGTATCCATCTCCAATTCCATTTTCAACCTCTCCAGTCAAATATCACGTATATAGTGTATACAATAAATTAGCGAGTACAATATATAGTACACTGGACAAAATAAAGTATGCAGCTTGCTGTCTAATTCGTATTGCCATATGCATACTTTCTTTTGTTCAGTGCTATGTGTGCATGTATGAATATAGTAAACCCGACAAAAAAAAGTCTGCCATTGAAGCGTTTGAAGAATTTCAAAACGATTTCCCAATGCTCATCTATACTAAGTAATTCGCAAATATTATAGAACTTTATGGCTGCTCTATTCGAGTTGGAAAGACGCATATCAGGCGGTGACTCTGGCATTAAAGTTCTCGACGCATTGTTCATCTTCGAGGCACCCGTACGTCTCGTGCAGGCGGACTAGCCGAACATCTACATTGAATAATTAGGCCGCCTCAACCATTTCCGAACCATTAAGATATGCCGAGAGTGGGTACCCTCGTACTACTTCGAACAAAGATTCGTAGCTCTCTTCTTTTATTTTTCCATCATCGTTTCCTCCCTTTCTCGATACAGGGCGATCATCATTTCGCTCTATTATCCTCGATGAGTTCCTCGCGAATCAATCGACGAGGATATGGTGTTTTTTTCTTAGACTTTAAAATCGCGATAATTAAGAATAATCATTAGGCTCGAGAGCTCGGTATATCCGAGCGTAATTAATATTGCACTAAAGCGGAAAATATTTCCGGAATCTCTTGAGGAGAGATATACACCTAGATGGTCGAAAAAATCGATTTAGAAGCTATGAACATTCTGTCGACCGTAGAAGACCTACACTATGGGCATCGATGATTCCGTGTAAGGTGACAAATTTCATGATTTATTCATTCCCAAATTTTCAAACGCGTTTTTCTCAAAACCACGTTTTTCAAATCGGTACCCAAAATTTCTCGAAAACCAATGAACTGATTGCCTTGAGGTTTTTTTGTAGTTATTCTATACACCATCATCTTGTACTTGTCATAGGATTTTTTTTCCCGTTACTTAGTTTTTGTTTTATAGGCAAAATAATAACTAATTTTTGGCCGAAAAATCACTATTTATGTTCAAACGTCTGCCATTTTGTCATAAATCGATATTTTCAAAATTGGTTAAGACAAGTACTAGATTATAGTATCTAATTTAATAATATTTTTGGTTTTTTTCAGATGATTTTTGAAGAAACGCCAGTGGGTACCATATACGCAGATTTTTATACGACGCTTCGAGAATCATACAATATCCTTGTATATTTTTGATATTTTTAGATAAAGAATATTAAACATATTTTTGAATGTATATGCTTTTAGATAATTAAAACCCCAATCCGAAATTTCAAATAGTTTTCCTTGAAAAAATTCACAAAGATTACCTTTTTTCCGGCTCCTAGGTGTATATCTCCCCTTAAGACGGAATATACATTTAGACAGGAAGAAAATAAGCAATATTGACGGATTTTAAAAATTAAGAAATAATTTTTCTACAATTAACAAACTTTAGGTATACTTTAATAGTATATTTAAGTATACGAAACTATTTTTTAAATTAATTCATCGTCAAAATAGCAGGGCTGTGGCAGGGTGTTACAGCAAGGTCGCCGCGGGAGTTGCGAATCGGCGTGCAGTCTATCTTCCCGGAGACTTTGATTTGCAAAAAAGTTCAAACATTTTTTCAGCTAGAACATGTATAGTTTCTATGTGACGGTAATTAAAATGAAGAAAATGCAAATTTGAGAAAATGCCACGTATTTATAAAAAAAATTCAACATTTCACGCAACATTTCTGTAAAATGTGGATTAAAAAAGTAGTTTTTATTCCAATTTTCAACTCAATCGGCTTAATAGTTTTTGAGTAATCCTGCACGCCAATTTCAATAATGCAGTTTTGAGAAAAACGCGTTTGAAGTTCACGCCCGCTCCGAATCCGAGCGATTAGGCACAGCGTTGACGGGCTGTAACGTTTGAAGTTTTTCGAATGTCGCTTTGAAACTTTTGGAAAATATTCTGCATACATAGTTGTATCGTTTAAAGCAAAAAAAAAGGAAATCGCTTTTTCGATCATTGTAAATGTATATCCCGCCTTAAAGGGATCTGAAGTCACGTTCAAATCCATCGGAGGATCTCATGGGGGTCCCGGATATATGAGGGGAAAAGACAACATCGGAACTCGGAACTTTATGGATGATTCAGGCGAAGAGATCATTTGTGGGTGCTTTGTAGTAATTCCGGGGTGAAGAGAGAGAGAGAGAGAGAGAGAAAGAGAGAGAGGGGGGGGGGGTGAGAGAGTAACAGAGAGAGAGGGAGGAGGATAGAAGAAACAAGGCAACACCAGGAGCGTTAAATACATATGTCCGGCGGGCCTATTTCTCTCTCTCTCTCTCTCTCTTGGACTCTCCTCTCTCTCCCTCTAGGTAATAAATATCACGATCGTATATTCAGCTAGTTCCACCCACCTATACACGTCACTCAAGCCCTATACACACGTCAAATCCCCCTTGCCCTGCTCCGCCGTCTCTCTCTCCCGGATAGTCCGACAACCCATCCGCTAGTTCGTCCGCTCCCTCTTCCTCTTCCACGCTCATAAAAAACAGCTATATTCTAATTAACGACCGAGGAAGTGATGTCTCAAGCCCGGCCGGTCATCGGTATCATCGATGCGCCGCGATCTTTCGCGCATGCGCACTCGCGGGCCCGCTACAGCGCGCGATCTATTGCGCATGCGCACAGGTCCGCGCGCGCATCGACGATCGCGATCAACAATAGTCGGATCATCGGAACACCTCAGTATAGGCGTGTTGGTACTCAAACTTTTCGCTTTTTCAAGACGAAGTTCTATGCACGATCGTCAGATCGATAACGTCGGTATCGCCGTCACGGAAAAGCTCGCTTTTCTAAATATCATGTGTACTATAATGCTCACGTATATACGTTTTCGTTACAGAGCTGGATAGATGGATAGTTAGATGGATAGATATAAAGAGAGAGAGAGAGAGAGAGAGAAAGAGATGTGATTTGTTCACCTGCTGAGCGCGTCTCCCCTGGGCACCAGGCGGGATCTTCTTCCGAACAATCACTATGCGCACACTTTGGCCTCCAAAAAAAAAGTCGTGCAAATTCGTCGCGGGATTTTTCAATTCCGCGCACTGCAGTCTCAGCGTCCAAGGTACACCGGAGGTCGCGGCCAAGAGTCTTGCCAAGGGGGTGTTTCCGTTTCTTTCCAAATTGATCGCGAAGTTCCAATGAAAGCCTAAACGAGTATATTGGGACGTATTCCCTTTGGCTTATCCTTTTCTCGCGGCTTGCTACGTTCTCGCGAATATTGCGCGCCGATCGCATAGACGAAGTATGGGAAGAGATGACGCGCGTGTGCGAGCGATGGTCCAGCTCGCGAAGAACTGATCCGAGAGCAACGATACGGTGTGTACCCCCGACCGTACATCTAGGAGAGGGATATATTCGTGAAGATGAGACGGAAAAAAAAGATGGGGGATCGCCCCCTTTTTTTCCACTATCGCCCTTTCTCGGCTTTGCCGCGGGGCGAGAACGTGACAGAGAGAGCGAGAGAGACTGACAGCGATGGCGAAAGAACATCAGCGGATTATTGTAGATCGCTGCGTATCCCTTTTCTCCGAAATGAAATCAAAGCTCGAAGGGAAAATCGTCACCTCGTCCTACAACCAACGTCGCTTTAGGACTCGAAAGTTCGCGAAAGCAATGCACTTGCAGTGAGGACATTTTTGGAGAATTTTCATCCGACACATCTGAATTTTCCAAATCTGAATAATAATATGCACTTTTCATAAATCGCTTCACGGGGAGAGTTTGCAATTTTGGTTACGCATTACTGACGAGGTTTCTCTCGAGAAATATATCGAGCGGAAGTGTTCCATACCTTGAGTGAATTCCTGCATGCAATCAGATATTGTATGTGCCTTCCGTACGCAAACTCATTCACGTCGACATTATCATCATCATCATCATCCTCATCATCATCATCATCTGCAACGATTCGCGGTGTCAAACTTGGATTCCGTTCGATGGCTCTATACATGCTATATGGAACATCGTTCTATATATATATATGTGTGTATGTATATATATGAGCTTGTAAGACCCCAAGATCACAACAGTAAATCATCATCAAAACTGTCAACGTTCCTGCCGTTCCACAAACTCATTCTCTCTCTCTAACTCTCTCTCTCTCTCTCTCTCTCTCTCTCTCTCTCTCTCTCTCTCTCTCTCTCTCTCTCTCTCTCTCCCCCTCTTTTTCTCTTGCTCTGTATATCGGTAATTATCGACGAACTAACACACATCTACCATAACTATTTCTCTTCCTCTCCCCACCTGCAACCACATCCCGCACAAATATCTGGATTCTCCAATGCATAATTCGTATACATACATATATGCATATATACAGGGTGAGGCAACAACTATTAGCAATACAAATATTTCCTAACCTATCAGACGTTAGGAGAAAACTTTTCCTACGAAAGTTGCATAGTTCGGAGGGTGATCGAGTGGTGGCTTCGTGGTTCATCCAGGTGGAGGTGCTTCGGAGATTGCAAGCTCACCTTAATTTTTTTCTTCTCATTTAATCTAGGTACTAAAATTTTACACACCAAATTTTAAGATGATCGATCAAGATTTAGTATTAAAAATCGAAAAAAAAAAGATTTCAATACTTTTAGCCTAGAACCCGAGTAGAAATTTCTTAGGGTTAGCCTGACCAGGATCAGGCCCCGATCGGGGTGTGATACGGGTAACATCTCCCGAGTAGAAATTTCTTAGGGTTAGCCTGACCAGAATCAAGCCCCGCTCGGGGTGTGATACGGGTAACACCTATTATGGACATCCTGACCCGGCCCCGATCGGGCCGGAAGTATGTAGGCCCTAAATCAGGCTATAATAAAATGGCCCTACTAAGGCCGTCCCTGATAAGATCCTACTAAGGCTTTCCCCGATAGGGCCCTACCAAGGCTTGCCCTGATAGGCCCTACTAAGGCTTTCCATGATAGGGCCTTACTAAGTTGGCTGTCCCTAATGATAGGCCCTACTAAGGCTTTCCATGATAGGGCCTTACTAAGTTGGCTGTCCCTAATACCACATTAGGCTGTCCCTAATGTGGCCCTACTAAGGCTTTCCCCGATAGGGCCCTACCAAGGCTTGCCTTGATAGGCCCTACTATGGCTTTCCCTGATGAGGCCATAAATAGGCTTGCCCTATAACTGCCTCAGCAGTCGATAGATGCACATAACCTCTTATTTTTCACATGGAAACTTTGATTTTACAGCATCGTAGCTTCGGAGTTTCGATGCATTCCTGAATTCTATTTAAAAAAAGGTGCTATGGACTGTCACGACAAAAAACGTTGAGCAACTCGGATGCGTGTTAGAAGATTTCAGCAGCTTTGTAAGGCGAAGAGACAGAGAGAGGAACTATATATATATAAGGTTAAGTTTCAAAAATCTATGGCATGTTATTCGATAAACCTCTTTAATTGTCACAATGATAATAACTAATTGATATACTTAATGTGATACAACAAATAATTATAGGAATTCATTTGGTCTCTTATGCCATATCTGGGACCAAGATGTCACAAGCACTCGGTAGCATAGGGGCAGCGTGCGTAGCTTTGGGTAGGTAGGCACGAGGTTCAATTCCCATATAGGCGAAATATTTTCTTCGAACTAAAACATTCTAGCAGGCCAGGGAATGACGAATTATGATACAAAATCATTGTAGTGGAACTCTAAATTAAGTGGTTCATTCCATTTTGGATTTATGGAATATCATATGCATTTCTTTCTGATCAGGCAACCTGATAGGGGCCTGATCAGGCGACCTGATGGGGGCCTGATCAGGCCCATATGTGACACAACGTTACATTTCCTAGTAGGGCCCTTTCAGGCTG
Source organism: Ophion ellenae (assembly GCA_963210295.1). Lineage (NCBI taxonomy): Eukaryota > Metazoa > Arthropoda > Insecta > Hymenoptera > Ichneumonidae > Ophion > Ophion ellenae. Next base: position 46,888,866 of record OY723388.1, on the reverse strand, counting down.
CCTTATTAGTGCCCTACCAGGGCAGTCAGACAACCTGATCGGGCCCTGATTTGGCCCCCATCAAAATTTCTACGCGGGAATCGATTAAAAAAACGGGGCAATCACTTACTTCTATAAAAGGTGCTCAAAGTTATGGTCACCACTTTTAATGCCCGCTTGCTGTCTAATTCGCATTGATTGTATTGTCTTATTAATAATGTCAGTCTGTATTAACGAACAGGCTCCAATTAAGGAGTTTCGGGACAAATGCCGAAATGTTACCATTTGCTTCATATTTAAACAGTAAATGATTTGTCATATGCTGAGTGCACTCTTCCAAATTTAAAATCGATAGTCTACACCGTTTCTATGAAAGTTACAATTGAAAAACACTTTTTAACATAAGGAGATGCCTATGATCAGATGACATAAGGAGTACATTGTGACACTGATGTATTAATATACTGATAATGTACTGAGTGATTTGACGGTTTTCCATAACATTTTCAACATTTTTTCGCACTTTTTCATGCCCAAAACTACCATTCAGCAATAAGCGTACGCATCTCCCTATGTTGAAAAGTGTTTTTTTCAATTACACATTTGATAAAAACGGTGTAGGCGATCGTTTTGAAATTTGGAAGAAACATTCAGCAAACGGCAAAGCATTTACAGTATAAGATTAAATCGAATAGCAATATTTTGTCAATTGTCCCGAAACTCCTTAAGGTTCAATAGTTCAATACTAAGGAAAGTCCAGGTCAGTCGTACGGCTTTGTTTAAGGGGTTACCCCCACTTGCGATTTTGAAAAAATCGATTTTTTTTATTGCATTTTTTTGAAGTATAAGTATCTGAGAATATGTCCCGAAAATTTCAAGTCGATCCGAACAAAATTTACTGAGATATGAGCGTTGAAAGAGAAGAATCCGCGTTGAAAGAGCGTTGAAAGAGAAACTTTAAACGCGTTTTTCTCAAAATGGCATTTCTGAAGTCGGTGACCAAGATTACTCGAACACTAATGAAGCGATCTTCTTGAAATTTTGCAGGCTTATTTAATACATAAAAATGTAGTCTTTAATCGTTCGATTTTTTTTCGAAAAAAATGGCCGTTTTATAGCCAAAAAACGGCCGTTTTTTTCGTTAAAATCGAACCATTAACTTTGACTGTCCGCCATTTCGTAAAAAATGAATATTTTTAAAAATCCTTCGATTAAAGACTAGTTTATACTTATATTTGACTAAATCCATCCGGATTTTTTTCTTCAGATGATCCACTTCGCCGCAATGTTGGTCACCGCAAACCGTGTATATAAAAACATTATTTCATTGACGGCCATTTGCCACTAAACAATGTAATATTTTTCAATAAAAAAATTACTGAAAGTTCTTCAAGATATGTTCTTTAAGATGGTATATTGATCGATTAAAAAAGTTTTGTAGTTTTCTTTTAAAAAATTCATGGAAAAGGCCTTTTTTTGCGCTACAAGTGGGGGTAACGCATTAAATCGTTCGCAACTAAGGATCTTATCAACTTGTTTTGGGAAGCAGTCAGAAGGTTGTGATTTCGATAATAAATGTGTGTTCTCGTCTTTCTTTAAGGGGCCCGGCCATTTTGAAAATTTCAAAAAATCGAAAGCGACCTAGACTTGAAGAAATCGACGATGATGAGCAATCAGAAGGGATTTTTTACGGTGCAGGAATTCCCGATTGAGTTTAGGTAAGAGTTTTTCACAGTATAAACTTTAAACGCGTTTTTTCTCGAAACAACGTTTTCAAAATCTAGTTACACCGTATTCTTAAACTAATAAACCAATTCTCTTGAAATTTGAACCGCATATTATAAACATGATTCGCAACAAGATGACCCTCGATGGTTTTAAAATTTTTATTTTTTCTTTGTTTTTTGCGAAACACTGCGAAAGACGCGTTTTTTATTACTTCTTTCGTGTTTCATCTGCCATTTTTTTCATCTTTTGATCAAACTTTATATCCGAGGGTCATTTTGTAGCTGATGTCATACTGAATCTAATGGACTTTGATTTTATTGTTTCGGACAAGTCGTTGCCGAGTTGTGATCGAGCTACCTAGCCCACCTATTTTTGAGGCGTTACGTTAAACTTTAGTTTTTGTACTTAAAAATGAATAAAAATGAATTACATTTTTTTAAAATGTATTTCAAGACTTTATTTATCAAGCCCAATACCTTTTGAATTAAAATCGTTTATGAAATCCTCAAAAAAAACCGCGAAAATAGCCTTTTTTCGTGGCTCTGAAGTAGACTGGCTCCTTAATCGATTTCGAGGCTAAAGAAACGTGAAAAAAAAATTTATCGATTTTTTCATACTATTTGTCATTGACAATCATGATGCATAATCGTGATCGATTATCTTGAAATTTGGTGTGTAAACTGATTTTAAGTTTGGTGATAAAATTCTGCGAAAAAATCAAGCTCATCTCCATGTAAAAAGGTGGAGGTGAGCTTGAAATCTCCGAAGCACCTCCACCGGGATTAACTTCGTAGCGGCCTCTCAATGACCCCCTCCGAACTTTGTGGGAAAATTTTTCGTCTAAGTCTGATAGATTGGAAAATATTCCTACTGCTAATGGCTCTTGCATCGCCCGGTATATATACATATATTCAAGCCAATCGTTGAGTATATATCGCCCGGTATATATACATTTATTCAAGCCAATCGTTGGTTTTGGGGAATAACTGCGTTGTTGGTCCCCGTTGAGTATAGGGGCAATCGCCTACTCATGAGGACTGTCCTGGAAGTCGAATATCTTCGAAATCACCTTTCGTTTTATATATATATATATATATATATATATATATATATATATATATATATATATATATATACAGGGTGTCCTGTTATGAATGGATAATCCTGCAACTGTCAATAGGTCAGATGATCATGTCCTACTATATGTTGGAATTTCAGTTTAGTAAAAATCCCACGGTTTTCGAGATTTTGGGCTTCGGTTATTTTTTGAAAAAAAATCAGCCGTCATTGGTTTTTCGCATGCTATTTCTACAAATGATAAATTTTTTTACCCGTCTTTTGAAAAAATACTCTTGACTATTTGTTTTATCTAGAATTTTTTTTTACTTTAAATGTTAAGGAAAGTTTATGAAAAAACATCTTGTGAAAAATAGCACTTTTCACTTTACATGACCACCAAAAATTTAGAAATGAAAAAAAAAATTATCAAAGACCGTTGGGGGGCGGATTTGATGATACTTTGAATAAATTTTAATGGTACTTGATTTCAGATAATTTCTCGCTGAGATACAGTGAACACCGCAAATCGTGTTTTTCCAAAGGCGTTCTTGGAAAAGCTTTGTCACCGGCTTGTTTGTGGATATTTTCGCGTACAAATTTCACGGAATGTTCTTGAAATGACACTTAACAATGTACAAAAGATTTCAATAAATTTACTCGATCCATATTGATGAAAAAAAATCGCAAAAAAGTGTTTTTTTTTCACGCTGAAACCACTACCCTCCCCTTAAAAAGTTGCTTAGTTATTGTCGATTCATATCATTTCTAGAAATGGCATGCAAAAAACCAAAAGGAGATGATTTTTTTTTTCAAAAAATAATACAAAGCCCAAAATCTCGAAAACCGTAGGCCTTTTACTAAACTTAAATTCCGGCATATAGTAGAACATGCGTGCGTGCGTGTGTGTGTGCGTGCGTGCGTGCGTGCGTGCGCGTGTGTGTGGGGAATCAATCTTGTCAGCGCTTGCGATTTTTCCTCGTCCCTTTACAATGTAAGCGACCTACGTCCACATCATGCTCTTTTATGATTTTTTTTGCGGCCACCCGCGTCCTTGGTATTGCATTTTTTTTTGTCGTGACAAGGCGTCATTGCGGGACTCCAAATATGGGACGGGACCAACCCCCGTGATCGCACCCCTCGGCATTCTTTTACTTTGCTGAAGTTCCTTCCCCGTACGGGCATTGCGCTCTACCTATACCGCACATAGGCGCGCGGGTAAGGCACTATTCGACATCCGCCGGAAAGCGGAAGTCTCGCAGCGTGATCCGCGCAAACTTCCGGAATCCTCGCGCTTCAACTTTTCGAAGGATTGTTTGCTAATTTTTTTGTTTGTTACGACGCTGGCCCTTTTATTTCGTACCCCGGTTTTGAGTACATGGAAGCGAGCTCCTATCGGCGGCATCTTTAGCCAGCCCCAAAATTGTGACTGATATATGTGTGTATGCGAGTAAACAGAGGGCCCGATCAAGATTGAAAAAGTAGCGCCTCGAGCGTCATTACTGTTGTTATCGCTATCGCTATTATTATTATTTTTATTATTTCGACAACTCGGGAAGCCTCGAGGAAGCGACGTCGAGCAATGGATCGAGCTCGCGATGATAATGTAGGTGAGCAAGACTAGGAAGCTGGTATATCCGGAGGGTTCACGTGACACCGATCTGCGTCCCCGCATCCGTTCTGGCTGTGAGCTATATATATTACATGTCCAGCTTATATATATATATATATATATATATATATATATATATATATATATATATATATATATATATATATATATATATATATATTGCCGCAGGAGCTGTGGCTTGGCTCGTCTACCAACTGAAACTTCTATGTGCCTATGAGGCATTCCACGTCACTTCAGCCAGTAAAAAAAATCCACAAATAATTTTGAAAAATCGAGTTACTTTATTAAAAAATATTCACCGAGGGTCGACATTTTTTTTAAATTTCTGACGTTTTTTCTCGTTGATTACCATTTTTTAATATTTTTCCACTCAAATGGCTGTATCTTTGGCAGGATTTGACGTATTTACATTCGTAGAAAACGAAAATGTGCATCTTTTTCTAGCGTTCAAAAAAAATTAATTTAGATTTTATTGAGCAAGTCGAACGTTTCAGGGCAAAATATGCAAAAATATTTTTGTTTTCAAGGAAAGACACTCCTTATTTTGTTTTTAAGAATTTCCCCGAATTGTAAATACGAAAAACGGATTTTTGTTTTTTTTTTATAATATGGGATTCCCAAACATCGCGAAGTAACAGCTCGTTTTATTTTAAAATTTTTTTATTAATATTCGATTGAAGAGTGTGGAGCACTCGCTGTATGTTTACCAGGTTTTTGAAACACATATGACGTATAGGTCATATGTTTTGTAGCCTTGGAGTGCTCCACTCTCTTCATTAGAATATTAATAAAGAAAGGTAATAAATAAAGAAATGATAAAGAAATTTAAAAAAATCAAAATAGCTGTTACTTCACGGTGTTTAGGAATCTCATAATATAAAAAATACCAAAAATCCGTTTTTCGTATTCACAATTCGGGGAAATTAAAAAAAATAAAACAACGAGTGTCTTTCCTTGAGAAAAAAAATAGTTTTGCATATTTTGCCCTGAAACGGACGTTCGACTTGCTCAATAAAATCTAAATTTTTTTCTGGAAGGCTAGAAAAAGACGCACATTTTCGTTTTTTACGAATGTATATACGTCAAATCCTGCCAAAGATACAGCCATTTGAATGGAATAATGTTAAAAAATGGTAATCAACGAGAATAAACGTCAGAAATATTTTAAAAATTTGGACACTCGATGAATATTTTTCAATAAAGTAACTCGATTTTTCAAAATTATTTGTGGATTTTTTACTGGCTGAAGTGACGTGGAATGCCTCATATATATATATATATATATATATATATATATATATATATATATATATATATATATATATATATATATGTAAATATATATAGAATTAAAATTGAAACGATCGATATTTAGTCAAATGTCATCACATTACTGTTTACTTAAATATATATACTTAGCTCCCTTTAGGCAGCCAGAAATATGCGAACTAAAAAAAAATCGGTGTCGAAACTATTTACATAACGAAAATTTTATGTACATGGTAGTTTATGTTTAAATTTTCAAAAAAAAATGTTTTTATCTTGAAAAATGGCGGCTGTACGACACTAGCTTCTGAGACAGTTGCCGCCTGAGTCGTTCCACGACGTACAACCTAGCGTCTGGTCCACTGATTTGAAACATCAGAGCCAAGAAGTGTTAGATTTCTAAGATCCACATGTTCTACGTGAAGCTAAAAACCCGAAGAAAAGTGAAAGTTCGAGAAATGGTACACGTGTTTGAAAAAATGTTCTATTTTTCATGACAGTTTTAATATGTAGTATTTTTCTTATGATAAAGTCGTTTTTTTTTTCAAATCATTTTCATAGAAATTTAGGTTCACGTAGATAGTAATTCTATTATCTGAAAGTGTGTGAAATTTTTAAAAGATCGATCTGATAGTTTTTGAGTTATCTTGGACGAGGTTCACGAAAAAGTGGTTTTCAGGAAGACGCGTTTAAAGTTTCAAGACTTAAAAATGTTGTGACTAAATCACGATATAAAGAGATCTCCCCCTTAAAAACGCTAGACGATAATTATTTACACATCGTTTCGGTCATTTTTATTTTAATGATTTTTTTCTTTACTTACGAGCCTGCGTCAATATAATTATTATTGTACTTTGCAACACACCTGTCCCTCATGTGCGCGATCATTTTGCCATCTAATCAACGATTCGTCCAGTTCTGAGGGATTTTTATGCCGATCTACCGCGAATCTCCGAAAATAAGTGCAGTCGTGTATCAGTCTTATAGATAATTGCGGAGTACCAATAGATGCTCGTATCTCTTATCGTTATGGATTTGTTGTGATACGGTACCATTAAAGGATGTTCGTATTATGCATAATTGGGAAGTCCGAAGAGTTTATAGCATCAAAGTTTGCAGAAATAAGGGCGAAGAGACGGATTCACTTAGGTAGGGAAACTTGCAAGTTTATTGTGTGTTATGTGTATGTACATTCATGGGAGTATGTGTGTGTGTGCGATCGGGATATGGTATGTATCTAGAATGATAAGAGGATGTGGGTGGGAAGTGGCGCGGGAACCATGGTCACCATCGTATTTCTCTACCAAGCGATATATATGTGTATATATATTCAGCAAAATTGTACTGGTATTATTGATAATAATTTAGTAGACAAACTGAAAGAAAAGATGGTAATTTTTATAATCGTCGATCTGTCGATAATTGAAATATTTCAATTATCTGACAAAAACTATTATTACAAAATAAACATGTTATATATTTATAGATGAATGTGAGTGCATATATTCATTTTTTTTATTATCCACGTTTTTGCAAATGAATGCATTTTATAATATAATATCAATATTGCTATGAGGAGTGGAATGATGCCGGGACGTAAAAAAGGACAGAGGCCCCATACAGGTGAAAAATAAAGCATCGAAAAATTGAAAAATGGGAATAAGAAATTGAACAAATTAAATGAGAAATTGAAAAATTCAAACAAAATAATTCATAAATCGGAATAAAAAACTGAAAAGTTCAAATAAGAAATCGAAAAACTGAAATGCAAAAGTGAAAAATTGAAATACGAAACTGCAAAATTGAAATAAAGAATTGTAAAATTGTTTTGCAACTTCACGTTTTTAGATAATGGAATTAGCGTTAATAATAGATATTTAATATTGATATCAATCTATCATCAAATATATGGAGTTAATTCTATGAGATTAATAGTAATTGCAAGTAAGTGCACGGAGTATTTTTGATATTCGTTGCTAATTAAATAAATCGATTGGCCCGATTACATTTGAGGTGCAGAATATATTTCTTTATTAGGAATTATTTTAATTGGAGTGTGGATTTGTCATCCCTGACATTATATATATATATATATATATATATATATATATATATACCCAAATAACCCAAACACCCCAAACAAACACACACACACACACACACACACACACACGCACGCACACGCGCGCGCACGCGCGCAGACGCACACACACACACACACACACACACACACACACACACACACACACACATACATATATTTGTGTGTGTGCGTGTGTGCGTACAGTACGGTCAAATGTCGATAATTGCAATAATTATATTGAAATAAAATTATTTATTTTATAGAGCTATGGAGTAGCTTCGTTACAATTTTGTTGTTCAAAATAAATTTCTGTCATCCTGAAACTCTATTATTTGTGATACAATTCTCATAGTTGTGTACTTAAATCAAATTTTGCAATTATACAAGGTGATCGAAAACTTTTGACGGGTTCATATATATATATTACTTATTATAATATAAATAAAATTATATTATAATATAGAATGATACAAAATAAATTATTATACTATATTAAATAAAATTATATTATTATATAAACTTATTATTATATTTTAAAAAACGCTTTTTAAAATAAAAAATAAAAAATCTACATATAATGTGTTAGATATTCGTTCATCTACATCGAGAAAGAGAGGGAGATAGAGATTCAGAGATCGACTCTATATTACCCCTTGATGGTAGCGCCGGTAACAAAGATTCCTACGCCGGCTGCGTGCATGACAAATTGGACATACACACACACACACACACACATATGCATATAGGAAAAAAAATGCGTTGACAGTTTTGCATCGTACACCGATGCATTGACATTAATCTCGTCCAAATAATGATCGAAAAGCCGTGGATTCCTTCGAAATACGATAAGCTCCGCGAATCGTCATCGCATTACGCGCAATTCGGCGACCAAAACTAAAGCCACGTACTTCGCGTGTGTACGCGACAATCGAATAAGCCTCGTTTATATTTTTGGCCCCGAACGAGCGGAGGTTATGTTTGCGCACAGTTGGCGAGAATATTATTCAACGACGGGATACAATGTGCAAGATGAGGGCGAGCGGTATGTTCGATTCTTACGAGTTTAGCAAACGCATGAGACGTTTGATCGACGGGAATTACTCGTATCGCAAAATTCTCCTACTCTTGGTCGTATTCGGCGGTATTATTCTCTACTTCGGGCCCGGTGTGGCGAAATGGCTATTTTCCGCCAATACTGTACAGATAGACGGTGAGCCAAGAATTATCTTCGTTTTTCCTCTCGTTGATTAAGGCTCATCATTAACGCAAATTGAGGCTGAAAAATTCGGATAAATAATTATGCAATAGGAGAGCGCTTGGAAATTTTTAATAAAAAATGTATCGCACTTTGCATGTGCACTATTAATACGTAAAGCATTGCGATTATTTACAATTTTTGTATTACATAATGGGCTTTACATTGATTTAAATATTGCTTCGGCTCTTTAAATAATTTATATGTATATGTGTCGCTGATCCACCACTGATTCGAGTATTGGTCCAATTTGATACTACCGATACATTAGACATCGGCAGATCGATACACTGAGCAAGCGCCCACTGTCGGCTGAATATTTGGTAGATACGTCTAATCGAAACTCCTAAAATCATTACTTAAGGGGAGATATACACCTAGGAGCCGGAAAAAAGGTCATTTTTGTGAATTTTTTCAAGGAAAACTATTTGAAATTTCGGATTGGGGTTTCAATTATCTAAAAGTTTAAACATTCGAAAATATGTTTAATTTTCTTTATTTAAAAATATCAATAATATACAAGGATATTGTACGATCCTTGGAGGGTCGTAAAAAAATCTGCGTATACGGTACCCATTGGCCTTTCTTCAAAAATCATCTGAAAAAAAAACCAAAAAGATTATTAAGTTAGACACTATAATCTAGTACTTGTCATAGCCGATTTTGAAAATATCGATTTATGACAAAATGGCGGACGTTTGAACATAAATAGTGATTTTTGGGCCAAAAATTAGTTATTATTTTGCCTATAACCCAAAAACTAAGTAACGGAAAAAAAAATCCTATGACAAGTACTAGATAATGGTGTATAGAATAACCACAAGAAACCTCAAGGCAATCGGTTCATTGGTTTTCGAGAAATTTTGGGTACCGATTAGAAAAACGTGGTTTTGAGAAAAACGCGTTTGAAAATTTGGGAATGAATAAATCATGAAATTTGTCAACTTACATGGAATCATCGATAGAGTCTTGTGTGATCTAGAGATGCAGAGTCTTGTGAAAGGGAAATAACTAAAAAAATTTATTTGACAGTAGTAGCAGTGATCGTAAGTCATGTGTAGAGAACATGGTAGTAACCCAAACAGTCCTAAGCAACCAAAACAAACCCAAACAATCCTGATCAACCTAAACAACCTTACACAAATGCATTCAACCACAGGGGCCGTCCATATATTACGTCATCGATTTTTGCTGATTTTTGCCCCCCCCCCCCCAAATCATCCTATCCTTCCTATGGTCATAATGTAATTATCGTTACCGTCATCCAATGCCTAGACCCCCCCACCCTATTTTGAAATGACGTAATTTATGGACGGCCCCTAAGGACATTTAAACAACTCACGCAAATTTAAACAACTCACACCTAAACAATCCAAATGATCCTAAACAACCAAACCCAAACGAACCCAAACATGTAACCCTGTCAGTTTTGTCCTATAATAGTGCTTTAAATAGACGTAGGAGTCGGTGGCAGTTATTAAAATAAAGTAAAAAAATATCAATTGTTACATTGTTCCAAGTGATATGAATCACTAATGAAATATATCGACTGCTCACAAAACAAAGTTTCGATTTGACATATGTACCGATTATCTAACATGCGTAGCATTTAGGTGTGTCCATCTATTTAAATAACATTAAATTGAAATTCGCATTGTTGGAATGCAATGAAAATGAATACTTATGAAATTCTTTTCATTTCTTTCGACAAACTTTACCAACAAAAATCCCTCAATTACTTTTTAAGAGTCAAGTTATTCGGAGATCTACGATATAAATATGCAGAAAAGGCTATTGCACAAAAATAAAGATAAGGATATTGATATATAAAGGAGAACTTTTGTTGCATCCCGTTGATGCAAGCTTCAACATCGTTAAATAACATTCACTCAACAGCGTTCGAGGATCACTGTATGAAAGAGAGACTGGGATCTTTCTACTTCGACGCTACGGAACACAACGCCAACATTCTGCACGACCCGCCGTTGGAAAACGAGCACGGGTATCTTCCTTACGTGGGTAACGGTGTTTTCGGGGTCGAGATAACGTCCGGCGGGTGGCTGTATGTGAGACACGGCAGAACGCTCTCGCTGCCGGTGCGATGGCAGCCTCTGGTCTCTTACGCGATACCGGAGGGAAGTCTTCATCGCGAAGCTACCGTCACTCACTATCTCAATGGAATAGTCTACAAGTATCAGTGTCTCAGCGACGGTTATCACGTGGACTCGCAGTACTACGCGCACAGAACATTGGACGGTATATTGGTTCAGGAGATGAACATCGTCAATCCGTCCAGTCTGTCCCAAGAGATCATTCTCAAATTGCCCATGAACATGCATTGGAGCGAGTTCGAGGCCAAGCCCGTAAAGTGAGTTTTCTCCAGCCTTTTGTCATTTACTGATAGGGAGAGGCGGTCTGGAAAATTTTGATGGTTTTGAAGTGCGCGTTGGTAGAAAGTAACGAGAAATCTCTTAAAGAAATTTGTTTGTTATCTAAAATATTTATCCGCAAATTGAGATTGTAGAAATTGGAAAAAGTCGATAAAAACGTTTGCGTCATTCTCGTAATCTGGAAACCAACAAGAATGTGAATGATAAAAAAAAACGAACTTTCGTTGCACTCCAATGATGCACTCCAAGCCTCAACGTGATGAATTTAAGGCCTTAGGCCACAGTAACGGGCATAAAGTCATGTGCGAATTTAACAATTTTTTTTTCGTATGAAAAAGTGATTCACTCAAAAAATTAATTGCACATATGTTTAGTATGAATATCAAGCTGTTAGAAAAAATATATTTTTTTTTTTCGATGTACAAAATGGCCGACTACTAATATTTTCTTTTGCTATCTTTTTTTAAGGCGCTCCGCGGCGTGACATTTAGCATCCACAATTTTCTACCTAGAACAAAAAGCAAAAATTCTCGTCAATCTACATTAGAATACCTAGAGAAGAACGTACGGAATTGAAAAATATTGTTTTATTCGAAAGTTGTAGGTACTTGAACTTAAAAAATGAATTTGCAGTGAAAATTTTCGTTTAACTGCTCATAAACTGCTCATAAAATGAAAAGTTTTCGATTGATCAGAAATTTCATACGTACTTCTCTGCGAAATGCAATTGGGAACATAACTTTAAAATTTGAAGTAAATCGAGTGAAAATTGTTGAAGTTATTTGTCACGCCAATTGGAAAAAAGCTGTTTCGAGAAGTTTCGAGTAGTCGGACATTTTGTACATAAAAAAAAATATATTTTCTACCAATATTCATACTAAATAGATGTGTGATTAATTTTATGATTGAATCACTTTTTCATACGAAAACATTTTATTAAATTCGCACATGATTTCATACCCGTTACTGTGGCCTAAGGCCTTCATTTGGGAACGTTGAAGTTGGCACCGTCAGAACGCAACGAAATTTATTTTGTTTTTTAATTTCCCAAATTTCCTTCATCCGATTTGATCTACGAGAATCGCAAACATTTTTAGGATTCTTATTCAGCGATTTATAACAAATTTGCGTTCTACAATTTTGGATAATAATGAAGCCAGCTTAAAAAAAAAGGGCAATGGCCGATGCTGCTAAACGTAAGAGATTGCCGAGTCTTTAGACATCTTTGCATGCACATCTGCAGAATCACCGTCGACGGCACGAGTGACGCGTACACGATGGCGTCCGGATTCGTTCAGTCGTTGGACACAAACAAAATGATAGCCGTATCGATAGTGTACAAGGAACCGCCGAAATCCGTGCAACTGAAGGCTCGAGGCTCCGCGAAACTCCAATTTCTCACCAGCATACAGTACAGCGAGCCTCTCATAGCGAAACGCTACCACGCCGAGCGTGATATCGTCGAGAAAAAAGCTGAGGAAGTGAGTCCCGGATTCACACAAGGTTGAGACGAAAGAAGACGATACATCGTGGATGTTTATTGATTTGTTTTTCATTGGAAACAGGCAATGAGACAAGCTCTCGTGAAGCAACAAAAAGGTCTGAGAGACGAGCACGTAAGTGTCTGGCACAGCTACTGGTACACTGGCCTCAGAATCAGCGATTCGAAGGCCAAAGACGCTCTCAACGGTCACAAAATCAATTCCACCATGTACTACGTACTCTCGCAAATTCCCAAAGGTACGGCCGACGTTGAAAAAGTCGTCGCGAACAACGAAGGATGCTATCGGGGCCATCATACTCTGTGAGTTTCCACAGAATCGCTTCACGATTCAACGATCAACGGAGAGCTCTACGCTTTCTTTTCGAGATCACATTCCATTCGAATTTATCCTCTTGTCCTCCGAAACTCTATCGCTCCTGTGTGCTTTTTTTGTCGTTTTTTATCGGCAGAGAAGCTCCAAAGTTGTGGGAAGATACCAGTGGAATCGACGGTGTGAATTCGGTTACCAAAGCGTGGCTGATAACCCTCGAGAAACAGGACTGCTATCGTCTAATGGCCGGCGGACCAGCCGCCGTACAGCAAGCCATCGTTCTCAGTCTGGGAGGCCTACGATTTAGCAATCAACATCTCGAATTCAACATTCATCCGCAATATCTTCATCGCGATTATTTGTTCAGGTAGACGGAGAATAATCGTAGCGCGCGTACTTCGTTATCGCTTAAACACGGCCGCCAGTAACGGCTGCCATCCCCGAATAATCAAATTTTCGGTTACGTAGAATAAATAAATCTCAGCTAATAAATATGTTTAATGCATATAACGGACTGTTTAGAAATGTTATTAATCTTCTTTGTTTATTTACATCGCGAATAAGTTATTAACCAAGTTGTAATGTGGCAAACGCGCAATTTAGTTCTCAGTAACTTGTATCGCTAAGCTCAGATACGAACGCCACATCCTGAACGCGTAGCTGTCAAACATCCGTCGCGAATTCCGTTTTTTTCGTTCGGCGAAAATGAAAAGATGGAAGGGAAAAATGCAAACCGAAAAACGGTACAATCGACGGTTGGAGCAAGTACAAGCTGGAAAGCGGCGGAAAAAAGTAGTTGAGCCGGAAAATGAATGCGCAGTCGAGGGACGACGCGTAATTGATTTGAAGGTTATGTCGAAACACATGCACTGCAGCTTCTGTAAAGAATGATTCAAAATATTTAAATACTCTTTATGAAACCGCGGTAAGAAATTTATAGCAAGGAAGCAATAGTATGTGCGTTTCAAATTTTGGCGCCTATTCAAAATGGCCGACTTGACAGCAGCGTTGCCACGTGCCGTAGGGCGCTTTATCGTTTTACGCGAATCAGCTGAAATATCCTGTTTTATTTCACGAATATCTCGATAAAGAGGCAGACAAAACGCTGTACTCTTCGTTGAAATTATTCATAAAAGTCTCAATAATTTTTTCCGCCTATTTCCATTCAATTCTTACTATTTTTATTAGGTTGCGACAGTCGTTCTCACGAAGCTTTGCTATGTCGCCCGTGTATAAGAGCCTAACTTCAATAATTGCTCAACAATCACGCAGACGAAATACTCGAAATTTTACACGGAGTCGTAACACCTGTTCGCAAATATCCTCAATAAATTTCACCAAATTCTTACTATTTCGCGATAGCTGAGCAACCTCCTTAGGGCGAAGTAGAAGATGTACCACGTGACATATGAGCGCGAGAGAGATAGCTGAAATTTTCGAACAGAGATTTCTCAGAGATGAATAATATTTAGGACAAAAGGAAATCATCAAGCTTTGCGTCAGGGAATCCTCCAGAGCCTAATGCTTTGTTTTTCCTCGAAAAATTAACCATCTATGAGAAAATTGGGTTGGAATATTTGTGAGGTTATGTTGACCTTGTGCGTGACGAGTCACGGGATTGTACACCATCGCATAACGTTTTTCATTTGCAGGCGAATAAGTTACGGGAACGTGACGCACTTGAATATATCCGTGACGGTCGGCGAGGACAATCGCGCCGTTTTGGGGGTCGCACTGGACCGCAGCGACAGTATTTATTACGGATGCGACGCCGGTTGCCTCGACGATCCGGTCTCCCTGACCCAGACGTACACGCAGTTTCCGGTCAAACTCACCAAACCCCTCACCGCCATACTCTACGTGACCTCGGATTATCAGCATATGCAGGATCTGCGTAACGCCCTGCACGTCCACGCGGTCGACGAAGGTGCGTGCAATGATATTTCTTTTTCCTCTTACCTCGTCGTGATGATCGTGTCGACGACTTATCGCCATCGTGATGAAAATTTCACCCCCAGCGCCAGCCCACGATCATCTCCTGATGGCACTCCACAAACACGGCCATCAGCTCGGTGGTCTGCCGACTTTTTTCTGGGTCAGCATATGCTTCTTGATCGTCGTCTTCCATCTCTTTCTATTCAAGATCATTATCACGGAGTATTGGGATCATCAGGATCGCCAACGGACGAGATACAACAAACCTTAATCGTCGTACTGTACATAGTTAACGTTGTTACTGCAATATACGCATATTTTTACAACCAAGTCCTCTTTTATTTCTATTGCGATTTTTTTTTCATTCGAGAGCGAATTTTCTTTTTTATATGAGATAGAGTACATTTCTTTTTGTAATGGATGAAGAGAATCTGAGAAAACGGAAACGTGGCTCGGTCGATTCGAGCGGCTGGTATTGCTGAATTGGAAATATTTGCCAGTCCGAGAGCCAGAAACTTCAGCATAGCTAAAGGGTGGCTCGGAATGACCTGACATTTTAAATTGCGCGCCATTTTTATGTGGCGAACATGAAGTATCAATATTTGACAACTGGCATCGGGAAGTATTGAGGTTTAGTCATGGAGAATTACACGATCGAGCAACGCGCAGAAATTGTTATTTGCTGTATTGTTACTGTATAGTTATTGTCGACGAAGCTTCGTGGTCGTGTTGACGAGCGCCACGGCCATGTTAATTGGCCGACAAGATCGTGCGATTTGATGCCATTGGACTTCTTTCTTTGGGGTCTTTTAAAAGGGAAAGTGTTTGACAATGATCCACAGACCGTTCTGGAGCTCAAGGAAGCAATTGGACGCACCATTAAGGGGTTAGGCCACTCTAGAGGCCGAAAAATAGGCCTTCTGGGGATTTTTTCCCCAGAAAAACTACAAAATAAATCGAGATTACAAAAAAGGGTGTTTATCATACATATCAGTGACTGTATACAATAATTTTTTTTAAGCGATTCATTTCAAAATTGCGGCTGTGCAGCGTTTATCGCGAAACTGCATTTTTTTAAGTTGGCCGGAAACATAACTCACAATTTTCAACCGATTCACTTGAAATGTTGAATATATCTTCGAAAATACAGTGTCTATGGAAGTACGTAGGATTTTGTTTTATATTGCATAGTTTATTTGTTATTGACAAGTATCTGATTACTTTTTTAGGCAAATTTTTCACTTTCCAAAAATTTCTTCCATAGACAATGTATTTTTCAAGATATATTCAACATTTCAAATAAATCGATTGAAAATTGTCTGAGTTATGTTTCCGGCCAACTTAAAAAATGCAGTTTCGAGATAAACGCTGCACAGCCGCCATTTTGAAATTAAGGCGTTACCCCCACTTGTAGCGCAAAAAAAGGCCTTCTTCATGAATTTTTTTTATGAAAACTACAAAACTTTTTTAATCGATCAATATACCATCTTAAAGAACACATCTTGAAGAACTTTCAGTAATTTCTTTATTGAAAAATATTACATTGTTTAGTGGCAAATGGCCGTCAATGAAATAATGTTTTTATATACACGGTTTGCGGTGACCAACATTGCGGCGAAGTGGATCATCTGAAGAAAAAAATGCGGATGGATTTAGTCAAATATAAGTATAAACTAGTCTTTAATCGAAGGATTTTAAAAAATATTCATTTTTCACAAAATGGCGGACAGTCAGAGTTAATGGTTCGCTTTTAACGAAAAAAAAGGCCGTTTTTTGGCTATAAAACGGCCATTTTTTTTTCGAAAAAAAAAATCGAACGATTAAAGACTACATTTTTATGTATTAAATAAGCCTGCAAAATTTCAAGAAGATCGGTTCATTAGTGTTCGAGTAATCTTGGTCACCAACTTCAGAAATGCCATTTTGAGAAAAACGCGTTTAAAGTTTCTCTTTCAACGCAGATTCTTCTCTTTCAACGCTCATATCTCAGTCAATTTTGTTCGGATCGAATTGAAATTTTCCGGACATATTCTCAGATACTTATACTTCAAAAAAATGCAATAAAAAAATCGATTTTTTCAAAATCGCAAGTGGGCGTAACCCCTTAATCGCTTCGAAAATATTGTATACAGTCACTGATATGTATGATCAACACCCTTTTTTGTAATCTCGATTTATTTTTTATTTTTCCTGAAAAAAATCCCCAAAAAGCCTATTTTTTCGGCCTCTAGAGAGACCTAAGGCCTTAATGAAATTAGTCCGCAATTACGCCAAGATGTTATTGAAAATTTCGTCAAAAGAGTGAACGCTTGCAAACCGGGATGTGGCGGCCATTTATCGGATATTGTGTTCCACACATAACCTCCATGTTTGTACCTTATATTAAAATAAAAATATTCGTACTTTCCAAATGAATAGTACCTTTTATTAATAAATTTAAATGTCAGGTCATTTTGAGCCACCCTATATGTATAAATATATGTTGAAGCACTGTCGTCGATATCCATAAGTCGAATATCCGTGAGTGAGTATAGAGTAGAAATGAGCGGCAGAAATGGCGGGAAGTAGACAAATATAGTGAGTTTGTTTGGGTTTGTTTGGAAATGGATATTGCCACTTATGGACTTTCTACGCCAATCATGTTGAAGGCCTTATATTCCTTTGGATGGTCAGAAATCAAGCCTTTTCGGGATTTCTTTGCAAATACTAATACACCAATCAAAAAGAGGCTTCGAGGATTTATTTTACGCATCTGTAGGTACTCGATTCAATTTTTTATTTTCCAAAAAATGCAAAATGGCGGCCCAGTGGCCGGTAGAAAGAGAATACCTTTTTAGGCCCTTCACGGGCGGATTCGATGGAGACGCCCATGAGCACCTAGAACAATTTTTTTTTCGTAATCTACATGAGTATTGCTAGCGAAGTACACATGGTTACGAAAAATTGATTTTTGCGAATTTGACCCCATTTTGAACAAAAAGACGCTTTTTTCGACTAGAAAAGCGGCCTTAATTTGTTCAGAAAAATCATCATTGATGATCGATCGTAAAAATTGTGATTACTTCGCTGGAAAATCGATCTAAGAAGTTACAATTGAAATTTGAAGCCCACCGATTAAAAATTGTAGGAGCCACGAGTCCGTCCGATTTTGAAAAAATGGGTTCAAGAAGAACGCTTTTAAAGTTGTAAAACCATTTTTGTTTGAACCATATCATTCTTGGGACGTTTTTACAAATCGAACACATAATTCTTAGGATGTTTATTTGACATTATTGCATTATTATTAGTTTATTATTAGATTATTTAAGCAAATAACAAAACGGTATATTTTTGTTTTCACAAGTATATGAAGCCTTAAGGGTGCGATCCCATCAACCAGCCGAATATATGCGACATTTTCATGATTTTTATGTGTCGAAAGTATTTATTCTGCAAATTTAGTTTTGAGTATATATAATTATATATTTAGGTTTACCAATTTTTATTTAATATTTAAAAATGGCGGCTGTACGACACTTGCTTCAGAGACGGTTGCCGCCAGAGTTGTTCCACGGCGGACAACCTAGCGTCTGGTGCACCGAAACATCGGAGCCGAGAAGTTTGAGATTTCTAAGACCCATACGCTCTATGTAAACCTAAAACATCCAAAGAGAAGTGAAAATTCGAAAAATGGTACGTGTTTGGAAAAATGTTATATTTCCCATTAAATTTTAACTATAGTATCAATCAAATCGAGTTTTATTTGCACAACTTTTTTAACAAGTTTTTTACAAAATATTTTATCTATAGTATTTGTCAATAAAGGGAGTAGGTTTTCGGAATAATTTTCAACGAAATTTTGGTTCGTAGACATAGACGGTAAATATGTCATTTAAAGTTATGCAAATTTTCAAAATGATCGATCAGATACTTTTTGAGTTATCCTGTACGGGGTTGAGGCCTTTTATACACTTGTAGCGGGCGAAGGGACGTGATTTTCTTGATTTTTTTTCGACGGAACAATAAATGTTTATTGAAAAACTGTGAATAACATCGATTAGTACATATTTTCATGACTTGTACAACATTTGTATTAAAAAAACATTCCAAAATGGCGGAACTCCAGCTGTGTCCAGGAGCGCCATCTTTTGAGCATCAGTTGTGGTGGACATGATAACTCGAGAACGGTTCATCTGAAGTCAGAATTTGAAAAAGATTTCATTAGTATATTGCGTTGGCTTGGGCCTGGACGAAGGGTTTGTAAAAATGTTGATAAAAAAAATGACAATTTTAACCAAAATAATCATTTTTTGACGTGCCAAATTTTTGGTTTTTTTTTGTTACAAAACTGTTTATTTCAACGAAATTTGAAATTCTTCGTCGAGGCCCTAGCTTTTTTCATAACAAATAAGTGGTATAAATTTTGTATGGATCGGATTAATAATTTTTAAGTAATCGTGTCCACCGTAAAGGTGTTTCTAAAAAAATACGATTCTGAGATAATCGCGTTCAAGATTCAAGTATGTTTCTTTTACATTTAAAGTTAATTTATTCATACTAACATGGAGTCGTCGATTCCAAGGCCATAGAGGGCCTTCTGCATCTTCTGCAGCCTCTAAAACATTGATTTGATACTGCCTACGAGCCATTCTTCCCTTTCTTGTGGCTGCTTGCGCTTGCTGCTCGGCAAGCGTAACATGTTGAAATACCTATAATTGCGAATCCAATGCTCCGATCTTTATGAAATTTGGTGAGAATATTCTTGAGATATTGTACTTAAAGAATATGCAAAGTTTATACAAGGCTTTAAGGGGCTATTATACCAGTGTGAACGCTGAAAACTTGGCCGATTTTCGGGAATTTTTTGAAAGAAAAGTACTAAATTAAGTGTTTCGAAAAATTAAGAATATATTTGGCTATATTTGACCTATATTACATAATTTTTTCATAGAAAAATATTGAGATCCAAGCGACTTATGCGCTGCCTTCGGAGGCGCCAAAAAAAAGTTCCTCCACTGCTGACATGATTCCGGCCGATTGAGTAGCTGAAACCGAAAAAGGAAAAAATGTCGTTAAACTGGAAGGTATTTCCTGTACAATGACGTAGGATTTTCGAAAAATATCAAAATCTAACAAAATAGCGTAGTTATTAAAAAATGTCTGTTTTCTTGCCTATAAAATGGACGTTTTTTTAAATGCCAAATCGTCAATTTTCATCCAATCAAAAATATCCTACGTCATTGTAGAGTAAATATATTCAAGAGTACTCAGTTCAAATTTCAAGTCAATCGGATAATTGCTCTTTGAGTTGCAGTGTGAGCAAATTTGAAAAATATAATTTCGAGAAAAACGCGTCTAAATATTTAACTATCGGTTTTTTCAAGGTAAAATGATATTAATATAAATTATATAAATGATAATGATATTCTTGAAAGTATAAACTGTCGAAAAAGGCAAAAAAAAATCGATTTTTTGGAAGTGTCACACTTCCAAAAAAGGTGCTATACCACACTGGTATAGCCCCTTAACGAAAAAGTGCTTTTTAGAAAAAAAAAACGCGTTTAAGGGAGACTTTGTCCTTGAAGTTAGCGGGAGATGTTAGCGGCTCAACATGAGCAGCTAGAAGAAGAGGAGGGATGCCTCTATGGACCAGGCATTGCCGATTAGCGGTAATTATAAACACATTTGTGTAAACTACAAAACTTTAAACGCGTTTTTTCTCGAAAACACGTTTTTAAAAATGGCTGACATTCTCCTGACCGCTGTAATTAACATATCGACCAGAAATTTGGAGAGCATACTCAGAAAATATGTCTTCACGGAATGACGGATCGTTTTTTCGATAGATACAAATTTTTGCATTTATTATTTATCTTTTTATGCGAAAAAAAACGCGAAAATTCGATTTTTTTCAAATTGCCGCCATTTTCCGAAATTTGTACTAAACGAAAAACCCATCCGTCATTCCATGACCAACGGGTCATCGATTGATAATATGCTTTGAATTTGTGTTTCAGATCAACAACGAGGGGGCAGTGATGTCAGCCGTTTACCTCCCGCGAGGACCTGTTTTCGCGGAGCTGCAACGGCCGCCATTTTGGTTTTTTTTTTTCAAAAAAAAAAAAATTTTAACGTTCTGTATATCATGAATAGAAGCAAGAAAAAAACCGCACTCAAAAAGCTTTACTCGTTTCCTTAAAAAAAAATAAAATGTAAAGACCTGGCATATGGGACTCCAAGGACAAAGTCTCCGTTAAAGTTTCAAGACTCAACAATTTTATGGCCAAATGACCTACCGATTAATCTGCATTTCCGTAGCCGCAAAGTCCCGCGGCTTTCTCGCGGAATTCGTTTTCGGCTAGAGCTCTTTGCGTGACTCCCGAGTTATAAAGGGATCTCCCCCTTAATGCATGACACATTTCGTTATCTCGGTAATCCGAGTAATTTAACTCGAAATGGTAAATTAATGTAAATTTCCATTATCGTAGGTTCTTTATACAGAAGGACTTTTTACTGAGCTTGGCAAAAAGTCCCTACATTACACTCACATTATGCAGGAGAAATCCCAGAATTACTCCTCGAATAAATCGTCCGTGCAGGATCGTTTTTTTTTTCTTCACGTCTCATTTTCCCTCCCTCGCAATGCAGAGACGGAAAAAATTAATTCACACGCAGACGTTAGGAGAACGGAGGTAAATCGGATAATCAAATACCAGGGATTCATGATGGCTTTGAATTGCGTATATTGAACTGAGAATATATGTACTCCGGATGGGTGTTTTGTTGTTGTCGCTGGCATAAGAGATGCGCGAAACCGCACTGAGATACGAAAGGTCTCCTCGGTGCTCTTTTGCATCATTCATACGGTGACTGTTTTTTCTTTCTTCTTCTTTCCTTCAGGCTCGTTTTAACAGTCGTATAAATAGTAGGTATATATGTACATCGAGTTGCAATAGTGTTATTCGACGAATACTTTTTCCTCCGGCGGTCTAATCGATATTACGCACACACAGCTCGTTACGTGCCAGTCGAGACGAAACAAAACGTCAATATGTCGATCTATCACGATAGCACCAAAAAACAGTGGCGAATTGCGTATCTCTCGGTTCTCATGCCGCTGTAACCTCACCCCCCCCCCCCCCCCCCCAGTTCAACACTCAATAATTTTAACGATGAATTCCCAAAGTATTTACACTGATATTTTCGAGTATGACTTTTTTTACCCCCTCGCGCCCTCGTAACGATACGACTACACGTGCTTTCCATACTCTAATAATTTATGACTATTCGATACATCTCTAAGTATCAGGGGGCTAGGCTACTGTGAAAATCGTCGAGGCAACTCAAATCGAAGAGGAAGGTCCAACACATGGAGAAATCTCAGATTGGAGGTAAACTTGTTATTACAACGACAAAACGCCTGGTAAAACTTTAGGGGTCTTCTCACTTTAGACGCTAAAAAAGGCTGTTTTCATGAATTGTTTTCATCAGTTTGTATTATAGATATTGATATAAAAGTTGTTACACTTAATAAATACACTTTCGAAATACATTAAAAAATGTTTTTTACGTATTTATGTAACCCAAACGAACTTTAAACGCGTTTTTCTTGGGAGACTGTCCTTGAAATGCAGCAGGAGATGTTGGCGGCTCAACATGAGCAGCTAGAAGAAGAGGAGGGATGCCTCTATGGACCAGGCATTGCCGATTAGCGGTAATTATAAACACATTTGTGTAAACACGTTACAAAACTTTAAGCGCGTTTTTTCTCGAAAACACGTTTTTTAAAACGGCTGACATTCTCCTGACCGCTGTAATTAACATATCGACCTGAAATTTGGAGAGCATACTCAGAAAATATGTCTTCACGGAATGACGGATCGTTTTTTCGATAGATACATTTTTGCATTTATTATTTATCTTTTTATGCGAAAAAAAAACGCGAAAATTCGATTGTTTTTTAAATTGCCGCCATTTTCCGAAATTTGTACTAAACGAAAAACCCATCCGTCATTCCATGACCAAAGGGTCACAGATTGATAATATGCTTTGAATTTGTGTTTCAGATCAACAAAGAGGGGGCAGTGATGTCAGCCGTTTACCTCCCGCGATTTGAGGACCTGTTTTCGCGGAGCTGCAACGGCCGCCATTTTGGTTTTTTTTTTCAAGAAATTTTTTTTTTAACGTTCTGTATATCATGAATAAAAGCAAGAAAAAAACCGCACCAAAAAGCTTTACTCGTTTCCTTTAAAAAAAATAAAATTTAAACACCTGAAATATGGCACTCCAAGGACAAAGTCTCCCTTAAAACAACGTTTTTCAACGGCTTGTTGATAAAATCTTCGAAACTACTAAACCGATCCTTGGGAAATTTTAACCACATATTCTTCACAACTATAGATATAGCGCATATGACGGATTTTTTTTAAATTTTGTTATTTACTATTTTTTTGCCAAAAACGGTAAAAAACACGTTTTTTTTTGTTTTATCAAAAAATGTCCGCCATTTTGTTATTTTTGCATATATCAAAAATCGTATGGTATGCGCTATAGCCATTAACATACTGAATCAAAAACCGTTTGATTCTTTTTGTTGCGGATGATCCATCTCAGGGATTTCATCAACAGCGTAGACCTACAATTTTTTTAGGACATTTTTTTAACTACCACTTTCGTCTATAAATAGTGACTTAAATGAAAATAAAAAATTTGAATGTATTTTGAAAGTGTATTTATTAAGTAAAACAACTTCTATATCAATATCTATAAAATAAACCTATCAAAAAAAATCATGAAATCAGCCTTTTTTAGCGTCTTAAGTGAGAACACCCCTCGAACGCGTTTCCTCGAAACTATGCTTTTCCAAACGGTGTACACGATTTCTCAACATCTAATGAACGGTTTCACGTGAAACGTGGTACACTTATTCAGCGTGATAGTAGTTTAGTCTTGACGGACGTTTTTCTTCGTAACTTTTTTTTCTATTAGTTATTAACAATAATTACATTTTTCGTCGAAAAATCGAACAAAAAACAATTTTTTGTTGATAATTGAAATACGATAACGAAAAAAAGCTCGGTCGAGTCTTAGCCAATATTATCTATTATGAGAAAAAAAATGGTTTTCTTGTTTATCATCAACCGGGTGGCCAATATCAAGTACACCGTTGAACCCCTCACGTTTAACCGTTCGACTGCACACTGGATCGTTTTGACCCCTGAACGTTTTCGTGCAAGTACGTATTTATCAACGCATCTCCCACTTTGAACGAACGCTTGGGCACTAAAACTTTGTTTTTATTAAAAAATAAATTTCATAAAAAATTCATAATTAGCGAAAAACAACGATCTGAAAAACGTCTGGGGTCCGATCGACCGACGAAAGTATGGGGGCTGGGTTGAAATTCCGAACTTTCAATGATCAGAATGCGCAAAACTCCGAAAGCATTTTACACGAAAGACCAAAACTCCGAAATTTTGAACGCCGTCAAAATAATTCGGCTATGGAAGTTTCAAAATTTCAAAATTTTCAATAAATCGACGAATTATTTCAAGATTTTTTTTTTTTACTAAGAAGTGATTTTACGTCAATTTTGAAATTTGTCTAGACAATGTTATACGTTCTACATAATTTACAGTCAACTGTGTAGACTTTCGCTGGCATGATCTTGACGAAACTTGTAATTTCGGAACATTAAAATTAGGAATATTAAACCGTCGGAGCATTCAAAGTTCGAAATTTCAACCCGGCCCCCATGTCAAGATCATGCCAGCTAAAGTCTACACAATTCACTGTAAATTATGTAGAACGTATAACATTGTCTAGACAAATTTCGAAATTGACATAAAATCACTTCCTAATAAAAAAAATTCTTCAAATAATTCGTCGATATATTGAAAATTTTGAAACTTTTAAAACTCCCATAGCCGAATTATTTTGACGGTGTTCAGATTTTCGGACTTTTGGTCTTTCGTGTAAAATTCTTTCAGAGTTTTCATCTTTTGGGGTAGTATTCTTTCGGATTTTTGAGCGTTCTAATTATTCAAAGTTCGGAATTTCAACCCGGCCCCATCTCGAATTTCGGAACATTAAAATTCGGAATTTTAAACCGTCGGAGCATTCACAGTTCGAAATTTCAACCCGGCCCCAAAGTGTGCAGTCGAAGGCTTAAAGGTCTTCCACGAGATTATTCATAACTTCCTTAATTATTCACCTTTTTAAATGAAATTTGGTACGCAACTTCGTTAATGTACCTACAGTTAAATATCCGAACAATTCTTCAATCCTCTTTCTTAACCCTCCACAATTAATTTTTCATAATAGCCTTGTTTTCGAGTCGTCACAGTAGCCTCACCCTTCAATCGATTTCATCTGCACGACTAACAATATTTCGCATGACATCGCGTTTTCGTATCCATATATGCGTTTATGTATGTATCTTGTAATAATAATTAATAATCATCATTAGGATCAACATTGATTTAAAATTACGAGCAAATGTCAATAACTCGGTCGTTCAACACTCTTCGCGAAGCACGTTAGGCTTTTCGTGTCTTCGATCGTATTCACACACATTATTTACATATATATTACGTAATAAACATTCATATTTTATTCGGCTCAACATCGTGTTATATTCGCCAATCTTGCCTCACTTGTACTAATCGACACTTGTCACTCATTTTTTTAAATACTGTCGGTAAGGTAAATATAGCGAGCTATCCACAATAACAATAATAATAACAATATTCTCTAGTCGAGTGATTAAATACGTGGGGGAAAAAATATATGACATATTTTCTCAAAACATTTGAATCAAATTATTATTATGTTTTCGTTAACGTGGTAATTTTTTCGTAAGAGCACTACTAATGGCACAAAATGAGTGTTAATTTTCAAATCCATCAGCGTATTCTCACACGGAGTTTTGAATTGAGTTAGCGAACATTCTGCTCTTCGTTTCGTTTTGGTTTTTCATTTGGTACGAGGTAAAACTGTTCGCACGGTTGCGACGAATCTCTACTGTACACATTGGCGTAGCCAGCATTTTTTTTTTCTGAGGGGCCCGAGGAGCAGCCGACCTGACAAAAAAACTGGTTTTGGTCGCAATCTTTTTTTTTTTACTCAAATTTCCATAATAGTCGATAATCACGTAACACACGTAAAATATGAAGCTTCAATCACACGTTCGTGTTAACATTGATATCAAACTCTCGTAGTACCTTAACAAATGAGCGACTACTTTTTCGTAATTTTTTAATCCAGTTACCAGTCTTTAAACTTTACTTTCAGTAGGTACTCAATGAAACAACGATTATTTTTCGTTTTTTTTCTGCAATTTGGTCCAACACTTTTTCAGCTGGATTTTTGGTAAATAATTACAAGTGGAGCTTCAGTACTAATCGGCGCCAAAAAAAATTTCACGTGTTCGGTGCTATTCTGCAATATGAAAATATGTTTTTATGGTGGGGGCGAGGTGTTTTATGAAGAAAAAAAATATTTCCCAAAAATAAAACAAAAACAAACCCGTTTCCTCCATACCTTTAAAAAAGTTAAAAAAAGCTTTTGGGGGTTGAAATAAGGGTTGAAATTGTCTTCCTGCGACTTAAATATTATAAACAAAGTGCCCTGAAATACACCGACTCGCTACAAAATTTCCAAACCCCTTTTCTAGCTGGAGCTCCACTTGTAAATATTTACCGCATTTTTTTTAACAATGTCCTTCTCTATGTTCAGCAGTGACATGTGAGAGAATCGTTCCTGAAGCATTGTGCTTCTAAGCCACGTTTTTATCCGCCTCATGGCAGAGAAAACTTTGCTCGCAGCTGGCAGAGCTCACTGGGAGTATCGCTGCTCGGAAAAGTCTGTATAAATTAGGGCAGTACTCCTTTTATGCTTTCTTTAATTTTTAGCATTTATTTCATTACTTTTCAAATTAAGGGGTAACACCACTTTGGGATTTTGAAAACAAAATCGTGTTTTTTAAATTGCTTAAACAATGATTTAACATAATAAAAAGGCCTTTTCTCGAAGCAACTTTTTTCAATCCCAGCGAACACTACTTCAACACGGTTGCATGGATCAGTTTGGAATATTGACAGTAGCTTCACAATTACCTCCTTCGTAGAAGTACGTAGGGCTTTTTCGATTCACTGTGAACTTTTTATTTTATGACCAATTTACTATTTATTTATTTTTTTTTTGGAAAAATCGAATTTTTTTGTCAAAAGTCCACTGTTGTGCAAAATTTCATTAAATAAAAAATCCCTACGTACTTCTAAAGCCAATAGTATACAGGTTGAATTTCTTTTTTAGCTTTTTTGTTCCTGATCTTATATATCACGAGAAATTTGTCCGCTACTGGAGGTATTTTTTTAAAAAGATCATTTCGAAGATTGGCACTCTCGCCGCCATTTTGTACAAAAATAATAATAATACTAAATTTCTGTACTTAAATATATGCTGAATAATCCCTCTAAAAAGATGCGCATTCGTTTTATTAAACAAAAAAGAAATCGTTAAGGTTAGGCTTTCTTTTCGACCGCTAGAGTGGTGTTACCCCTTAAAGTGCATTTTTCACGACCATCGCTTCAGCTTCTAAGGCTGACGTATCAATTATTAAGATTTTTTTTCATTATTGATGGAAACCTCTCCGTTTTTCGTAGCCAATGTTAAAAATGCGTCAACTGCATGAGTTAAGGCCTTAGGCCACTCTAGAGGCCGAAAAATAGGCTTTTTGAGGATTTTTTTTTCGGAAAAACTACAAAATATTTTATTAACAATTATCTGACGATTTTTTGGGCAAATTTTTCACTTTCCATAAATTTGCCTAAAAAATCGTCAGATAATTGTTAATAACAAATGAACTATGCAATATAAAAAAAAATCCTACGTACTTCTATAGATAATGTAATTTTCAAGATATATTCAATATTTCAAGTGAATCGGTTGAAAATTGTCTGAGTTATGTTTCCGGCCAACTTAAAAAATGCAGTTTGGAGATCAACGCTGCACAGCCGCCATTTTGAAATTAATCGCTTCAACAAAATTATTGTATACGGTCACTGATATGTATAATAAACGCCCTTTTTTGTAATCTCGATTTATTTTGTAGTTTTTCTGAAAAAAATCGACAAAAAGCCTATTTTGTCGGCCTCTAAAGTGGCCTAACCCCTTAACGGTAGATTCTCGAATCGGCCTTTTAGATTTACAATGTTATGTATTACTTGGTAGTAAATATCGATCTTCCAGTATTCTTCTGATTTTATTTAATTTACTTCATGAAGTAGCTACTTTTTATTCAAATTACGAAATTGCGACGAAGAAAATAGTTCACGTTTTATTAAATTATTTCCTTATACTTGCTCGGGTGAAGCGTGAATAAAATGAATCGATTATTTGAATTTAACTACTTTGGATCGACTTTTTCTACTAGTGAGTGTGGGGGCGTGCCCACCTCTGCCCCTCCTGGCTACGCCAATGACTGTACACAATAAATATCGATATATACGCCCGGTACACTTTCATCTGCATGATGCATATATACGTATAGGACTAGGATTATATATTTATCACAATCGACGTCGAATATACTTTCCTACGTGAATAGTAACGGGAAGTTATTGTTGTTGCTTCAGAGATCTCCTCATTTTCACAGATACTTACTCGCGTTTCATTTACTTTTTATTAAAATTCTCGCGGTCATCGAGGCGGAAACGTTACTTTGCGCAACAACGATATACTATCGAGTAATGAGAGGAGCTTTACGGTTGTCTAAAAAAAGGCTCGATTTTTTAACGCTCCAACTTCTAACGACAAAAATGCATACTTATAATTACGAGAAGATCCGAATTGACATTGGTTCATTCATATTTACGATTTTCTCGCCTTTTTCGTTTTTCTTTTCCCCACGGCAGCAAACTATCGCCAGTGTTAAGTGTACGTTACTATAAATTTTCGTCACTCGGACGTTTTTTTTCTTATCTAGCAATTCGCATCGTGCCGCAAACGTTACGTCGATCCTATACAAACGATGAATCATAAATAAAACACGTCTCAGGCTCCAACGGTGAGAAAAGAAAAGGTGCGCTTAATTCTCTTTGTCGAATTCACGTACGATCGACCGTACGCGATTTCGTTTTTCCTCTTCTCGTTAACTTACGCACAGTCACATATACACTCGCTAAACATTGCGTCGTTTTTTTTTCCTCCTCGTCATACGGTAGAGCAACGACACCGGTACGACTTTTTTCTTCACCCTCGTTTTCCTAAAAATTTCCCCACAAATATCACAATTACATCCATATCTACAACGATCAGATATTACGAGGGTTATGAGTTTCTGTGTTTTTTCTTTGGCCTCTGAACATTTGGACGAACGAAAGTTCGCCGGCGAGTCCACGAACAGTCACGGCGGTTCGTACGGAAACTTACTGCTATCTACGTTATTTGTCTTATGTACAAAATTGCAGTCTATACGGATTATTTATTTCGCGAACGAGAACGTCAAAATTCGACAACGTATCGATAATTCGTTGCAGACTCGTCGCGTGGCTTTTCTCTGCATTCTTTTTCGATAATTCTACGACGAACTAACCTCGTTTTCGAGTTCAAGTCCATAGCGGAAACTTGGAGGAAAGGAATGAAATTTACAGATGATTCTCGATTGTATAGTGTCTCAAAATGACCTGGCATTTTAGTTTATTGATGAAACGTATTATTTATTTGAAAAGTACGCATATTTTTATTTCAATATACGGTACAAATATGGAGGTTATGTGTGGAACACAATATCTGATAAATGGCCGCCTCGTCGCTGTTTGCAACGTTTACTCTTGTGACGAAATTTTCAATAACATTTTGGCATAATTGCGGACTAATTTCATTAATAGTACGTCCAATTGCTTTTTTGAGCTTCGGAATGGGCTGTGGATCATAAGCATACACTTTTCCTTTCAGAAAACCCCAAAGAAAAAAGTCACTTCGCCGTGGCACGAGACAACACGACCATGAAACTTCGTCTGCAATAACTGCATTGTTTCGCTCGCAGTGTAGCAGGTGGCGCCATCTTGTTGAAAGAATGTGTCTTTTAAGCCTATGCCGTTTATGCCATTTATCGGATATTGTGTTCCACACATAACCTCCATGTTTGCACCTTATATTGAAATTAAAATATTCGTACTTTTCAAATAAATAATACGTTTTATTAATAAATAAAAATTTCAGGCCATTGTAAGACACCCTTTATGCGCGATCTCTCGGAGTATGTGGGATTTTCATCACGGCAGCATTGTGCTTTTTCTCGTCTCCCCTTGCCTTCTCTCACACACAGATCCTCGCATATTTTTGTACTAGCTATTTCTTTTTAAATATCAATTACTTCACCAATCATCGAGAAATTCGTCGTTTCTTTATCGCTTACGGAGTATTTTATATAAAATTATGAGCATCGTAGATATAAGCGGTTTTTTTTCTAACTCGAGAAATGCTTGCGAAGACGGTGAATGTAATCGAAGTCTACAGCTTCGCGGAGAAAACCGATAGGAGCGCAATGTATGCGTTTAATATGTATAAGAGGAAAGATGATTCTGAAGACTTCGAAAACTGTTCTTGTAGTAACCCAATTGTCCTTAGTCTCAACATTGTGTAAACCCCAGTGTCTTCGAAGTCACTGATGAACGTAAGGGGTTAGGCTACTGTGAAAATGACGAACATGAGTGAAACTTTAAATGCGTTTTTGTCGAAACTATTGGGAGTACAAATAAGTCTCCGCCGTTTGACAAAATATGGCTCCACAAGGAGGTTATGGTCGTAATTTTCAGATGTACGTCATACTGCAAGGTTAGCACGGTCTTATAAACAGGTCTGGGCACAGAGGCTCAAATCTTGTGACACTAAGTGAGGCCAATTGAGTTCCAAATTCCGCAAAAAAATCAAATTTTATTTATTTACGATTGATGAGCGATAACGAAAAAAAGCTCGGTCACGTCTTAGCCATTATTATCTATTTAAAGAAAAAAACTCGTTTTTTTGTTTCTGATTACCCGGGTGGCCAAAATCAAGTACACCGTCGAGCCCTTCACGTTCAAAGGTCCACCAGATTGCTCATAAGTTTTTGGATTATTACATTTTTTTTAAACACAGCTTTGTTAATGTACTTACAAATAAATGTCCAAACGATTTTTAATCATCTCACTTATCAATTCAAAATTAATTTTTCTAAATAACCCCGATTTTCGGGTCACCACAGTAGCCTAACCCCTTAAGCGTATAAGTGTCATTTCAAGGATCGACCCGGAATTAACTATTCGTTTGAAAAAATTGACAAGGAGGCCGCTCAAAACAGCCAGATGTGATAGTCAACATTCCATAAATATATCCCATTCAGAATATCCTTCCCTTATATATATATATAGATATTTATATATATTACGCGGTTCTTAAGTAATCGCTTAAAATTATTTTTTTCCTCAACCTCTACGGATGAAACTACGCTGAGAAAAATTACGGCTACTGAACTCAAATAATCCACGATGTTGAAGTTCTCAACGTTGAAATGCAACGATTTTTTTTTCTTTCCACTTGCACTTATTTTATTTCGCCGATCTACGCTGATGACTCAATCAAAAGTTTTCACGCATTCTTATTCGAGATTGACCATCTCAATTTCCAAAAAGGCTTTATATAATGACAATAATAGAGAAACGAAAAATGAAGAAAAAAATCGTTGCATTTCAACGATGCAATATTCAACGTCGTAATATTTCATATCGTAATTCTTATTCCGAATAGTTACATCGAGTATTACATAATGGTATTTACCATTGGAGTAGTGACTTCCGGATTGTTTCTCGAGCCAAACGGTCGTTGATCAACGTCCCACTGAGACTTTCGTTCAACTATTACAGACATAATTTTTTTCCTCCTTACGTGGCTACATCTGACACGATTAGTATACGAACTCGCTCGGGGCACCGGCGAATCCGATTCGTGCACTTGTCGTTGACGATAATTGTCTATTAATTATTTTATGACGATTATTATCGGCGATCCCTCAGATTTATTATTGGGGTTGATGAAAAAGAAAACTTTACTCGCAATAGATAATGGAGTATGTACAGTAATAGTCTTCTCGTTATACCCTAGCAGGCCCGCTCGTCCACCCCTAGCTTAAAATCCTATAAACGTCTTTCTAATATCATTCGCGCCTAAGTAGTACCTTAGTTTACTCGACCACGGTATTTCCGGTGAGAGCTTTTTTTTGAGGCAATAATGTACGAGTGCAAAAAGGCAAATAAAAATTGCAATTAACGAAAAATCAATTTTTGCTACTTTTGATCCATTCTTTTGATTATTGAAAGCAAAGGGGCTGAAGCAAATTTGATTTGGTTGCTGAATCGTCGACCCGTACACGATTTTTAGGCTCAGGGACAAATTTGACTTGTCGATTGATGACCCGCCCCTACGAGCACCTACACATGGATAAACATATGCCGAAAGTATGCAAGCGTAAAAACATTCTCCGATTATCGCTCCTTGTTTATCTATTCAGGTCGACCCACCCGAATATCATTGAGGTTGCTGATACCGAAGTGTATTTCAGACAAAAGTAACAATTCAAAGAGGCACATCCTCCAGTACGAGTAAGCTTTTTTATGCGGCCGCGTAGGGGACATACGAAGGTCATATTTGCTCTTTAAATGGAATCATCTATTTTTGAATGCACCAAGCGATGCACTTTGCGTAGGCAGAAACAGCTTCGGAGATTGCTGCCTCAAAATATACATGATTCCATTTGAACAAAATGGATTTGACCTTCACATGTCCTCTAGGGGTCCACATAGAATAACACTTACACCGGATAATGCGCAGACCGGAAATCATTTGCGTTTTGCCTGGTTAAGGATTTTGGTATCATCAACTGTTTTAAAGATATTTGAAGGGATTGATTTAAATAGGAATCCCAGTCGATATACCGGGTGAGCCAACAACTGCTAGCCGAAATATTTTCTAACCTATGCAACTTAAAAGCAAATGTTTTCTTTTCTGCAATGAAAAAAAAATGGGATCCTTATTTTTTCAAAATGTTATCAATGAACTCATCAATCAATTCACATACGCTAAATTTCAAGATGATCGGTCAATACTTAGTTTAAAAAAGTCGATAAAAAACAAATTTCAAAGTTTTTGGCCGAGGATCGATGTAAAAGTTCAATTAATTTCAAAAAGCATACACAATTGCCGCTTGCGCTGTCTTTTCGTGGCATTCTCCGTACATTGAGATCATATCAACTTCCTCTTGATGAGGAAACGTTTTGAGGAAAATTCAATTCCTTACTGACGAAAGGAAATTCTGTCGTAGTACTTTTCAATGGAGAGAACACTCGTCGAATATCCATAAGTATGAATATCCATGAGTCGAATATCCATGAGTGAGTATAGAGTAGAAATGAGTGCCAAAAATGGCAGGAGGTAGAGATAAGTAAGTTTGTTTGGGTTTGCTTGGGTTTTCGGGTTGTTTGGGTTCCTCTTTACTCACTTTTCCGCTACCTCCCGCCATTTCTGGCACTCATTTCTACTCTATACTCACTTATGGATATTCGTACTTATGGATATTCGCCTTATGGATATTCACTTATAGATATTCGACTTATGGATATTTGGTTATGGAAATTCGACTTATGGATATTCTACCCCAATCGGAGAGAACTCCCATTATTATGGGAATCACAAACTTCTCACTTCTCACATCAAAACAAGTTAATAAGATTCTTAGTTGCAAACAATGTACACAAATCCGTACGATTTACCTGGATTTAACTAACAAGGAACATCCCTCAAGTGTCCGCCGTCGATTTTCTTGAAACTCATATATATGATAATTGAAAACTATTAGACACGTATTTTTTTTATCTGCGTAACAACAGTATTAAGGGGGGAAACCACCCCTCAAAGGAAGGCGTGTTGAGGGGTGGTTTTGTAGTTTCTACCACAAGCACTCCACTGATCTGAATGAAACCAAAACCAATATTCTTTCAATGTGAAGCGATGAAAAATCCCCTATAGAATAATTGAACAAAAAATTAAATTATGGGATAACACGCCTTCCTTTGAGGGGTCGTTATTATATTATCACATTTACGAGTTTCAACGAAATCGAAGGTGGACACTCAAGTGATGTTCCTTGTAAGTACTAAACTATCGAAACCTCAATTGGAGCCTGTTTGTTAATACAGACTGACGTGATTAATAAGACAATACAATCAATGCAAATCAGATTGCAAGCGTGCATTGAAAATGGTAGCCATCACTTTGAGCACTTTCAAGGAGTAAGTCGTTGCACCTTTTTTCGTCGATTCTAGGCTAAAAATATCGAAATTGCTTTTTTTTATTGTTTATACTAAATCTTGATCGATCATCTTGAAATTTGGTGTGTGAACTATGACCCCTTCGTTGATAAAATTGGAGGATTAAAAAAGTGGAGGTGAGCTTGAAATCGAAGCGAAAAGTTTTCTCCCGAGTCTGATAGGCTAGAAAATATTTCTACTGCTAATAGTTTTCGCCCCTCACCCGGTATATATATATATATATATATATATATATATATATATATATATATATATATATCCAAGTGTTTTCGAACGGCCTAAAAGCCTGACCTTCTTCAATCTTTTTCCAAGTTGGTAATGCTTTTGTATCATATATTTTGAGTACGTGGGATTTTTTCAGATTTTTATCGACTCACTAACTCGGCTAACTCGGAGATAAGATTTTACACGTACGGTTGGCGTACGACCTTAAATATTGATTCTAGGAAATCAAGGCAGGGACAAAAATTGTCCAAAATTCCATTCTCTACAAGTTTGTTCATGTTCGTTTATGCCCTAAAGTTAAAAATAAACGAGATAATGCAATAGCCGCTTTTTTCAGGTTTAATTCGAAAAATATCGCTGGTAGAGAAAAAACCGTCATGACCAAAGTTGTAAAGCACTCGATTTCCTACAAGTTTAGTGGTAACCATTTTTACTCAAAAATCGTAAATCGCTGAGTTATTCAACGAAAACAATTTCCCATTAAATTTGAGACGACAATATTAACTGAACGCAAGGCCTGCCCAGAATGAAACTTACCCATGTTGTTTTACACTAATGAAAGAAAATTCACTGTAAATTTCAGCGGAATCAACCTAGTCATTGGGGTTGAAAAAAATAAAAAATGAAAGAGATTTCTTTTTTTTGGTGTTGCAGTACTTGGAAAATTTTGAATTTTTTTTTCACAATGGTTCATAGAAAAACGCATCTTTTTGTATAGAAGACATTTTTTCGTACGACGAGAAGATCACTACGATACGATCATTTGTAATTTTAGCACGTGTAAAATCTTATCTCCGAGTTAGCCGAGCTAGCGAGCCGATAAAATTCTGAAAAAAATGCCACGTACCCAGAATATATGATACAAAAACATCACCGTCTTTAAAAAAGATCGAAGAAGGTTAGGCTTTTAGGCCGTTCGAAAACACTGGGAATACCTCATATATATATATATATATATATATATATATATATATATATATTTATATATATGACTCAAGCCTCATAAGGGTCGCGCTTGTTTTGTCTCGACAGAGAGCTCGGAGCTATTATGCGTGCTTTGTGAGGTCTCGCAAGGGTTTCGGATTTCGAATAGACAGCTTTGTAATGGCTCTGGTGATATCGATAGCTGAGAGCGAATCACGTTACGTTTTACCCCTTCTCAAGCACCAATTACTTAACCAGCGATACTATCTCTCCAATACACATATATCAGAGTGGTTTAAGAAAAAGTGACACACTTTTTTTCTCACAGCTTATCTTTTTCTCAACACGTCGCTCCTGATTCGGCTTTCAACATTGCGGGTGAATTTTTTTCTTCAGCCGCAAGCACGGGACAATTGCATTGATAATTTCGAGAGAACGGCATTTTTTCTTCAAACCACCCTGACATATATTTACACGCGTGCGTACCCAAGTCTGATGCTCGTCGGGATTTCGTTTTTGACGGGTCAATTGGATAATCGTTAAAACTATTATGATTGAGTAACGGGTGGATGTGTCGAAGGACTCGGGTGCGGTACCCTTGGAAGACTGTCGTTGCGTTGAATTACGGTTTTTTCCTTCTCCTTTTTTTTTCTCTCGTTCTATCATTTTTTTGCTCGCTTTGTGGAACGCCCGCTTTCCTTCCGTTTCGCTGCGGGGTCGAAAAGTTCACGAGGACATCTCGGAATAGGACATCGAGGGGCTGGACATGTGCAAAATCCTATCGTCGTCGGTGGGCGACGACAGAGGCGAGATGAGGCCCGTCACGTTGCGCCGTGTTACCCATTCCGACAGCGTTCGGATCACCTCGTATGGAACTATCCCGTCCGCGTCGGCCAACTCGAGAAACAGAAAGCACGGTGTATTTTTTTTTTTTTTCGTTTCGTTTTGTTGCTTCCTCACGGAGGGAGCTTTTATTTTCGTGAAAAAAGATTAGCGTATTTTAGCCATGGAAAAAAAAGTCGCGAAAGTCAGCTATTTTTCGACTCGTTACACTGTGATGATCCTTCGTTAAAAATATATATTGTATGCTAACAATCAGAAAGACCGATTTTTTTGTTTCCAAAATTGAAAGATTAATCAATGCTGATTAGTTTAAGGGATAACACCACTCTGGGGTTTTGGAAAAATCGTTTTTCTTTTGCTTAAAAAATACTTTTGGGTCATAAAAACAATACAGTAGAGCCTCGATTATCCGAAGAAATTGCGACCGAGACTAGTTCGGTTAATCGAAACGTGGGTTTTTTGGGACGAGATCATAAACAACACCTTTTTACATGAAAACAGTACATACGTATACATTAAAATTTGACATACATATTAACGTTGAAATATATATATATATATATATATATATATATATATATATATGTATGTATATATATATATATATGTATGTATATATATATATATATATATATATATATATATATATATATATATATATATATATATATATATATATATATATATATATATATATATATATATGTATGTATGTATATGTATATGTATATGTATATGTATACGTGTGTGTGTGTGTGTGTGTGTGCGTGCGTGCGTGTGCGTGTCTTTTAAACACCTGATAATTGAGGGTTGGGATAATCAAGGTTCTACTGTATGCAATTGGTCCTGGGGCGAATTTTCTTTTTTTAATGCTTCAATTATCGATTTTGCCGAAGCGCCTCGGACAACGTTAAACGCGTTTTTCTCGAAAGCACTTTTTTCAAACTGGGAGGACGGATTACTTGAACACCTTTGCATGGATCGATTTGAATTTTGATAGTAGCTTCACAATTACACTCTATAGGAGTACGTAGCCGATTTTTTTATTAAATGTAAACTTTTTCTTTTATAAACAATTTACTGCTTATGTATTTGGCAAAATATCGATTTATTTTTTTCACAGTACGCCATTTTTGCAAAATTTGATTGAAAAAAATCCCTACGTAGTTCCATAGCTAATAATATATAGGTTATAATTTTTTTCGGTTTTTGTTCCACGTCTTATACTTAACGAGAAAACCGTCCTCCCGTGAAGCTATTGGTAAGAAACACGTTTTTCAAGATGGGCTCTGTCGCCGCCATTTTGTATGAAAATCATAATAACATTTTTTAAAACTTTAATATGTGGTAAACAAACCCTCTCGAAAGAAATCCCATTCCTTTTTTCATACTCCCAAAATGAATTGTCAAAGTTAGGCCTTATTTTCTGCCGCTAGAGTGGTGTTATCCCTTAAAAGATTAAGGGGTTGGGCTACAGTAACGGGGGTAAAATCATGTGCGAATTTAACAATTTTTTTAATATGAAAAAGTGATTCACTCATAAAATTAATTACACATCTATTTAGTATGAATATCAAGCTGTTAGGAAATATGTGTTTTTTTTTTCGATGTACAAAATGGCCGACTACTCGAAATCTCTCGAAACAGCTTTTTTCCAATTGGCGTGACAAATGAATTCAACAATTTTCACTCGATTTACTTCCAATTTAAAAGTTATGTTCCTAATTGCATTTCGCAGAGAAGTACGTACGGAAATTCTGATTAATCGAAAACTTTTCATTTTATGAGCCGTTTATGAGCAGTTATAACGAAATTTTTCACTGAAAATTCATTTCTCAAGTTCAAATACCTACAACTTTTGAATAAAACAATATTTTATTAATTCCGTACGTAATTCTCTAAGTATTCTAATGTAGATTGACGAGAATTTTTGTTTTTTGTTCTAGGTAAAAAATTGTGGATACTAAACGTCACGCCGCGGAGCGCCTAAAAGAAGATAACAAAAGAAAATATTAGTAGTCGGCCATTTTGTACATTGATAAAAAATATCCATATCTTTTCTAACAGCTTGATATTCATACTAAATAGATGTGTAATTATTTCATGAGTGAATCACTT
Organism: Ophion ellenae; assembly: GCA_963210295.1. NCBI lineage: Eukaryota > Metazoa > Arthropoda > Insecta > Hymenoptera > Ichneumonidae > Ophion > Ophion ellenae. The sequence continues at coordinate 46,850,271 of OY723388.1, read as the reverse complement.
TTCCATACGAAAAAAAATTGTTAAATTCGCACATGATTTTTTACCTGTTACTGTGGCCCAGGGGGCTGGCATCTTTTGGAATTTTCGCTACGCGAATTGTCCGCTGTTTGTAGTGTCCTACTCTGCCACTCGCAGCGCTAGTTGTTCTCGAACAATCCTGATGCGCGCACAGGGGCTGTGTATGTGTACGCACGCACACATATAATCGGGCAATACCCATATACCACCAATAATACAAACTAATGGTTTCATAGCGTATAGTTTACCCGCTATAGTTTCTACACACACACACACAATTTATTAAGGGGTTACCCCCACTTGCGATTTTGAAAAAATCGATTTTTTGTTATTGCATTTTTTTGAAGTATAAGTATCTGAGAATATGTCCTGAAAATTTCAAGTCGATCCGAACAAAATTGACTGAGATATGAGCATTGAAAGAGAAGAATCCGCGTTGAAAGAGCGTTGAAAGAGAAACTTTAAACGCGTTTTTCTCAAAATGGCATTTCTGAAGTCGGTGACCAAGATTACTCGAACACTAATGAACCGATCTTCTTGAAATTTTGCAGGCTTATTTAATACATAAAAATGTAGTCTTTAATCGTTCGATTTTTTTTTCGAAAAAAATGGCCGTTTTATAGCCAAAAAACGGCCGTTTTTTTTCATTAAAATCGAACCATTAACTTTGACCGTCCGCCATTTTGTGAAAAATGAATATTTTTTAAAATCCTTCGATTGAAGACTAGTTTATACTTATATTTGACTAAATCAATCCGCATTTTTTTTTTCAGATGATCCACTTCGCCGCAATGTTGGTCACCGCAAACCGTGTATATAAAAACATTATTTCATTGACGGCCATTTGCCACTAAACAATTTAATATTTTTCAATAAAAAAATTACTGAAAGTTCTTCAAGATGTGTTCTTTAAGATGGTATATTGATCGATTAAAAAAGTTTTGTAGTTTTCTTTAAAAAAATTCATGAAGAAGGCCTTTTTTGCGCTACAAGTGGGGGTAACGCCTTAAACTACCATTGTTGTGTTATTAAATTATCTATTATTCATTAATTGTCTATTGCTATAACTATGTTGTCGAATGATCGTGCCAACAAACAATCATGAAGATGAATAGGGAAACGGAACTATTTGGTACCAAATTATAACTTTTTCAAAAGGTCATTACTAAATCTAAAAGACGAGCTCCATCTCTGATTATATTCTTATATAACGAGAACTGAAGCATTTTTAAAAACTTAATCGTTAACAACATTTTCAAAAATCGATTATTTAGCGATAAATAATTATGTTGTACCCTGAGGTACAACAGCGCACAATACAGGGCATTAGTTATTAGGCGATACACGAGTATAAGCAATTTCAGTAATTTAATCAATTCCGCACCTACATTTAAACTGCAAACGTCAAAATCACGGGTCAAAATAATCGTATTCGTCGTTGTGGTGGTTATGGTCGTGTTCGTTGGGTCTCGTCATTTTGATACGAACAAGTGCGCATGCGCATTAAAATGCGGAACGCGCAACTGCGCAATGAAACCAGGCATTCGTTTTGCGAATTCATTTGCGTTATCAGTTTTGCGCATCATTATGCGCATGCGCAGTTGTTCGTATCAAAATGACGAGACCCAACAAACACGACCTATGTATGTTATGTACGCAGTGCGGGCCGCGCGCCTGCGCAATAAGAAATTGTCAGAAATCTACTAGCACCACGAGGAGAGGTAGTAGAACTAAATAAAGCGGTCGAAAAGAGCAGCATTTTTATATTCGGTGAGGGATAGGAGGTGCCAGCCCCCTGCTGTGGCCTAAGGCCTTAAAAGATTAATCAAAGTTGACTGATTCATACGTAATGTTTTATTTAAGGGCAGATATACACCTAGATGGTCGAGGTCGAGGATTTAGAAGCTATGGACATTCCTTCGACCGTAGAAGACCTACACTATGGGCCTGGTATCGATGAATCCATGTAAGTTGACAAATTGCATGATTCATTCATTCCCAAATTTTCAAACGCGTTTTTCAAATCGGTACCCAAAATTTCTCGAAAACCAATTAACCGATTGCCTTGAGGTTTTATGTGGTTATTCTATACACCATTATCTAGTACTTCTCATACGATTTTTTTTCCGTTACTTAGTTTTTGTTTTATAGGCAAAATAATAACTAATTTTTGGCCCAAAAATCACTATTTATGTTCAAACGTCCGCCATTTTGTCATAAATCAATATTTTCAAAATCGGCTATGACAAGTACCAGCTTATAGTATCTAATTTAATAATCTTTTTGGTTTTTTTTCAGATGACTTTCGAAGAAACGCCGGTGGGTACCGTATACGCAGATTTTTTTACGCCGCTCCAAGGATCTTGTATATTTTTGATATTTTGTATATTTGTATATTTTTGATATTTTTACCTATTAATATACAATTATATAATATACAATTACCTATATATACATAATACTATATAATATACAATTACCTTGTATATTTTTGATATTTCTAAATAAATAAAATTAAACATATTTTTGAATGTATATACTTTTAGATAATTAAAACCCCAATCCGAAATTTCAAATAGTTTTCCTTGAAAAAATTCCCAAGAATGACCTTTTTCCGGCTCCTAGGTGTATATCTCCCCTTAAACATGACGTTCTCGTCTTGCCCCTACTTCCCCCAATTTTCCTTCGCTGGCAAAGCTTTCTTCTTTACATATGCAGATGGCGTGTAAAGTATGGCGGCCGCAACGCGCATAAGGATCATCAGTGTATATATTTTTTCTGAATGTCTATTCGTTTCGTGGCATGACCGTATGGAGCGCAAGATGCGCAGACGAGAGGGAAATGAAAAGTTGATCACCTCGATTAGGCTGTGGCAGTAACGATCGAGATTGGCCCTTTCCCGAGGGGCTCCTCGATCGCGATGAGATGGCGATACTATCGGTGACGACGGTTCAACATTCCTCTCCAACGGACGACAACGATTCGACGTAATCGGGACGAATTCGGGCATCTCCGAGAGCTCGGGCACGGTCGTCAGTTGCTTGCTCTCGTTATTATCATTCGGGTTGGCGTCGACGTGACGCGACGGCGTGTCCGCTTCGATGCACTCTTTGTGAGTCGCTATCATCTCGTCCCGTTCCTCGCTATCGGCTTCTTTGCGCTCTGGACAAGCCGGAAGAAAAGGCATTTTTATTTGCTCGATTCTTTTCGCGGGGTCTATCGTGTCGCTTTGCTCCATCTACATTGCGAAGTTTTCGCCGATCGATGAGGGCTCCGATTGGGCATTGGAGTGCTGCTGCTGCTGCTCACCGTTAACCGGCCTACTCGAGCCCGCCTGACTCTGCCGCGTTGGGCTACTTCGCGAAAACGACGTGACGCTCTGCATCGTTTGACTCCGCGGTGCTGTGAAACGCATGTGGGAGCTCGAACACTCGCGTCGCGTGCCGGCGATTGCTCCGACCGCGCCCGGCCCGCCAGTCTGCGGAAGCAACATTCATCGGTAAGTACGACACTCTTAGGGCTCCGTAGACAGACCCTTGCAACCCTTGTTAAAAAAGGTTATATATTCTTTAAGGTTAAATGAGGTTATGTACGGCCAAATATCGATAATCGTTGGAAAATATCAGCCCCCTGTCACCATCAGTCATACATGGCTCGCGTAATGTCCGTCGTTTTTATTTTCAATCGCTGCTACGTGTGGCGCTAGTAGTCACCTGCTCGATAACTATATATATATATGCCCTGTGAACCAGCCGAACCCACCAAACAATGGAGAAAATGTTTATTATAATCATTATTATAATATGATTATTTTAATCGTTTGGAATTATGTAACTAGAGATGTATTTGTTTTTTCCCAGTTAGAGACCGAGGAGAAAGTGTATGCGCGGGTGTCCATTTCTTAACAAGCATGAAAATTTAAAGAAATTAATCGATACATATAAATATGAGGAAAAATATATTTATTTCCCTTGAATGATTTTTAAATTATCAATTGCCGCTCAGCGTCGTTTGATAAGTATAACCTACACACTATATAGAAGGCATGTCATGGTAAACGAAAATACACTTCACCGATCGCGAATTGATTTTTTAACATTTAAAATGTTCTGAAGATTTTATTTTACTCACAAGCTACAAATCACAACACAACCATAAAACGCGTAACACTCCAAATACCCCGAGAACGTTATTATATCGAGCATCGAACGCGCATGCGTAAAAGAAACCGAGCAGATGACTACTAGCGCCACGAAGTGGACTGTAGCGCAATGAAACATCACGGACAACACGCGAGTAATTTATTGCCATAGGAATAGTACCCAGTGTCAGGGGGCTGGAAAATATTAAGACGTTGAATAAGTTCTCGCTGTTTTCCGACAGATGGCGTTACCAGAACCGCGTGCGTGCAAGGTGTATTACCGGATGAATATTGAAAAATCGCCAAAATTCTTGAAAATTTAAGAAATGTGGTTCTTGATGGAATAATACGTGAGTTACTTTAGAATTTTGCGCTGAATAATTTAGTAGTTGTAAACATATGAATTCAGGCCTCTCGTGGGAAAACAGCTTCCGCAGACGTCAAGGTGGTTCGGAAGAAACAATTCAAATATCGACTAACGTTTAACCTCGTTTTTTTTGTGAGGCAGAGATAGTATGTCATTAACCACGTTGAAATAGAGAATTTTAAGCCACTCCATTGTACCATCTCCGAGATATGAACGTTGAAAGTTGGCCTAAAATACACGCACTCAAAGCTAACCTCCGAAAAATTTACCGGAAACGATAAATTCACGTCAAATTTAGTCGTTTGACCCAACAAACAAAACTTCTTATTCGAATCGTCGATCAATGCGGAATTCACCTGCAAAAATTATAGCTGATCCACCGTGTAATTTTTTCACAATAATTTATTAAATTTTGCTATACGGCATCTGTCTCTCTCTAAACGGTGATCGGAGCGTCAGCTGTGATTGCTAGGGGAAATTCCTAGACGGCAATTCACGCAGAATGCGATATGAATGTCGCCGAATGTCTACGCTGCAGATCATGCTAAATACAATAAGAATAGAATAAGAATAATAATAAAACGAAGGATAAAAAATGAATAAAAATATGTTGATTATAGATCTTAATTTGTTTTTAATTGATTATTACGTGTACACATATACATATGAAGAACGGCTGTAAACATTTTTATTTAGAAAACTTCAACATTTAGTTCTGTTTTCGTTCTGTATATTTACCTGAAGATGAACCTTAAAAAACTGCCCAATCAATCTCTTATTATTTATCTGCGTGAACAAAAGCAGATCAATTTTCTGTAAAAAAAGAAACGACCACTTACACGTAATTGTGCCATGCTTTGACATTTGTCGAGTCGTTGAGAGGTGACGTTTGAATTCTTCTAAAGTGAGGTTATGTAGCGTTGCCAACTGCTTAAAACATGAACTCACTAGTAAAGTCGATAATGATCAACCGAGTGCTCAATAACCAATGTCGATTGTAAGTATTTATGAAAATCATCATAAATTTTCATTCTAATGTGTACCAAAATAAAAGTACTTTTCTATAAGATTAAATTCTATGTATTTCAAACATTCGAAAGAAAAAAAGAAAAATCGTTAAAATTATCAGTTTGACTTCCGGTTTTTCTTCCGAACTACCGTAATGGTTGCAAAACGAACGAAACTAAATCGCCGTAAATTCTGAAATTATTATATGATCAATATTTAGAATCAAGCAATTGATTATGGTTTCAAATAAATCGACTGAGTAATCGTCAGGAAATTAATTAAAGTAATGAGGCGTGTCGCCTTTTTATGAATTGCGCTGTTTACACTCGGCAACGTTGTAGAGTAGTATGATGATTACCCTGTCGGTATAGTAGAAACGTTTTGCTATACCGTGGTGTATATCCATGCTAATGGTCGTCACCTCTGGATAAAGTTATCCACATCATTTCCTATACCTTTAACATTGTTTATCTGCCGGATAATTTTATCCGTAACTTATCCGTGATTGATGAAACCGGGCATAAGTTGAATTCGTTGTTTTTTCTGTAGCTTCCCTTATTATTTTTAATAAATAAGATTGCTGATTAATTAATGTTAACTTTTTCTCAAAAACTGTAGATACGCACCGAAGTCAGGCTTGCCCACGCTATTTTGAGGTTAGACTTACTCACTGCTACTCACGAAGCAGCATCAACGCGGAGAGCTCAACGCATGCGCAAATGGGTTGAGCAATGCTACCATCGATAAAAAAATAATTTCAGAGTGCTGGGTTGTTGCGTTTAGCAGTCAATTTATAAAATAGTAGAATATTTATTCTAACGATGAATTCATCAGCAAACATTGGAAAACTCAATATATATATTGATTTTTGGGTAATTATTGATAATAATAAGATGATCTGAACGCATTAATGAAATTTAAATATTGAGAAATTTTTTGTTGTTGGACAGTTGGAACAGATGTACAGTTACGGGCAAAACCTCAGTCAAGTACACGCCAATATCGTCGAATTTCACTCCGATTATTATTAAAAGTGGAAAATTAACATTTCTAAGTAGTAATTTATTGACAAGAGGTTAGGCCACTCTAGAATTCTCGAAAAATCGATTTTTAAAAAATGATCCCCTAGGAACTCAAAAATGATGTCCCAAAAGATTATGGCCGGGAAAAGTCTCCAACAAGGAACATCCCTCAGGTGACCCCCCCTCGATTTTGTTGAAATTTGGATATATTATAAAGCACCGAAAAGTGAGCGATACGTATTTTTTCTATCGGCGGAAAAACGGTTTTAAGGGGTGAAACGAACCCTCGAAAACAGGGGTGTTTTTCGTTTTTCGTCGATAACGTTATCGTTCTCATCTCCAATGTATAGTGCACAAAAAAAATAAACATTGTTGCAATTTGAAATTTTTAAATATCTCGTACCGTTAAGGGGTTACCCTCACTTGCGATTTTGAAAACATCGTTTTTTTTATTGCATTTTTTTGAAGTATAAGTATCTGAGAATATGTTCTGAAAATTTCAAGTCGATCCGAACAAAATTGACTGAGATATGAGCGTTGAAAGAGAAGAATCCGCGTTGAAAAAGCGTCGAAAGAGAAACTTTAAACGCGTTTTTCTCAAAATGGCATTTGTGAAGTCGGTGACCAAGATTACTCGAACACTAATGAACCGATCTTCTTGAAATTTTGCAGGCTTATTTAATACATAAAAATGTAGTCTTTAATCGTTCGATTTTTTTTTTCGAAAAAAATGGCCGTTTTATAGCCAAAAAACGGCCGTTTTTTTTCGTTAAAATCGAACCATTAACTTTGACTGTCCGCCATTTTGTGAAAAATGAATATTTTTTAAAATCCTTCGATTAAAGACTAGTTTATACTTATATTTGACTAAATCCATCCGCATTTTTTTTCAGATGATCCACTTCGCCGCAATGTTGGTCACCGCAAACCGTGTATGTAAAAACATTATTTCATTGACGGCCATTTGCCACTAAACAATGTAATATTTTTCAATAAAAAAATTACTGAAAGTTCTTCAAGATGTGTTCTTTAAGATGGTATATTGATCGATTAAAAAAGTTTTGCAGTTTTCTTAAAAAAAAATCATGAAAAAGGCCTTTTTTTGCGCTACAAGTGAGGGTAACGCCTTAAAACGTTATCGACGAAAAACGAAAAACATCCCCATTTTTGAGGGTGCGTTTCAGCCCTTGAAACCGTTTTTCCGTCGATAACAAAAAATACGTATCGCTTACTTTTCGATGCTTTATAACATATCCAAATTTCAACAAAATCGAAGGGCGTCACCTGAGGGATGTTCCTTGTAAGTACTCGGTTTTCGAATTTTAATGCAAGGTTTAGTACAATGGTTTTCTGCTACTCAAAACTTTAACCGCGTTTATCTCAAAACTGCATTTTTTAAGCTGGCCGGAAACATAACTCAGACAATTTTCAACCGTTTCACTTGAAACGTTGAATATAGCTTGAAAAATACATTGTCTATGGAAGTACGTAAGATTTTTTTTTATATTGCATAGTTCATTTGTTATTAACAATTATCTGACGATTTTTCAGGCAAATTTTTCACTTCCCACTTTGGAAGTGCGCCCTTTGGCCAAACATCAATATATCGAAAAAATCCTACGTACTTCTATAGCAGTTATAATATATCATCGAAAAAAATTCATTTGCTCGTTATAATTAAAAAATTACAGAAGCTGTCTGTCCGGCCGTGGACCCTGGAAAAACGGAGACGTCATCGCAAAAACGCTGCACAGCCGCCATTTTGAAATTAATCGCTTCAAAAAAATTATTGTATACAGTCACTGATACGTATGATAAACACCCTTTTTTGTAATCTCGATTTATTTTGTAGTTTTTCTGAAAAAAAAAAATCCCCAAAAAGCCTGTTTTTTCGGCCTCTAGAGTGGCCTAAGGCCTTAAATTAGCTATGTGTAAGGGTACGACATGATCGAGACTTGTAAATCCACGATTCGCCCATTGTGGATTAACTTTTTGCCCGAAGGTCCGTCCAGTAATACCTTGAGATGGTAACGCATCTGTAAAAAAGTACTACACTAAGCGCAACAATAGCCCTTTTTCAAACCGCTGTAACTCGGTGAAAAATGGTCGGAGAAAAAATGAAAAAAAAAAAGCATTTTGTAGTGTAAACCTTCGACTTTAATAATCTGATTATAAATAATTTTTTTTGTTTCGTTTAAATAAAGAAATTCGTTGTTAAACAAAACAACCTCGAAAACCCTTGAATACCAAATTTCGTAATTTTCTGATTTTTTTTTTCGAGAAATTTCACTCCGCGCTGATACGTGAGAAACCTTGATTTTCGTGAAAATTGACGGATCTCGATTTTCTCCAAAAGAACGGGGTTGCAACCCGAATAAAGAATAAAGGCAGCGATCTGCTATTTGGTGGAGTATTTCTACATACCCTGAACTAAAAAAAAACGCAAAAACCTTTGGTACCTCTGCATTTGTTGTAATGTTATAACATGATAAACAAAAAAGTGTAAAAATGGGCATTTTACACACTTTTAAACAATCAGTTTTACAATGTTGAAAACGGCTTGAGAAAAATACGAAAAATAAACAGTTTTGTAGGGGAAAATCCAAGCTTTCCAACGATGCAGGTTTGGATGCTGTGCGATGATTTGGACCAGAGTTATGAGCGGTCAAAGTTGAAAAATGCATTTTTTCGTAAAGCTGCGATAACTTGGCTAAAAAAATCGCACAGAAATTGAAAAAAAAACCAAATTGTTGGGAAAGATACAAGCTTTCGAATGGTCGAAACAGATTTTCGAAAAAAAAATTTCTGTTCCCCGTGTACCTTGTCAAACTCGAGCAAATTTTTTGATTTTATGTTTTGTTTTGTTTAGCAACGAATTTCTTTATTTAAACGAAACGAAAAAAATTATTTATAATCAGATGATCAAAGTCGAAGGTTTACACTACAAAATGCTTTTTTTTTCATTTTTTCTCCGACCATTTTCCACCGAGTTACAGCGGTTTGAAAAAGGGCTATTTTTCGTCGAAAAAATAGTGATCTCTTAATTGTTGCGCTTAGTGTATAAGCGAGCTTGAAATTCGGTGTATGTCATTTCGCCAAAGTGTTTCACCTTATTGTCTCATAGTGTTAAACATGTCAAATTTCGTGCCAAAAAAGGAGTATTTGCGATGAATTTTACTGCACTACTTTATTCGACAAAAAATCTGCAGCTGAAGCACACAGAATTCTTGCTGAGACTCACCGAGTCAGACAGACAGAGTCCAACATGCAGAGATTGGTTTAGATGCTTTAAAATCATTAGAAGTTGATCACTATACAGTTTCGAAACGTTTGAAAGCATTAGGAATAATGTTTTTTTTCAACAAAGCATTAATTTTCACGAAAAAAAAACAGCGAGAACTTATTCAACATCCCACTATGAACGTCTGTAACGTTTTCGCATGGCCGGATGGTTGGCCAAGGAAAATCACAGTTCTCGCGAATGAGGATGAGGGTGACAGCTTGAGACGCGGGCAATTTCCTTGCTTCCAATCTCGTTCCCAAGTTGGCGGAAATTCGCCGAAAAATAATAAGCCAGAGAGGAAATATTACAGCGGAAATTCTCCATTGGATAACGTGGAAGGTAAACCGGGAGATCGGATTATTATATACCCTGCAGTAACGAGAGGCGCGTCTGTGTATTGCTAATTGGCAAGGAGCGTTTCTTCGAGGAACTTACATTGGGATGGGGAGGCCTTATGTTCTTTTCTGGTTCGAAGAGCACGATATAGACCTTCGGGGTGAAGAGACACCCGAGAGCCACGGTTGCCGAGATATTGATGCACATACACATACTGGCTATCTGGATCTGCGAAGACGAGGAAGAAATGAGAAGCATTGAGACAGGGTACGAGCGTTTTTACCGGGTAGCCGAAACGATGTTCATCAAGGCCTTAGGCCACAGTAACGGGTATAAAATTATGTGCGAATTTAACAATTTTTTTTCGTATGCAAAAGTTTCACTCATAAAATTACTGAGATGTGGTCAGAATTTTCAAAAAAACGAGTTTTTTAAACATTTTCTTGAAGTATGATGTTTCGAAAATATTCCCTGAAAATTTCAAGTCAATCCGATGAATAGTTCTCGGGATATGCCACAATTAGTGAAGGGGCCACGTCTATACTCAACGTATAGACGTGGCTGACAAACGCGCAAACGATAATACCCGGGAAGGCAGAATGCTTCGAAGACAACAACATATTGATATGTTGGCAGCTTCCACATCGGCAGAAGCCCAATTGTATGGGCCAGGAATTGATGATTCGATGTAAGTAATTTTTTAATTAGTATTTATATACGTGAATCAAGTGTAAAATTGGAAAACTCTTTCAGAAATTTTCAAGAATGAAGTGTAGATTTTCATTTTTGTTGAAAATTTATATTTTTTTTAAACAATAAACGAACGATTTTTTGGTCGAAAATCGAAAGTTATCTGTCGGAATCCGCCATTTCGTCAATTTTTGAAAAAAAAGCTTCGATTGAGGACTAGATTTATTTTCAAACTAATGATTATTTTTTTTGGTTTTTTTTTATTTCAGGTGATCCAGTAAAATTTTATGATGCTCACTCACTTTTCGGCAAAAACTTGTGATATTCGGATTCAATGGATTAAAATACATAAAAGAAGTTTAACTTCATCCATCGAGCTCAACATTTTACGAACATATAAGACCGTATCTACATCGAAAAACTTTAAACGCGTTTTTCTCGAAACTATGTTTTTCAAGTCGGTGACCACTATAATTAAAAAACCACTTGTAGGATTTTTATGAAATTTGGTGTGCTTATTGATAGAATTAAAAACTGGTCCTTAATCGAAGGATTTTTATTGTTGATGAAAATTTCTATTTTTTTAAACAATAAACGAGCGATTCTTTGGTCGAAAATCGAATGTTATCTGTCGGAATCCGCCATTCTGTTAATTAAAAAAAAAAAGCTTCGATTGAGGACTAGATTTATTATCAAACTAATGATTATTTTTTTTTGTTTTTTTTTTTTTAATTTCAGATGATCCAGTAAAATTTTATGATGCTCACCGCAAAGCACTACATGCCGAAGGGTGTCCGACAAAGATGGCGATATTTTTATAAATAATCAATATTTTTCTTTGAAAATTTGTACAAGTCTAGTTGAAATATAACATAAAAAGTCCTTGTAACCACTTTTGTGAAACAAACTTAATTACTATAAAAAAAAATTATTGAAAATTCTCGTTTTTTCACGCCTCTGACTGCATCTCACCCCTTAATTACACATCTATTTACTATGAATATCAAGCTGTTAGAAAATATATATTTTTTTGGATGTACAAAATGGCCGACTACTCGAAATTTCTCAAAACAGTTTTTCTCCAATTGGCGTGACAAATAACTTCAACAATTTTCACTCGATTTACTTCAAATTTAAAAGTTATGTTCCTGAATGCATTTCGAAGAGAAGTACGTACGGAATTTCTGATTAATCGAAAACTTTTCATTTGATAAGCAGTTTATGAGCAGTTATAACGAAATTTTTCACTGAAAATTCATTTCTTAATTTCAAATACCTACAACTTTTGAATAAAACAATATTTTTTAAATTCCGTACGTACTGCTCTAGGTATTCTAATGTAGATTGACGAGAATTTTTATTTTTTGTTCTAGGTAAAAAATTGTGGATGCCAAATTTCACGCCGCGGAGCGCCTAAAAAAAAGATAAAAGAAAATATTAGTAGTCGGCCATGTTGTACATCGAAAAAAAAAAATATTGTCCAACAGCTAGATATTCATACTAAATAGATGTGTAATTAATTTTCTGAGTGAATCATTTTTTCATATGAAAAAAAATTGTGATGGAGAGATATACACCTAGATGGTCGAGGTCGAGGATTGAGAAGCTATGAACATTCCGTCGACCGTAGAAGACCTACACTATGGGCCTGGTATCGCTGATTCCATGTAAGTTGACAAATTTCATGATTTATTCATTCCCAAATTTTCAAACGCGTTTTTCTCAAAACCACGTTTTTCAAATCGGTACCCAAAATTTCTTGAAAACCAATGAACCGATTGCCTTGAGGTTTTTTGTGGTTATTCTATACACCATTATCTAGTACTTGTCATAGGATTTTTTTTTTCCGTTACTTAGTTTTTGTTTTATAGGCAAAATAATAACTAATTTTTGGCCCAAAAATCACTATTTATGTTCAAACGTCCGCCATTTTGTCACAAATTGATATTTGTAAAATCGGCTATGACAAGTACTAGATTATAGTATCTAATTTAATAATCTTTTTGGTTTTTTTTTTCAGATGATTTTTGAAGAAACGCCAGTGGGTACCGTATACGCAGATTTTTTTACGACGCTCCAAGGATCATACAATATCCTCGTATATTTTTGATATTTTTAAATAAAGAAAATTAAACATATTTTTGAACGTATATACTTTTAGATAATAAAAACCCCAATCCGAAATTTCGAATAGTTTTCCTTGAAAAAATTCACAAAACTTCCATTTCTTTCCAGCTCCTAGGTGTATATCTCTGCTTAAATTCGCACATGATTTCATACCCGTTACTGTGGCCTAAGGCCTCAATGATCGTACCGATAGGGTAGAATCTTCCAGTCACGATGACGTACCTTGTAGTCGTTGTTCGTACCAAAGTAAATGGGAACGAAAGCCAGCCAAACGATGCAAGTTGAGTACATGGTGAATCCGATGTACTTGGCCTCGTTGAAGTTGGCCGGCATCTTCCGCGTCTTGAAGGCGTACAGGGTGCACATGAGTATGAGCACCATGTTGTAAACGAGGGACATCATGAGCGAAAAGGTCGAGACGCGACAGGTGAGAACGGCCGACAGCGGATAAGGATAAATCTCCTTCGTGTCCGGTGGCTCGATCACGAGCCAAACTATCGCACCGATCAGCTGAACCGCCGTTATACCTGAAACAACGTCCAACCGCCGTTGATCAGGTCCCCCACTTTTCTCCATTGCCAATTTGGAAGAACTGTCCTGAAGCAAAGAGAGTGGATATGGAGACAGGAAAGACTCACCGATAGCAATGGCGATCTGGCTCTCCGGCGACGTGTAGGATGGCCGTTTGACGCACTTTTTGCCCTGGTTGAAGATTCTCGATATACGATTGGTCTTGGTGAGTATCGCGCTGTAGCAAATGCTCAGACAGAGACCCAGACCGATACGTAGGTAGGTGCACTTCCAGGGCGTTGGTTCGCTCAGTATGAGGAAGCTCATCCCGTAACAGGAGAGTATGCCGAACAAGAGTACGTAGCATAATTCACGTCCCGAGGCCATTATCACCGGTGTACGGTTGAAGCTGTCGGTTAGGAGCATTCATATGACATGTTGTTCTTTTCTCTGATTCCAAATGGTACAGGGGCACTTTCGCTTTGGGCTACTCGAACTTTTGCTGTATTTTTCGACCTCTTTCTTGCGCAGGTGAAACCCTAATGCACTCGTCAAGGGCGGATAAGCGGGGGGGGGGGGGGGAGTGCAGCGAATGTACCGCTGATGCAGCCAACTTCCTACCCCCGGTGGCAATGCGGGAGTGAACTCTGGCATGGCCACCGGAGGGGCTTGGACCGGGCATCTCCTCAGCTGTGATTCAATGAGCTAACCAGCGCCCAAGACTACACTGAGAAAAAAAAATCATTGATCCAATATCGTTGGTGTTATTGAATCAAATTTCGTGCATTCAATTGTAAAATTGTTGGTGTAAATAATCGGATTTATTAGTCCTGACAAAACGCTATTGACTTTAAGGGGGGATTGTCTTTTTTTTCGCAAAATTTACCGCTTTTTGGGAATTTTTTTGTGAAGAAACTATACAACGGAAAACTTGTGAAACTTGGCATATAGTTTTATTGATCTGTTTACTACATACAAAAAATTTTTCAAACAATTTCATCAAAAATTCCGCCTCCCACCCCCCTCGACGCGCGATGGTCATTTTTTGATGGTGTGCACGATTTCTCAAAAACTATTCAACCGATTGCCTTCAAATTTGGACAGAATGCTCAGCTGACATCCTTTTATCGTTTGATGAAGCAAAAAAGCAATACGTTTAATAGTTTTTTATTTATAACAAAAAATCGATCAATTTTTTTCGAAAAATCGATACTTCAAGTTCAAAACGTCACCAAATCGTCAATTTTTTTTTCCCTTCATCGAACGATAGCTATATGTGTCTAAAGTAAAATGCTTTTTGGGTTTTTGTTGCAGGATGAATGTGAAGGCTGTAATCGTGCACACCATCAAAAAAGGACCATCGCGCGTCGAGGGGGGTGGGAGGCGGATTTTTTTATGTAATTGTTTAAAAATTTTTTTGTATGTAGTAAACAGATCAATAAAACTATATGCCAAGTTTCACAAGTTTTCCGTTGTATACTTTCTTCACAAAAAAATTCCCAAAAAGCGGTAAATTTTGCGAAAAAAAGACAATCCCCCCTTAATAACATGATAAAATTGAAAGTTTTTTTTTTCATTCAAAAGATATATTGTTAGCCGAGAACAATATAGTATTGAAACTATCTAAAGAATTATCGCGAACAAATCATATAGTTTTGAATGCATCTTCTGCAACGAACAAAAAAAGCGTTTCGATTCATAACATGAATATTGTTGATTCGGGTACACAAGAAAAATTGAATTTCGCTCGTTTGATTCAGATAAAATTTCTATTGGGTAAATATGTTATTTTATTTTTTTCACCATATCCGATATTGATTTTCAAGTACATTATTCGTTAAAATATTAATATTTTATTTTGATTGAAAAATATTAAGCAAATGTCTGAATTGGTTAAAAAATTATGCGAAAATAAAATTCGTTTCTTGCAAATTTGGTTGAAAAAATGCAACGAAATCATGGCCGAGCGCCACCGAAATTAGAGGTGTGAGGAGACCCGTAGTTCTCGGAGTAACCGCCAGAAGCCGCACGCGCGCTCGTTTCTCGTAAGCGTAGCGCGAACCGAAAATCTACTTACTACCCCCACTTGCGATTTTGAAAAAATCGATTTTTTTTATTGCATTTTTTTGAAGTATAAGTATCTGAGAATATGGCCTGAAAAGTTCAAGTCGATCCGAACAAAATTAACTGAGATATGAGCGTTGAAAGAGAAGAATCCGCGTTGAAAGAGCGTTGAAAGAGAAACTTCAAACGCGTTTTACTCAAAATGGCATTTCTGAAGTCGGTGACCAATATTACTCGAACACTAAAGAACCGATCTTCTTGAAATTTTGCAGGCTTATTTAATACATAAAAATGTAGTCTTTAATCGTACGATTTTTTTTTCGACAAAAATGGCCGTTTTATAGCCAAAAAACGGCCGTTTTTTTCGTTAAAATCGAACCATTAACTTTGACTGTCCGCCATTTTGTGAAAAATGAATATTTTTTCAAATCCATCGATTAAAGACTAGTTTATACTTATATTTGACTAAATCCATCCGCATTTTTTTCTTCAGATGATCCACTTCGCCGCAATGTTGGTCACCGCAAACCGTGTATATAAAAACATTATTTCATTGACGGCCATTTGCCACTAAACAATGTAATATTTTTCAATAAAAAAATTACTGAAAGTTCTTCAAGATGTGTTCTTTAAGATAGTATATTGATCGATTAAAAAAGTTTTGTAGTTTTCTTTAAAAAAAATCATGAAAAAGGCCTTTTTTTGCGCCACAAGTGGGGGTAACGCCTTAAACGCCGGAGAAACTCTAAAGAGTATTGCGTCTTGGCCTCTGGCTAAGATAAAAGTTTAGTATCTGTTCTTATCAGTGGAATATCTGATATTCTCTCCACTATTATCGTGGATGATGATTCGAATGCTCACTTTTTATTTAATATTTAAAACAAATTGAAGAACTCACGTCCCATGGCATATTCGTTTCGATGTAGTAAAGAAATAATTAATTCTATTGAATATACTTTTGTACGAAATAAAACATGTTGTAGCAACCGCTTAATTATTTCATCCAATACATCTACGGATTGCATATAGAATAATTTCAATAGAATATCATTTTATTTGAAGGATAATGTAGATATTCAGAGAACAGAAGAGCTTTTTCAAAGAAAATAATATGTTATTTAAATCAATCACATTTTCCAATACTTTATAGTATTGTCACAATCTCATATATCGGTGGCACACCACAGCAGCACATTTATTTGGATCAATCAATACATTTTTTTTATTTAATTGGTTTTTTTTCTCAGTGTAGTCACCATTTGTGCAATGTGAACTATAGGCACGGAGACACCTCCAAGACCAACACCGCTTGGTAGGCTGTCAGAATTCAGAAACGTCATGCCCTGGAAATGGCATATTTCCGGAAAGTCATGATCCAGAAATGATATATTCCCAACATGTCACTATAATTGACGTCTAGAGAAATTTTGCTATTATCAGATGGCACGGACGTCTTCCAATTGAATGATAAATGTCATCGACCCAATGGACGTGAATATCAATGTACAGAGTGTTTGTTTTTTCTCATAATTAACGAGCTACATCTACCTAGGTGGGACAAAAATTGCATTTTTCAAAAATATTTTCATTTGATAGTATCACCTTTTAGCTATATCCCCTGAAAATTTCATTGACATATTCGTGAAATCGAATGAGCTACAGCTTCTAACAGTCGGCCGGGTTGAAATTCCGAACTTTCAATGATCAGACGGATTTCAGAAAATCTGAAGTTTTAAAAGTTTCAACATTTTCAATGAATCGACGAATTATTTCAAGAATTTTGTTTTATCAAGAAGTGTTTTTGCGTCAATTTTGAAATTTGTCTAGACAATGTTATACGTTCTACATCATTTACAGTCAACTGTGTAGACTTTCGCTGGCATGATCTTGATGAACCTTGTAATTTCGGAACATTAAAATTAGGAATTTTAAACCGTCGGCGCATTCAAAGTTCGGAATTTCAAACCGCCCCCCAGGTCAATATCACGCCAGCAAAAGTCTACACAGTTGACCGTAAATGACGTAAAACGTATGACATTGTCTAGACAAATTTCAATATAGACGCAAAATCATTTCTTAATAAAAAAAAATTCTTGAAATAATTCTTCGATTTATTGACAATTTTGAAATTTATAAAACTTCCATAGCCGGATTATTTTGACGCTGTTCAGATTTTCGGAGTTTTCGGCTTTCGTGTAAAATTTCTTCGGAGTTTTAATCTTTCGGGGTAGTATTTTTTCGGCGTTTCGAGCGTTCTGACCATTCAAAGTTCATAATTTCAACCGCGCCCGATCTTGAATCCTGGAATTTTAGGCCGTCGGAGCATTTAAAGTTCGGAATTTCAACCCGGCTCCAGCGGTAGCAGCAACATACTTCAAACTTCAAACGCGTTTTTCTCGAAGCACCGTTTTCAAAGTCAGTGGACATGATATCTCGAGAACCACTTGATGGATTGTTCCCAAATTCACAGGAGATACGATGAGAAACATTTAAAGGTCGTTGACGATCTCATTTTTTCAAAATCGATCTTCATTTTTTAATAGTTACGTAAAAATGACGACTTTTTTAAATAGATTTCGTATACTCGAGTTTCAATTCGTCACCACACTGTATGAAAAAATGATTGAAAAAATCGACGATCGTCAACGACTCGTATTTAGTGTTAACTTCAATAACCCGTTTGGTTTTCAGTTTTCGGATGGACCGTTTAAGGTAGTACCTCCACAGAAGAGTTGAATTAAGAAATGGTTGAAATTTGACATATACGTTATTTATTACATTATCCAAACATCTGTGCAATTTGAATAAGTTTGACCACCCCAAACCTGAGATATTTACACTTAAAGTTGGCTTGGTTTACACGTAACAAATGCGTTATGATGGGCAAACAGAGCATCATTAATTCTACCGTCAAAACTAAAATTAAGAAATTGATAAAAAACGAGGATAAGCTACAGTAAGATATCACGAATAATGTGAAAAAAAATGAGAATGATTCACCATCTAGTTTCCAAGATATAACCATCAGAAGCCTTCACAATTTTGGTGCAAAGCCCGGCAAAGCCTGGAAAAAAAACAATTGGGGCAAAGCCTGGACAGTCCCGGTAAAAAGTTTACTGGCAATGGTCGATCAAAAACACGATACAAAATATATTTTACAGCAATAAATGATATCCATCGCATTATCTACTAGTACCGAGTCAAAATTGCGTAGTTTTTAATTTTATTCATTACTAATTAAACCAATTATCAATCTTTTAAACATGAACATGATATGTAAACTTTTGGTTGAGATTTTCGCAGAGGAACTACCTTAAGGCCGTCCTCTAGTATCTCGGGTCGAAAAAATCGATTTTTTTTTCTTTTCATAAATCACATCTACAACATGTGTAGAAAAATGTGTGCCAAAGGTTTTTTCGATATTCGAAGTGGTTCACAAGTTACGGCCCTGGAACGGAGCAGGTATACGGAGCGCGCGCCGGGAGCGCGAACTTTCAAACCATTTTTCGAAACGGTGACCACGATATTTCAGAAACTACTGCACCGATCTTGTTCAAATTACAGCATCTTTAATATGTTATAAGCCAGCGATTGAACTAGGATTATCATGATTGCTTCGATAGTTTTTTTTTGTACGAGCGAAAGACTTAAGAAAAAATGAGTAAAAAATAGAATGTCATTTTCAAAAGTGTACAAAAAAGTCAATTTTCGCAATTTGGAATTCACTCTAGTTCAATCGCTAGTCTCAAATATGAAGATTAAAATGCCGTTTGGTTTTTTTATTTCAGATAAGCAGAACAGCCGCAATCTTGGTCACCGTCAACCACCCCTTTTACTTGATGTCTTCCTGTCGGCCACTCTAACCTTTACTCTATCATATATTTTGACTTCAAAAAATTTGTAAAGCTTATTCAAATGTTAATAAAGATTATGCAAAAACAATGAGCTTGATTATTTCGATGCTTTGCCCGTAAAAAATTATTGAAAAAGCCGTAAAAAAACAGCCGAGAAACTAGAGGACCGCGTTGAGCTGAAGAGTGTCCACCGCCGAAAGCCGCGGGCGGCCATGTTTTTGTTGTTTTTCTGTATTTTTGGTGTTTTTTTTAGGCTCCAATATATGTACCTTTCTGTTAAAAAAAAATGCGTTACTTTTTCACCAATCATTTCCTAGAAAAAAAAATCGAAGTTTAGCCACTTTTTTCGGGCCTTTGGGTTTAGCCCCTTAGTGCCATCTGTCTAGTTAATGCGCAGTGATTTTTCGTATGGAGACATTTCGGGAATAAAAGGCGTCTGGATTGTAACTTTTCGGAGTTACGTTATTCCTGGAGCATGACGTTTCTCGATTCTGACAGCCTGTCCGACTGCTCATCTGTCACTTTGCACCTTTCGATCATAGATCGGCGATTGTGGCATCTCGAAGCACCAGGAAAGAAATGCTCATTTTCTTCATTAGCGTCGGCCAGAATACGAGCCCGGGTGAATACGAACTCCAGCCTCGCACCACTAGGCCACTGCCCATCCCATACCCATGACGTCTACACGTTCCTTTACTTTCGCTTACTTCTCTCTTTTTTTTTTCTTCTTCTCGAAGGAATAGAAGTAGGAGAAACTTTAATGGCCACGTTTATTTTCGAGTCACGTTCGTGGAGGGAGGACTGCCAATAAAGTCGGGCTCTCGTGAAAATGGAAGGAGTCAGGTGATAAGGAAACACGGTCGCGCCGAGAATAAGCGAAAGGCGAAAAGTGCCAGATTGGCTGAAAGACAAAAAGAGAGCTTGAGAACTGACTAAATGAAGATGACCAGGGTGAAGAGAGTGCCGAGAATCCCTATCGAAGCGAATACCAGTGGCACGATTGCCCAGGGACTGTCCCAGGCGATCACCTCGGCCGAGAGCTTGACGCAACCAGTTTTCGTCCGATCCGGCGCCCAACCGGGCTCGCAGCTTAGACACGTGTCGTTCGACATGTATGAATCCTCCCGACAAGCCACGCAGCTCCAGCAGCAGGCTTCCTGAAATTCGAACCCATACTATCGCAATTCATCTGACGAAATATATTTTTTTGTTTTTTTTTTCCGGATAATTCTACGGCCTTTTGGGGGCTTTCAATTATTGAAGGAAACTTTTGGGCCAGGGCGGAGCATGTGGCCTTGTGACCCCACACCCGGTTCAAAGTACTCTTGTGAAATAGCAGACGGTGTTTTCGGGTCTGGAACCTCTCCATAAATTAATTCAACTTCGGCGAAAAACATTTTAAATATCAAGCCATCATCAAGGGGTAAAATTTTCAAAAACTCGATTTTTTTGTTGCATTATCCGATAGTATAAACGGTTATAAACATGCTGTTGAGGGAGACTTTGTCCTTGAAAGAGCAGCGGGAGATGTTAGCGGCTCAACATGAGCAGCTAGAAGAGGAGAAGGGATGCCTCTATGGACCAGGCATTGCCGATTATAAACACATTTGTGTAAACACATTACAAAACTTTAAACGCGTTTTTCTCGAAAACACGTTTTTAAAAGTGGCTGACATTCTCCTGACCGCTGTAATTAACATATCGACCTGAAATTTGGAGAGCATACTCAGAAAATATGTCTTCACGGAATGACGGATCGTTTTTTCGATAGATACATTTTTGCATTTATTATTTATCTTTTTATGCGAAAAAAAAACGCGAAAATTCGATTTTTTTTTAAAATGCCGCCATTTTCCGAAATTTGTACTAAACGAAAAACCCATCCGTCATTCCATGACCAAAGGGTCACAGATTGATAATATGCTTTGAATTTGTGTTTCAGATCAACAAAGAGGGGGCAGTGATGTCAGCCGTTTACCTCCCGCGATTTGAGGACCTGTTTTCGCGGAGCTGCAACGGCCGCCATTTTTGTTTTTTTTTTTCAGAAAAAACATTTTTTAACGTTCTGTATATCATGAATAAAAGCAAGAAAAAAACCGCACTCAAAAAGCTTTACTCGTTTCCTTTAAAAAAAATAAAATGTAAACACCTGAAATATGGCACTCCAAGGACAAAGTCTCCGTTAACCCCTTCGTTGGCATTGACGCAATAATGCGTCGAATAATTCCGTGCCCTGTGTGGCATTAACGCAATAGTGCGTCAACCTTTATTTCCCTATTTAACTTGCTCTGATTTGAAATCGGAGCCTCGCTCACTAAAAATTTGGAAATTCAAAATGGCGGCGCCAATATGGCGGACAAAAATAAAAAACTTTACTCGATTTACATGAAAATTAGTACTCCAGGATTTTTTTAGGTCGCTGATTACGAATCTGAACTTAAAATTTGAAAATTCAGAATGGCGGTCCGATATTGAAAATTTTACTCGATTTAGATAAAAATTAGTACTCTGGGATTTTCGAGGTCGCTTATTACGAAACTGAATACGAAATTGAAAAAAAAATTAGACGGATCTAATATGGCGGACGAAAGTGCAAAAAACAGCGCGATTTGGATAATTTTTTAATTTTTGAAAATCATTATTAACACTTACTGGTTTGCAAAATACTCGTTCAACTTCACACAGACTGCTATTGTATCCGCAAACTGTATTTGCCAAATTTTATGTTCAGACTCATAATCAGTGACCTACACACCTATGAGAACCGAGTTTCATCTAAATATATCTGTATTATTTGTATTTTCATTCGCCATATTTGTTCGTCATTGTGAATTCCTGAATTTCGAGTTCAAATTCGTAACTAGCACCCTCAAAAACCCCAGAGTACAAGTTTTCAGGATAAAAAAATGTTCCTGCCATTTTGGGCACTTTTTCTCGAATTCTCTCGGCCAACGAAGGGGTTAAGGGGTCTTCTCACTTTAGACGCTAACAAGGCTATTTTCATGAATTTTTTTAATAGGTGTATATTATAGATATAGATGTAAAAGTTGTTACACTTAATAAATACACTTTCGAAATACATGAAAAAAATGTTTTATGTATTTATGTAACCCAAACAAACTTTAAACGCGTTTTTCTCGAAACAACGTTTTTCGACGGCTTATTGATAATATTTTCGAAACTACTGAACCGATCCTTGTGAAATTTTAACCACATATTCTTTACAACTATAGCTATAGCCCGTATCAAGGATTTTTTTAATTTCGATATTTACTATTTTTTTGTGCTAAAAACGGTGAAAAAGCGGTTTTTTTTGTTTTTTCGAAAAATGTCCGCCATTTTGTTATTTTTGCATATATAAAAAATCGTATGATATGCGATATAGCCATTAACATACTGAATCTAAAACCGTTTGATTTTTTTTTGTTTCGGATGATCCATCTCCGAGATTTCATCAACAGCGCAGACCTGCAATTTTCTTGGGACATTTTTTTTACCTACCATTTTCGTCTATAAATAGTGACGTAAATATATAAATAAATTTTTAAAATGTATTTCGAAAGTGTATTTATTGAGGGGTTAGGCCACTCTAGACGCCGAAAAAATAGGCTTTTTGGGGATTTTTTTTCAGAAAAACTACAAAATAAATCGAGATTACAAAAAGGGTGTTTATTATACATATCAGTGACTGTATACAATAATTTTTTTGAAGCGATTAATTTAAAAATGGCGGCTGTGCAGCGTTTATCTCAAAACTGCATTTTTCAAGTTGGCCGGAAACATAACTCAGATAGACAATTTTCAATCGATTTACTTGAAACGTTGAATATATCTTGAAAAATACATTGTCTATGGAAGTATGTAGGATTTTTTTTTATGCACGGCGAGAAAATTATTTTTGCGAAGAATTATTTTCGCTCGAGCACAAGGCATACTTTAGGCAGACATACTGAAGGCAGTATTCTAGTCTAGGAACTTTAAAAAAATCGACTTTTGGGCCATTTTTTAAAAGTTTTCACTCTTAAGAATATGTCCTGAGAAGGAAATCCCAAATAATTACATAGCTAAAGCGATTTGAAACGAGACCAGAATAGGATCGGGCGGTCGGAGCTACGAACTTCAAAAGCTTCTAAAAGCTTCGAAAGCTTTCTAGAACTGCTCGCAGGGAAGAAAGTGCTACAGAAAGTCATTATTTCGAAGTCGAGGAAGGCACACTTCACGAGACAGAAATGGCCGCTTGATATAACGTAAGTTTATACGTTTATACGTCAGTTTATACGTTTATACGTAATTATACGTAATATAACGCAAGTAACTTTAAACGCGTTTTTCTCGAAAACACTTCTTTCAACCTGGTTGACATAAAATTTCGAGTTCTATCCAGCCGATTAACTTCAAATTTATTAACGGCAAAAATATTATTATTACTATTTTAAAAATTAAAAAATTAAAAAAAATAAGGTAAAAATAAACTTTTTTAAGACAGTTGCCATTAATTTTTTTTCTCTTTGGCACCTGCCACAATGACATTCTTATCAATAAAGAAAATTGGTTTCATTTTGGTTTCAGATTAATGGGAGCTTTGGAATGACGTCAACCGCCTAAACCCTTTTTTTAGGCCATATTTAGAGGCTTTTTAAATTTTTATTTTAATGTTTTTTGCACAATTGTTTATTCCGTTCGTGAAACATTTTATATATATATATATATATATATATATATATATATATATATATATATATATATATATGTATATGTATATATATATTTTTTTTTTTTTCATTAAGCCCGAAATTTAGCCCTCTAGGCTAGAATACTACCTTTATAAAAAGACAATGTATGCATCTTAATCTATTGATTTTATATTTATCCATTGTTAAATTATATATATATATATATATATATATATATATAACTATTATCTTTATCTTTATCTAAATTGGTCCCATGTGCACAAATAAATATACTTTTTTCAAGAGTGCGATCCTATTTTTGGTTCTTATAGTACGTTTTGTCTACTCCAAAGGTCTGCTCGATTTTTTCCTTATCCTTATCAAGGATTAATTTTTTTTTAAACCTCGCCCCAAAAAACCGCTTCTTCCAACATTATTTCTTTTGTCACGCGTAACCTCGGGGATTTTTGCAAATTCAACGAGCAGTTCAATTATTTGACAAGATCGGAGGTCCAACGGTGAATACGAGATCCTCGTGAAATATTCAAAAATAAAGTATTTATACGAAGAATCGAGATCCTTTATGGTCCTTTTTCCACTCTTCGCGCTCCGGCTTTGCAGATAAGGCTCTCGTCTCTTCAAATTTGCCAATTTCTCATGCATGTATGCTCTAACCCCATTTTCCTCAGAGGCACACTCCCTCCCACACGGAGCCTTTGCAAAGCAACGTGTGTGCTCAGAGCTCGAAGCTGAAGAAGGCAAGTACGATTTTTTTTTTTCTTCAACGCTCGTTTCCTTTTCGACTTTGGCCAGGCGGAGCGTCGGATATACGTGAGAGGAGGACGAGAGCACGGGGGAAGAAAAGTCGGGCGAAAAAAAAAAAACTCGGAAGAAGTGTTGGGATCCTCGTGGAAAAGGCAAACTCGATATGTTACTGCGAGTTTTTATCACGCGATGTACTGCCCGCGGGAATGCTTTTCTATTATCAGATCTGTGTGGACTTTTGTGCACACATACACACGAGTCCGGACTTGGTGTACTCGACTGCAATACGTCCATTTGCAAAGTGAAACGTCAAGAGTGATAAGCTCGAGCTCCATGAATTCGAGCACGGAATGTTGCGTGGTAATCGGTGAAAAAAGAGAATAAGGCAGAACGGGGGATGGGGGTTGGAGCTACGGGAGGATACTGAGAGAATTAGATGTGCTTCACACTGAGAGAAAAGCCCATGCTATTTACAAAGGACGCCCATGGTAAAAAGCAGGGCGGTGTATCTCTTGTTAATTATATTATTAAATGTGATTATTTATATTATTATGATATATAATTTATAATATATATGAGATAACATATAATATATATATATATGAGAAATGTGATTATTTATATTATTATGATATATAATTTATAATATATATAATATATATAATATAATTTATAATTTATAATATATATTCCACGTGAATCCGGTGGTCTTTTACTCTGAACCCCGGCAATTCGATTAATTTTTTTCAATCTCATTCCATTGACTCTAAAAGACACCTTGAATTTTTTTTACATTTTTCGAAACAACCAAAGGTCAAAAGTCAAAAAGAAAAAAAAATTCTCCGAAAAAACGCCCCGATTAAAAAATCTGAAAAAATTCTCAATAATTCGTGATTATATGTAAAAATTTTCAAGCTATCACCCACAGTGGAAGTATGATTTTGTCTGTGCTTTCTGAGCGATTAACGTTAAAAAAAATCCGAAAAATCGACCGCTGACTGTTCAAGGTCCATGATTGTGATTTGGTTATTCAAGAATGGTCGAAAAAATTCATTGTTGGTATCAAAATATTTAAGTATCCGTCCGAAG
Source organism: Ophion ellenae (assembly GCA_963210295.1). Lineage (NCBI taxonomy): Eukaryota > Metazoa > Arthropoda > Insecta > Hymenoptera > Ichneumonidae > Ophion > Ophion ellenae. Next base: position 46,824,324 of record OY723388.1, on the reverse strand, counting down.
TAAGCGGTTCTTGAATTTTACGGATTTTTTTAACGTTAATCGCTCAGAAAGCACGGACAAAATCATACTTTCACTGCGGGTGATAGCTTGAAAATTTTTACATATAATCACGCATTTTTGGGATTTTTTTCAGATTTTTAAATCGGGGCGTTTTTTTCGGAGGATATTTTTTTGACTAGGGGTTGTTTCGAAAAATGTATAAATGTAGAAATTCAGGGTGTCTTTTAGAGTCAATGGAATCAGGTAAAAAAATAAACCGTAAATATATATATATATATATATATATATATATATATATATATATATATATATATACAGGGTGTCCCTCTTATCTCTGCCGCCTGAAATAACTCGGTAATTATCGACGTCACAAAAAAATGTTCCAGCCAAAAGTTGTACGGTGTGAAGGGGGCCATCGAACGCGACCAATTTTTTTTATTTTGGTTGAGGCGCTAACGCACAATGAAGGTCACCTCCACTTTTTCAAATGGAATGGTACATTTTTTCAACCATCTTGTGGTGCACCTCAAGCCGCATAAAAAAACATTAGGGGTTCAAAGTCGTTCAAGGTCATTTCGAACACCTATTTAAATGAAATACAAATCCAAATATGTCAGATCATTGTCAAATATTTGGTAGTGATCCGAGATATTTAGATTTGTATCGTCGATACTCACCTTGAATGACCTTGAACGATTTTGACCCCGAAATGTTTTTTATGCGGCTTGAGGTGCTCCACAAGATGATTGAAAAAAAATGTACCATTTCATTTAAACAAGTGGAGGTGACCTTCACTTTGCGTCAGCGCCTTCGCGAAATAAAAAAAATTGGTCGTATTTGATGGCCCTCTTCACACCGTACAACTTTTGGCTGGAACATTTTTTGTGACGTCGATAATTACCGAGTTCTTTCGGGTGACAGAGATAAGAGGGACACCCTGTATATATATATATATATATGGGGCATTCCATACCAATTCGACCTGGGTCTGACCCTCGACCCCTCAAATCTGGTTCCCGATTTTTCCTATCATTACTCTCACTCTATCAAGCAATTACAATTTTTTTTCAGATTTTTCAAAATAAATTTGAGCGCGTCATGAATTTTTGAATTTTTTTTTGAACACCTCGATGGCCGTAATCGAAAAATCTGAAATAATTGCCAAAAATACAGTGTCAGATATAAAAAATGTTGGTGTAAAATTCATAATGTCTGGGCTTTTGCTTCCACCCCTAATTAGGGTTTTTGTTAACCATGATAAAAAAAAATCGAAAATTACAAAATACACTTTAGAAAAATCGGAGAAATTTTCTAAATATCTGATATTATGCGTACAAAATTTCGAGAAACTATCTACAGTAAAATGACCTCTGCTTCTTATTTTTTTTCTTTTTATTTGCTCAAAAAGCTAAAAAACGGGTTGAAGCAAAAGCCCAGACATTATGAATTTAACACCAACATTTTTTATATCTGACACTGTATTTTTGGGAATTTTTTCAGATTTTTCGATTACGGCCATCGAGGTGTTCAAAAAAAAAAAAAATCAAAAATTCATGACGCGCTGAAATTTATTTTGAAAAATCTGAAAAAAATTGTAATTGCTTGATAGAGTGAGAGTAATGATAGGAAAGATCGGGAACCAGATTTGAGGGGTCGAGGGTCAGACCCAGGTCGAATTGGTATGGAATGCCCCATATATATATATGGCCTGTCAACTATTAGGATCTTGGGGAAGTAAATCTTTGATACTGTCACGGAATATCCATTTGATGAAAACCTACTGTGTTATATAGCATTGAACAATAACGTATGCTTGTAAGATTGGTGGTTGCGGTTAACATATATGCATAATCCATGCAGCTGCTATCAAGAATCAGTATTATTCTTTTGGCAGTAACTATGGCTATAAAATATTATTGTCCTCTCGGGGAAACCTAAAATATGGTTAAAATATGAAAACACCATACATTTCTCTCAGTGCATCGCGATCGCTCGCATTCTTGGCAAATGCTCGGATGGGTGACTGCTCGCTCGCGCATCGATAAATTTGACCGAGTTTTCGATTCTAAAGGCAGCTGAAACTCAGCGAGCCGCCTGGTATCGGTGGAGGTTTTTCGCAGTTTCCCTGTGCCCTCGTGTTCAAACGCGACGGAGCAGTACTCCGGTGTCCGGGCAAAATCGCAGAGGCACGTGTGGGGCGAGAGGAAAAGAGATCGTAAAAGCCCGCAGTAGCAATCGAAGATACACGAGGGCACGAGAACCAAACTGAATAATTCGTAGTTTTTGTTTCCTCGTATTTGCCAAGAAAAATGTGCGACAATACGGAAACGGGAAAATTTGCCGAACGGCTCGTAACGTTCGCTCGTTCGTCCCCCTCGCGCATTTATGGGAACGTGAAGGAAGGGAACGTGAATCCGTGAATATACGAGGGTCATTTGCCGAAACGTCCCTCATTTTCTTTTCTCATACTCATAAAAAAAAGGACGGGAGGAAGGGGCACGAATGTATCGGAATAATGTGCGTAACTCTGGAGTCCTGGTAATTTTTCTCCGACTCTGTCATACTTTTCGAATGGCGGTTTTTTAATTTTCGTTTTTTCGTACTCAGCATTTCGGTACTTTAAGGGAGACTTTGTCCTTGAAATCGGCGGGAGATGTTAGCGGCTCAACATGAGCAGCTAGAAGAAGAGGAGGGATGCCTCTATGGACCAGGCATTGCCGATTAGCGGTAACTATAAACACATTTGTGTAAACACATTACAAAACTTTAAACGCGTTTTTCTCGAAAACACGTTTTTAAAAATGGCTGACATTCTCCTGACCGCTGTAATTAACATATCGACCTGAAATTTGGAGAGCATACTCAGAAAATATGTCTTCGCGGAATGACGGATCGTTCTTTCGATAGATACATTTTCGCATTTATTATTTATCTTTTTATGCGAAAAAAAACGCGAAAATTCGATTTTTTAAAAATTGCCGCCATTTTCCGAAATTTGTACTAAACGAAAAACCCATCCGTCATTCCATGACCAAAGGGTCACAGATTGATAATATGCTTTGAATTTGTGTTTCAGATCAACAAAGAGGGGGCAGTGATGTCAGCCGTTTACCTCCCGCGATTTAAGGACCTCTTTTCGCGGAGCTGCAACGGCCGCCATTTTGGTTTTTTTTTTCAAAAAAAAATTTTTTAACGGTCTGTATATCATGAATAAATGCAAGAAAAAAACCACACTCAAAAATCTTTACTCATTTCCTTTAAAAAAAATCAAATGTAAACACCTGAAATATGGCACTCCAAGGACAAAGTCTCCGTTAAGGGGGTATCCCTCTCTGGAAACTTCAAAAAATCGTTTTTTTGGATATTGTTGTAGTGTGAACGTTCAAGAATATTTTATGACCAACCGGACCCTGATATTTTGAAAATTTACCAAGTTACACCTATTTTAGTGGAACAATGTGCGTTGGGTCAAGGGGTTAGGCCACTCTAGAATTTTCGAAAAATCGATGTTTTTTTAATGGTCCCCTAGGACCTCAAAAATAATGTCCCAAAAGATTATGGTCGGGAAAAATCTCTAAGTACTCGGTTTTCGAATTAGCACAAGGCCGCCTGGTCCGCGGCTCCCTACTCAAAATTTCAAACGCGTTTATCTCAAAACGGCATTTTTTAAGTTGGCCGGAAACATCACTCTGACAACTTTCAACCGATTCACTCAAAATATTGAATATATCTTGAAACATACATTGTCTATGGAAGTACGTAGGATTTTTTTTTATATTGCATAGTGCATTTGTTATTAACAATTGTCTGACGATTTTTTAGGCAAATTTTTCACTTTCCACTTTAGAAGTGCGTCATTTAGCCAAAAATCAATATATCGAGAAAAATCCTACGTACTTCTATAGCAGTTATTATACATAATCGAGAAAAATTCATTGGCTCATTATAATTAAAAAATTACAGGAGCTGTTTGTCCAGTCGTGGACCCTGGAAAAACGGAGACGTCATCGCAAAAACGCTGCACAGCCGCCATTTTGAAAGAAATCGCTTCAAAAAAATTATTGTATACAGTCACTGATATGGATGATAAACACCCTTTTTTGTAATCTCGATTTATTTTGTAGTTTTTCTGAAAACAAAAAATCCCCAAAAAGCCTATTTTTTCGGCCTAAGGCCTAAGGCCTTAGGGATGATTCGCGTGTAACGAAAGCGGACACGAAAGCACAAGAACACTCAAAAGAGGCCCAAACTGAGCGCAGATTGCATAGATCAGTTGCACCACGAATACTTCGAAAGATTTTCTTCCGAAAAAATTATATTGTAACCACAAACATGTGTACAACATGCTGGGAAAAAAAACAAATTTATTCCAACCAATGTGTTGCTACAAAAAAAATCATTCTGACCCTTCAAATTGGACTTCCAGAGAGAGATATCCCGTTAGGGTAATCCTATCGCCAGGCTTCAATTCATAGGATTTCCATTTTTTTTTGAGCTTCTCTAAATATATCAATAATCGTCTCTGTAAAATTCCAGGGTCAGTTATCGACCATAGAAAAAAATATTAAAATTGTGTATTTTTGTGAAGGAATTCCGAGACGACATGCGAAAACCCAATTTCCGGTCGCTACAAAAGTGTATACAATGGTGGGAATCTGTCAGATTCTTAAAAATAATCAGATTTACATACTTAACACTTGTAGTAATCCAATGCTCTTAGAAAAAATTACGCTAATTGACCTAATTTTTATGTAATATCAAGTTTAAATTGAACTTCCGGTATTGGATTTATTACCACTTGCTACGACAATAAGACGTGACAAGAAGGCAACAGCTGACTGTAGTCCTAACCTCATCTCGCCCATTCGAATTTCCACAAATATTCCATTTTCAAGCGACATATTTCGCCGACAGAAATTTCCCACGCTTTTTACCAGTCGTGGTCCGAATACAATGCTTTATATTTCCCGCACCTGGCATTGTTTTGACAGCTCGACGTTGAAAAAGCATGGAGGTTAAACTCGCCTGGTTGAGTCAAAAGAGACGGAGATAGAACCAATGTTGCCAAATATCAAACCTAGAAATACTGCGCGAATCGTTGGAATAACTGTTTTTTCATTTTTTCTAATTAAATGTGAATATTCATTCAACAGTTTACACATGGAAAATTTTAGTTATTCCAAATTTTTTTTTTCGCATATGTTAAAAATATGAATCGTACAAGTCTCAAGTTTGATCAGTGGTATCACGAGTGTGAAGCGATAGGATTACCTTAAGGCGGGATACACATTTACAACGATAGAAAAATCCGGTTTTTTTTTCTTTTTCTTTCATCGATGGAACTATATGTGAGGCATTCTTCATAAACTGGGCCACTTTTTTGTCAACCTTTCCAATTTTCTTTCAAAATCTGCCAGTTTGAAATATTAGTCAAAAGAAACGTCTGTGATTTTTTTTGGCGTCCGTTCATGATTTTTAATTTTTCATTACGAACACTGTATCCGAAAAAATATTAATCAAACAAAAAAATACACAAGAATGAAAACTTTTTATTTTTTCGGCTTTATCGAAAAAAATCAAAATCATAATTTTTCTGCATTGAGAAAATTGAAATTTGGCAAAAAAATGAGAAAAACATTTTTTTAAACCTAATATCACACTTTCAATTTCGGTACAAATTTTACAGAATGTCTGTCATTGGGTAAAGAGTCTGCAAAAAAATGTTCAGAATGGTACTTGCAATGGTTAGGATGAAAAAAAATAAAAACTGCGAATTTTCATAACCGCATATTTGCGGTTATGAGATTTCGCAGGGTTTTTATTTTCTTTCATCCTAACCATTGCAGGTACCATTCTGAACATTTTTTCGCAGACTCTTTACCCAATGACAGACATCCTGTAAAATTTGTACCGAAATCGAAAGTGTGTTATTAGGTGTAAAAAAATGTTATTTTCATTTTTTTCCGAATTTCAATTTTCTCAATGCAGAAAAATTATGATTTTGATTTTTTTTTCGATAAAGCGAAAAAAATAAAGTTTTTATTCTTAGTTTTTTTTTGTTTGATGAATATTTTTACGGATACAGTGTTCGTAATGAAAAATTGAAAATCCTGAACGGACGCCTAAAAAAATCTAAAAAAAATCACAGACGTTCCTTTTGACTAATATGTCAAACTGGCAGATTTTGAAAAAAAAATGGAGAGGTTGAAAAAAAGTGGCCCAGTTGATGATGAATGCCTCATATGTAGAATATTTGCCCAAAGTTTCAAAGCGAAATTCGAAAAACTTCGAACGCGTTTATCTCAAAACTGCATTATCGAAATTGGCGGGCAGGATTACCGAAAACCTATTAACCCGATTGAGTTGAAACTTAGTAGAAATATTTATAATATTGCTACCTTATACTTGACGAGAATTGTTTTTAAAAAATTAGAAAAAAATCTACTTTTTTCACCCAAAATTTATGAAAGTTTTGCGTGAATTGTTGATTTTTTTGTTGTAAATGCGTGCCATTCGCTTAAATTTGCATTTTCTTCATTTTAATTACCGTCAAATAGAAATTATACATGTCCTAATTGAAAAAAATTGTGAATTTTTTTGCAAATCAAGCTCTACAGAAAGCTATGTAGAATAATTATTTCACAGTTTAATAATGAGAATAATTGAATTCGAATTGAATAAACAGTGAATAATTAAATGCAGAATAATTATTTCCCAGTTGTTAAAAAATCTCTCGAAAATATTTAATTTTTTCACGTGTAAATGTATATCTCGCCTTAATTTCCAGTATGTCAATTTAACTTCTCGCTGGATATCGCGCATCGCCGCATATATCTCGGGTACGTGTCTGCGCTGCAGCGACCGAGGATCGCGCCTGGAGAACAAGATAGGGAAATTGCGGGATGCTTGTGTGTTTGTTTATTCTCACCTGAAAGGTGCGCACGTGGCCAGGGGGGCAATTGTCGCTGCATGCGCTTCGTGGGATGTTGGTAACGCCTGGTCCGTTCGTCCATCGTGTCATGTTTATATCGAGGGATAATCTTCAATGAATAATAAACGCACGTAAACAATGACGATCGCTGGATTCGCAATTTTTCGCTCTCACACTTTCTCTCCTTCTGCCTACTATGAATAATTTAAGTAAAAAGGTGACTATTGAGTAGAAAATAAATAGATAAGAATAATAAATACGAAATAAAAATAAAAAATAGCAAATACGAAATAAAGAACAATAAATACGCAATAGAGAATAATAAATACAAAATAAAGAATGGAAATGGAATTCAGTCGAATTATTTCTCCAACCCTCATTTGGGTCCCAAATGATGAAAAAAATTATTTTAAAAAACGATATTTTGAGGAGTTATGCCTAGTTGCAAAAGTCGAAAAATCACTTTTTTGGAAAGATATATTTTGAGAGTATATCATTATATAAATGTTCCCTGAAAATTTCAAGGTGATCGAATCAAAATTGACAGATTTATAGGCTGTTGTGTTGACGTTCGTCGGAACGCTCGGAGCGTCGTCCGAAATTTTGAACGCTTTTTTTTCGAAAGTGCGTTTTCAAAATGGGTGACAAAAATATCTCAAAAACTACTGCATCGACTTATCTAAAATTTTGAGGACTCTTTCTAGATGTAAAAATATAGGATTTGATAGACGGATTCTTTTTTTCCGATTTATATTTTCGATTTGATGAACGAAAAAGCCCATTTTTATCGCAAAAATAAAGATTCTCAATTTGAGCACCCGCCATTTTTTTAAAATTTGATATTTCGGAAATTCGTTCGATTAAGACGAAAACCAGTTTAGATGACAAGAAAATCGATTTTTTAAATTCCATGCATTGTTAGTAAAATTAATAACTGATTAACCGGTGAGCAGTATAAATTATTCGTTACTGCGTTGAATTTTTTGTTTTTGGTAATTTTTTTCAAACGCGTTTTTCTCGAAACTACTTTTTTCAATTTGTGTACACTCTAGCTCGAAAAGTGTCTTACTTATAATTTTACAAAGTCATCGTTAGTTTCTTTATATAATTACGCTCTATATGAACCTAGATTTGGGGTAATATCATTGTTTGAAGTATATTTTTTTTTATAGTAACAAAGGTTATAAAATATCATCAGAAATTATACCCTTTTGTTCAAACACCTTTAACAATTGGAATTTTCAATTTTTTTGGCCACAGTTAGGTTCGTATAGAACGAAAACATGTTCTTAAAGTAATCTTCAAACCGTATTGATTTCCGATAAAAACTGTCGCCTCCTGAGTGCACACAAATAGCAAAGTCCGACGTCCTTCGATGGGCGGCAGGTTATATGTTCCATATTTTCAGAGCAAATGCTTTGAAAAAATCAAAATATTGTTTAAAAATATGTATAAAATACTCCCAAAGTTTGAATAAATTTATTCATTCATTCCTTGTAAAAAAAAACCATGAAAATCACTAAAAAAAGCGTACTCCTAAACTGGTTTCCCGCCTCAATCAGAGGATAAACATATACCAACGAAATCGGTTTGATTTTTTAACATTAGATAACCCAAAAAGACGTTTTCGGGTAAATCGACGACAACGAAATATTTTTTAACACCAAAAAATGACAGTGTTCTTCAGATGATACTTTTTCAAATACCTTAGTTTTTTTGGAAATTTATCGTCGTCATTGTCGAATAGAAAGACCCCAAAAATAAGCTTTTTTCGACTGTTACAACCAGGCGTAACCCGTTAAATACACAAAATCAAAATTTATTTCTTAATTGCCACGAGAATTATTAATTGATCGGTCAAAGACTCACACTTCCTTCCACGAGCCAATGAGCGTATAATCGAAACGACCATCCTCGTTTCTCTGATACTGATAAATGTTGTAGAATCCGAAGGCATCCCCGTCCGCATTGAACCTAATTTCCGTTCCTTGGCGACCTAGGGGGAAAATAGACGCGAAAGGGTGAAACGCCGATACCGAGACGAGGTGGGGCTAAAAACGACGGTGGTCGCGAGGGACGTCGAGCGGGAGAGCGAGAAGGATCATTAATTTATTCACGTCAAAGCCAACTCCCGTGCCCGGAGGTCCATTATTTTCTACTAGAGAAACACGTTGATAACGTTTTTCTTCCCTACCGTTTATTTCATGCCGGAGCTGCCCTCGAAGTGATAATGTTCGAGGGATAAGCACACTTCGAGCCAAGGGGATGAATAGTCCAGTAAATAAGACGAAAACCCAGCACTTTTTAGCGTAGAATACGAATTTTGGACTGGAGGTAGATGGTTGCATACTGTAAGTAACCCCAATAAAATGTTGCCGCTCTGCTCGTCCCAACCCTAAGAAATAGGGGTTGAAAACTTAAAAATCGCCGTATCTCGATAATGAATAGCCCAATGAAAAAATGTTTCAAACAAAAGTTGTTTAGAATAATAAAATACATATAAAGTTATCTAACGTGCAATGCTCTATCTTTAAAAATAGCGGCACAAAAACACGAGAGCATTTTTCGACTCGTTTTTGTGCCGCTACTTTCAAAGATAGGGGCTCGGACGTCAGATAACTTTATACGAATTTTATCATTTCAAACAACTTTTGTTTGAAATCTTTTTTGATCTGACTATCAATTATGGAGATACGGCGATTTTTCGCCGTATCTCGATAATTGATAGACCGATGAAAAAAAATTTCAAACAAAAGTTGTTTGGAATAATAAAATACGTATAAAGTTATCTGACGTCCAAGCCCCTATCTTTGAAAATAGCGGCACAAAAACACGAGAGCATTTTTCGAATCGTTTTTGTGCCGCTATTTTCAAAGATAGGGGCTTGGACGTCAGATAACGTTATACGAATTTTATCATTTCAAACAACTTTTGTTTGAAATCTTTTTTGATCTGACTATCAATTATGGAGATACCGCGATTTTTCGCCGTATCTCGATAATTGATAGCCCGATGAAAAAATGTTTCAAACAAAAGTTGTTTGAAATAATAAAATACGTATAAAGTTATCCGACGTCCAAGCACCTATCTTTGAAAATAGCGGCACAAAAACACGAGAGCATTTTTCGAATCGTTTTTGTGCCGCTATTTTCAAAGATAGGGGCTTGGACGTCAGATAACGTTATACGAATTTTATCATTTCAAACAACTTTTGTTTGAAATCTTTTTTGATCTGACTATCAATTATGGAGATACCGCGATTTTTCGCCGTATCTCGATAATTGATAGCCCGATGAAAAAAAATTTCAAACAAAAGTTGTTTGGAATAATAAAATACGTATAAAGTTATCTGACGTCCAAGCCCCTATCTTTGAAAATAGCGGCACAAAAACACGAGAGCATTTTTCGAATCGTTTTTGTGCCGCTATTTTCAAACATAGGGGCTCGGACGTCAGATAACTTTATACGAATTTTATCATTTCAAACAACTTTTGTTTGAAATCTTTTTTGATCTGACTATCAATTATGGAGATACGGAGATTTTTCGCCGTATCTCGATAATTGATAGACCGATGAAAAAAAATTTCAAACAAAAGTTGTTTGGAATAATAAAATACGTATAAAGTTATCTGACGTCCAAGCCCCTATCTTTGAAAATAGCGGCACAAAAACATGAGAGCATTTTTCGAATCGTTTTTGTGCCGCTATTTTCAAAGATAGGGGCTTGGACGTCAGATAATTTTATACGAATTTTATCATTTCAAACAACTTTTGTTTGAAACCTTTTTTGATCTGACTATCAATTATGGAGATACCGCGATTTTTCGCCGTATCTCGATAATTGATCGCCCGATGAAACAATGTTGCAAACAAAAGTTGTTTGGAATAATAAAATACGTATAAAGTTATCTGACGTCCAAGCCCCTATCTTTGAAAATAGCGGCACAAAAACACGAGAGCATTTTTCGAATCGTTTTTGTGCCGCTATTTTCAAAGATAGGGGCTTGGACGTCAGATAATTTTATACGAATTTTATCATTTCAAACAACTTTTGTTTAGACCTTTTTTGATCTGACTATCAATTATGGAGATACCGCGATTTTTCGCCGTATCTCGATAATTGATCGCCCGATGAAAAAATGTTTCAAACAAAAGTTGTTTGGGATAATAAAATACGTATAAAGTTATCTGACGTCCAAGCCCCTATCTTTGAAAATAGCGGCACAAAAACACGAGAGCATTTTTCGAATCGTTTTTGTGCCGCTATTTTCAAAGATAGGGGCTTGGACGTCAGATATCTTTATACGAATTTTATCATTTCAAACAACTTTTGTTTGAAACCTTTTTTGATCGGGCTATGAATTATGGAGATACGGAGATTTTTCGCCGTATCTCGATAATTGATAGACCGATGAAAAAAATTTTCAAACAAAAGTTGTTTGGAATAATAAAATACGTATAAAGTTATCTGACGTCCAAGCCCCTATCTTTGAAAATAGCGGCACAAAAACATGAGAGCATTTTTCGAATCGTTTTTGTGCCGCTATTTTCAAAGATAGGGGCTTGGACGTCAGATAATTTTATACGAATTTTATCATTTCAAACAACTTTTGTTTGAAACCTTTTTTGATCTGACTATCAATTATGGAGATACCGCGATTTTTCGCCGTATCTCGATAATTGATCGCCCGATGAAAAAATGTTTCAAACAAAAGTTGTTTGGAATAATAAAATACGTATAAAGTTATCTGACGTCCAAGCCCCTATCTTTGAAAATAGCGGCACAAAAACACGAGAGCATTTTTCGAATCGTTTTTGTGCCGCTATTTTCAAAGATAGGGGCTTGGACGTCAGATAATTTTATACGAATTTTATCATTTCAAACAACTTTTGTTTAGACCTTTTTTGATCTGACTATCAATTATGGAGATACCGCGATTTTTCGCCGTATCTCGATAATTGATCGCCCGATGAAAAAATGTTTCAAACAAAAGTTGTTTGGGATAATAAAATACGTATAAAGTTATCTGACGTCCAAGCCCCTATCTTTGAAAATAGCGGCACAAAAACACGAGAGCATTTTTCGAATCGTTTTTGTGCCGCTATTTTCAAAGATAGGGGCTTGGACGTCAGATATCTTTATACGAATTTTATCATTTCAAACAACTTTTGTTTGAAACCTTTTTTGATCGGGCTATGAATTATGGAGATACGGCGATTTTTAAGTTTTCAACCCCTATTTCGTAGGGTTGGAACGAGTTGAGGGGCAACATTTTATTGGGGTTACTTTCAGTATGCAACCATCTACCTTCAGTCAAAAATTCGTATTCTACGCTAAAAAGTGCAGGGTTTTCGTTTCTTTTACTGGACTAGAAGGGAGGATTGAACATAGAGGGTTTAGGAAAAAAGTGGCCACTTCGCCCGAGGATTGGAAAGAGTCTCGTCGGGGGGGTGAAAAAGAGTGTATCGACTGAAATGGTACTCGTGAAAACCAAGAACGTCCCTCGTCTCAAAATGCACTCCGCAAACTCGTCCTCGACTATTCAATTAAAGCGAGGCAAATAAATCGCGGAGAGAGAGAGAGAGAGAAGAAGCAAGATACAAAAAAGAGGAACTACCGTCCGAGGGATTAGAGAGCACTTGGACGCCCGAGATTTCTTGGACTTTCAACACAAACCGAGTAATTTACTGGTCACCGGCAAATTTAACGGGTGAAAAAAAATTCAATCAACCGGCTGATAGAGTTCTCCGTGGCGTTAATGAAAATTGTCAGAAACAAACTTTCAACCCTCAACCTCGTTCCCCCGGGCCAAACGAGAACGAACGAAGCGCACCGGTGCGCACGAAATTTCCTTCCCGCCTCCTTTTGCTAACGGAAGGGAATATTTGTTTCGCGTACGGCGATACTTCGAAGAGTTTTCGAAAATAAAACAGGACAAAGAAAATTTGGACATGGAGAAATTAAGATTTTTGGGTAAGACGTAATTTTTTATTTTTTATGGGGATATTAAAATCGGAAGTTATGTTGCGATAACGTTAATCGCTCAGAAAGCGCAGAAAAAATGATACTTCCACTACGGGTGATAGCTTGAATTGGTTTACAAATGATCACGCATTTTTGGGAATTTTTTCAGATTTTTAAATCGGGCGTTTTTTTCGGAGAAATTTTTTTTTTTTACCAAGGGTTGTTCCGAAAAATGTAAAAAAATTCTGGCTGACTATTAGAGTCAATGGAATCAGATAAAAAAATAAATGGAATTGGCGGGGCTCAGGGAAAAAGTCCACCGGATTCACGGGAAATACCTCATTTATAGGTTAGAATTTTTATTTGACTTATTTATTGCGTAAAAAAATGATAAAAATTCGTATCAAAAGGCAATGACAAATGGCATGTCGCAATTGACCCCGGTCTGGGCTGGGTGTGAGGACGCCGCGAGATGGGCAATTCGGAATTCCTCGGCGTTTTCGTTTTGTCGCGTCGTGCACCATAGTGACAGTTTATTCTCGGAAAAGAGAACGAAATTCACGAAAGTGGCTTCAAACGACGTTGTTCGAGGCTATATTTGCCGGGGTCTATACGAGTCGCCCGGCGTGCGGAGCGGGCGGCCGAAGATGGTGGAGAGATCAAGGAGGAAGAGGAGCGTAACGCTCGTAAATTCCTTTTTTCTTCGCGCTACTCTTGTCTCCTGGTTTTTTTTTATGTACCGTCGCCAATCAAGGATATACCGACCAATAAAGTGCCCGCAGGCAGATCGTCGATTGGCCGAGGAGGCGGTTTTGGTGACTAGTTTTTTTTGCCCCTCGCATCGTCTGAGTGGGGAGGGGGTGGTTATTACTGGCGGGGTTGAAGGCCGGGGGTGATAAAAAGAAAGTGCTGTTTTTCTCGTCTACCTTTCTTGGCGCTGACTCCTTGGCATATCAGCTTTAATTATTATTGGCACCGATAAAAAATTAGTCGTAGTAGGCTATTAATCGATATTCAAGTAGACCAAATACGGCGGGTTTAAACCATTTATTTTGCACATTTAAGGAGGTTGGAGCAACTGAGCTGAATGACGGTTTGTGATTTTTGTTTTTCGATGAACCTCAAGAAAATGCATACGAAGTATAGATTTATTTCGTAGATGCTAATTTTTCATAAAATATATAATTAAAGGGCAAAATTATCCATTTTTATATTTTATAAAAATAAGTAATTAAGAAAAACGTAAATTTAAAAAATTGTAAACAAGAAAAACTTTTGCGTTACTACCAACTGAAAAAAGTATAACATTATCGATGATTATTGTGAAAAAAACTGCGTCAGCGAATGTTTTTTTACAACTCAGAATGAAATTTTGAGTTATTTATAATGACGCCGATTTATATTTATGTCACAAGATTATTTAATATTACCGTTGAATAATATTAATTATTGCCGAAATATGGCAACTTCGCGGATATTGAGGTTGGCAGCAATGCTCTTCATTCGCCAGCCAAGATTTGTCATTTTTCATCAAACCTTTATTGTTCAATATTGAATACACTAGTCCAAAAAATTAAAGGACCAGAAAAGGTCTTTAATTTTTTAAGTGTTTTTTTAAGCGCTGTATCTGTGTGAAAAATGGTCGTATCGAGATGAAAAAAGAGAATTTTAAAGCTTCAAGTTTCTAGTTTCGAGATTTTTTGGCAAACATTTTTTGTGAGCTACGGCTATCGCGCAATCATAGTAAATAGCGGGAGAAAGTATTAACATTTTTTTTGTATTATTGCAAGGATTCACGGGCTCGGGAATTTTTTTTTAGTTTAATCAATGTATAGGTCACTCAGCTTGTTTATTCAGCTCGAATTTCTTTTTTTTGGTCTCTTTACGTCGATTTTTGCTGAGATATCCGACTTTGAATGAAAAAAATCCTTTTGTCTTTGATCATCGATATCTGAGCAACCAATAATCGCACAAGGAGACCTTGAAAACTTGAATAAATTTCCTACAAGACCCTTTTATTCATTTTTGAGAATTTCGTTTACCCTCAAAATTAATTTGTAAAAAGCAAAAAAAATGACTTTTTATGGTTTTTCAGTAAATCTACGACTTTACAAATATTGACGGAAGGACTAATGTTACCAAGTTTTTTTCAGCTTAATGTACTCCCGATAGCCCTGTCAATTTTCAAGTTGATCGATCGAACCGTTTTTTCGGACCGATCGATCAAAGTTTTACAAAACAATTAAAGGAACAAGTGCATTGTTAAAAATTGTAATTTTCTTTTTTTGAATTGTAAAACATTTCAGGAAACAATGCTGGCTCATTTTTGTCACGATTCGGTCTTTGCGCACCATAATTTCACTCATCTTTAATTGCATGAATTAAAAGTTGATACCCCCAAGCTGTATTCACTAGTCGATCTGAGAACTTGTTTGCGATTAATTCTCAATATTTTCTACAAAGGTTATTAGGCTTCCAAAAAACAGTATTTTTCAAAACTCATATTTTTTTTTAGAAAAAAAAACCAATCAACATGTGTTTTCAAAACTAATCTTTTTTTGGGTAATTTTTTCAGTTTTGATAAAAAAAATTAACCAAAAGTTTTCGTAAACTTTAACTTTCTTTTCTCAATTTCTGATCATGCCTAGTTTTGAAAAAAAAAAACTGTTTTTTGTAACCCTAATAACCTTCACGGAAAATATCGAGAATTAACCGCATAACTGTACATGCATTTTGACGAGCTTACAGCGCTTCAAAAAACACTAAAAAAATTGAAGAAATTTTCTAATCCTTAAATTTTTTGGAGTAGTGTATG
Organism: Ophion ellenae; assembly: GCA_963210295.1. Lineage (NCBI taxonomy): Eukaryota > Metazoa > Arthropoda > Insecta > Hymenoptera > Ichneumonidae > Ophion > Ophion ellenae. The sequence continues at coordinate 46,808,613 of OY723388.1, read as the reverse complement.
TATGGTTTACAATGGGCACGATGGGCGATTTTTTTCCTAAATGTTTTCGAAGGTTTAGTTTGCGTTGATCCGTTGCGAGAAATGGTTGATATTGGTGCTAAATAGCCGACAAAAATTACCTAAGCGTGAACGTCTTGCCCATCTAACCACACGTCGAATTACACACATTAAACTATTTTTATCTCCGGTGTTTGGTGGTGAATTTTTTTTTTTATCGCAAAGACTCAGTATAGTCTAGACAATAAGATATATTTTTTGGAAATTTGATCTTGGATTGTGGTTGACGCTCCAATCTCCTTAAGTTCACCACAAAATGAGAAATCGAGAGATTAAATTATGTATTTTGATAAGTAGACGGAAAAAAATGCAAAAATAATGTACTTGCCGACGAAAGTAACGTTGCGAATGTACTGGAGCAGATGCGCCCCTGGCGGTGCGGGGCTCAAAGATTCGCACAGATGATGTGACGTGTTCGTCGCTCTCACGCACTCGTCCTCGATGAGATCGTGAACAGCGTGTGCCATCGCGTACACCGCATCCACTGTGCAACACCAATGTATTTCATTCGATCGTTCCGAAATTTCGAAGCAGTTGTCCCAACCTCGCACAAATTTTATACGGTCTATCATGATTGCGATTTATCCGAAAATAAAACGTAACATCTCGTACGATATTACCATTTTTCATTAAAAAAATACAATTCACTTCGAAAAGTTGACGCTTTGTATTCTTGTCACGTTTCGTGCTTTTTGAAATATTTACGCAGAAAATGTATATTTTGCGACCCCGAAATAATACTCTAATGTTTTTATTTTAATCTATAATGTTTCTACTTAATATGTGGCTTTATAAGCCTACTCTGATAAGAATATAAAACTAAAGTGATTGTAACGTAAAAATGATCATAAATGCGAAATTAAAAAAAAAAATAAAAAGTGTCCTGAATTAAGGGAAGATATACACCTCGGAGCCGAAAAAGGGTCATTTTTGTGAATTTTTTCAAGAAAAACTATTTGAAATTTCGGATTGGGGTTTTAATTATCTAAAAGTATATACATTCAAAAATATGTTTAATTTTCTTTATTTAAAAATATCAAATATGTACAAGGATATTGTATATGATACATAGTTCATTTGTTCTTAACAATTATCTGACGATTTTTTAGGCAAATTTTTGGAAAGTAAAAAATGTCGTCAGATAATTGTCAATAACAAATGAACTACGCAATATAAAAAAAAATCCTTCGTACTTCCATACACAATGTATTTTTCAAGATATATTCATCATTTCAAGTGAATCGGTTGAAAATTGCCTGAGTTATGTTTCCGGCCAACTTAAAAAATACAGTTTTGAGATAATCGCTGCACAGCCGCCATTTTGAAATTAATCGCTTCAAAAAAATTATTGTCGATAGTCACTGATATGTATGATAAACACCCTTTTTTGTAATCTCGATTTATTTTGTAGTTTTTCTGAAGAAAAAAAATCCCCAAAAAGCCTATTTTTTCGGCCTCTAGAGTGGCCTAGCCCTTTAATTCCACTAGTTCATTTGATTATATATATACACACAATATCCTTACACACAAATATAAGTAAAAACATGTCGTCATTTTTGTTTTCATCATTTGCTCGTTTTTCTCACGACTTCTCGGTGCACGAGCAGTGCAAATGTTGACAATGCAAAAGCATGTCGAATTTGGTCGAAGCTGCCGTGTCTCGTGAGTGCGAAACTCGCGTGTAATTACATTTGGCAGGGGGAAGAGAATGCTCAGGAGAAAATGGAACGACGTACGATGCAGGATGTTACTGTGAGGATCATTATTTCGCATTTCGCGTCAAAAGTATTCTCCCTGTGTCGTTGGTAAATCCACTTTCAACTTGTCTCTTTTGTGGATTTCAGCCCTTGTCACTTCGTGACCCTCGTCGCGAATTTCGGAATTACGAAGAAGCGCACAACATTTAATTTGATTCGTGTACAACACCTTGAGGAGATTGAAAGAAGCAACAAAAAAGTCTACGTCACTAGGGGGAAGTATGATAAAAAAAAAATAATGTAAAATTGTAGGTAATTGATCGTTCGAGTTGGAAGAGACAAATGACTGGAGGCCGCGATAAGAAGGTCGTAGGGTGAAAAGGTTATCAGGAACAAGGTGCGATCTTAAGTATTTATTTTCGGGGGTGCAAAAGAATGAGCGGTTTTCCTTTATCGAACGAGCCCGATGCACGTGTATCTTCGAGCTTGTATAGGGTTGTTAATGACCACACGCGACAAAAGCCCTTGTCCCTTATCTATTAGTTCACACAGCCGCGCCACTGTGCGAGCTTTAATAACGGAAATCCCATTTCTCGAAATGCTCCGCTGGATACTTCCTCCTGTACTCTACGCACGGGCTCTTTCGTGCAAAATGTACACTAGACTGGCCAGAAAAAATGGAAATGTTATTTTTTTAAATTTTGTTGACAATGTTGAGAATGACGAAAAATAAGTGCTGACCAAATTTCAGCCCTTTATATAAATATTTAGAGGACCATCATCGCGATTTTCCATTTCCCATTCATTTAACGTGGTAAAAGTTTTGTTTGCCGCTTCTGAGCTCTATAACTCGCCTACGGAAAAACACACGGAAACGCCCAAAAGTATTGTTGATGGAAAATTTCACGCTCTACAAAAAAGGTCCTCAGCCTTCATACGATTAATTCACTCGTTCAAATTTTATTCAACATTAAAGTTGAATCGATGATAAATTTCATGATTTTGTGAGAGTTTTGGGGACATTTTCGACAAAATTATTGATTTTTTCTTGTTGTTTTTTCTGATTCATCTTGGAAAGTATTGTATCGTTTTTGAATTATTCCCTGCACATTTTTTTTTTATCATGCTATGGGAATTGATGTTGGTGTAAGAATACATTATTGTAGTAATGTACTTTTAAATAACAATAAATTTATATGTATTAGGAATTTTAGAAACTATCTAGGGAATAATTCGGAAAGGATACAATACTTTTTAAGATGAATCAGAAAAAAAAATCAATAATTTCGTTGTAAAAGTTTAAAAGTTTCACAAAATCATGAAATTTATCATAGATTCAACTTTGACGCTGAATAAAATTCGAACGAGTGAATTTATCGTATGAAGGCTAAGGACTTTTTTTTTGTAGAGCGTTACATTTCCTATAAAACGATGTTTTGGGCATTTCCGTGTGTTTTCTCGTAGGCGAGTTATAGAGCTCAGAAGCGGCAAACAAAACGTTTACCATGTTAAATGAATGGGAAATAGAACATCGCGATGAGGGTCCTCCAAATATTAATATAAAGGGCTGAAATTTGGTCAGCACTCATTTTTTGTCATTCTCAACAATATTTACAACAAAAATTTCAATTGAAAAAAAAAATTAATCTTTTGGGCCAGTCTAATGTACACGAAAACAAAAAAAAAGTAGTTTTTTTTAATACTCGTCTAATTCACAGGGCGACAATTATGATGGCCATGTGTTTTTCATGGCTCTTGCTCAGCGATTTTGCGACCGAGAAAAATATGATTTTCACCAGTTTTTTCAAGTCCTTAAAAAATATATATAAAGCGCATTTTTGCGATGAGTAGTATTTGCCAGCAAAAAAAATAGCATTCTGGACAAAGATCGAAATTCCATTTTGAGTACGGTAGAATGAAGATAATTAAATTACGAACACGAAGCACACCTGAATTTTTTTTCTGCATCCCGTTATTGGGATAAAAATGATCAAAGATGCATTCTAAAGTCGACACATGGAATTTAGTTTCATTTAAAAGAAGTTTTTTAAGAGTGTTTCATATTCGGAATTTAATTATCTTTATTCTGCTCAATTAATAATGGAACTTTGATTTTTTTCCACAATGCTCCATATTTTTTGGCGAATACTACTCATCACAAAAATACGCTATATTTTTTTTCGAAGGGCATTTGAAAAACTATTTGATTTCATATTTTTCTCGGTTGAGAAATTTCCGCGTCAAACGAACATCAAGAGAGACACATTTCAGGGAGAAGAATTTATGTGAATCGGGATACGACATTCTACATTCGTCGAACAAAAATATAGCCCATATATAAAAAGGGGATACATATATATATATATGTATATTATATCACTACCGCTCAAAAGTTTGGATACACCAGTAGATATTTTTTGCCGCACTAAAAGTTAGATAGCTCCGTCAAAAAAGAAGGTAACCAAATTTAACAAACGGCGTTTTGAAGGGAACAAATTCAGCTCTGTTTTTCTTTTTTCGACCCGTTACGCACTTTTGTGCGTGACCGTTTTTCGGCTATTTTTCGACCATCGAGAATTGGGCGCATAACTTGATTACGTTGACTTGTTCAACGTTGAAATTTTGTCTCCTTGATATCATGGGTGTAAGGAAATTACGCTTCGATCAGTTTTTGAACTTTATTGCGCCGTAACCCAAACAAACTCTCTTTCGACACCTCTCATACTCTCTCTCTCTCTCATACTCGGGCGTTCGTGTCTTGCGCATTCTAGTGGCGCGTTTACATACTATCGGAACATAACTCATGGAATTTGTTTTTGTCATTTTCTTCCATGATAAACTTGAAAGGGTAGCGGAAGCTCCATTTTCGGTTTTTGAAAGCTTCGTACGATTTTTTTTTGCAAAGTTATTTCATTTTTGGCTAAAAAAGACAAATTTTGGAAAATGCAATGTACTTCAAGAACTATAGGGTTTAAGAGGAAATGTCAAAGATGTAAAAACTTGCGTAAGTTTATACTGGACCACCTGGAATTTGATTTGAAAAAGTCTTTGCGTTTTATCAACAAAAATAAAATAAAAAAAGTAGTCTTTTTATTTTATTTTTGGTGATGAAACGCAAAGACTTTCTTTCCAACCTTATATATATATATATATATATATATATATATATATATATATATATATATATATATATATATATATATATATATATATATATATATATATAAAGTCTTTGCGTTTTATCAACAAAAATAAAATAAAAAAAGTAGTCTCTTTATTTTATTTTTGGTGATGAAACGCAAAGACTTTCTTTCCAACCTTATATATATATATATATATAAATATATATATATATATATATATATATATATATATATATAAGGTTGGAAAGAAAGTCTTTGCGTTTCATCACCAAAAATAAAATAAAAAGACTACTTTTTTTATTTTATTTTTGTTGATAAAACGCAAAGACTTTATATATATATATATATATATATATATATATATATATATATATATATATATATATATATATATATATATATATATATGGGTAGATCGCAATCATAATTAAAATGTCAAGTAAAACAATTAAGTCAATTAAGCCAATGAGTCCACTTTATAATTGTCACCCTGTATTTTTTTTGTATTTGATAATTCGCGTTTTTTCGAGCAATTAGCAAATCAATTAGCTTGCAAATGGTTTCTGTATTTTGTTTATCTCAGTGTGAAATTTTTTTTTAGTGTGAACCGCGTTTTTTACTTTGTTCGCCAACGTGCATCGGGGAAAGAGAGAAAGAGAGAAAAGAGAGAGAGGAGTGAAAAGTACAAAAAAAAATGAATAGGGACACAGCAAGCTCAATTTTACATGGACAAGCCCGCACACAATTCTCTTCATCGAGTTATATGTTACCGGATGACAGACGCAAAAGCTGCTCGTCCCTGTCTCTCCTAACGACACTTTTGGCTGTGGTGTAAAGGAAGACGAGATCTCGGGATGGGCCGCCCGGGACGTCGACATTCGAGGTGGTAAAAAAAATGGAATCCGAAAGAAGAAAAATGACACCGACAATAAGCGAATGGGGAGAAGGATTTTTTTTTCTTTCTTCTTCTCCTTGTTTTCTTTGTTCATGGATTCTCGTTTCCGGAGTCTATTTATTTCCAGTATATCCCGATACTCGCTGAAAATAAAAAGCTTCGCGTTCGTACAAAAGAATTCTATCGTATCCTGCTCGCGTTGCAAATTGGAGCCTTTTTCTATTCACGTTTTACCGAGACCAGAAATTCACGTATGTCGGAGTTCCATATTTCCATATACTTGTGACGTTATAGATTCTTTTTTTTAACGTGGATCAAGTAATAGCGACGGAGAAAACGTTCGATGCTGTCGACGAACGAGAGTTGTACATTTTAAAATCATTATTCGTTTTTGCGAATATTTGCGACGGAGACAATCGGGATGTGACGAAAATATTTGATGGCGTATATTATGAATGAGTTTGAAAAAAAAAACCATGGCTTATTGATTGCAGATTTTCAATAATTGATTAGTTGTGCTCAGAGAGATGAATTTATGATTTCGAAGTTTGCATCTTCGGAACGCAACGAAAGTTTATGGCACTATTTTTGGCATAATTTGGGCTACGAAAATCACTCGAATGTTTTTCAGAATTCATATGAGAGAAAACTAGCTTGAATTTTCAAGAAAAGAAATTGGGTGATGAAGAAAATGAAGAAATAAAAAATGTAAAAGAATATTCGCTGCATTCTAAAAATGCAAACTTCAACATTGTAGTAATTGACTGATATGTTGAAGAATGATATCGCCAATGTAATAAATTTCAAATTATATATACATATATATATATATATATATATATATATATATATATATATATATATATAAATTATTGTGTGTGTGTGTAAAAAATTAATACTTTTGTATGTATAATCAATATTTATGTACGAGTAACATGAATTTTTTAATATTCCACAATTATATCTGTGAAAATGGTACAAAATGAAAAAGTACGTGTAATATTGATTTCGAAAGTTTTTCATATACATATAATAATGAAATAATCCAAAATTCATATATTTATATAATTTCTTATTTTATTTTCCAGCGTTCCAACCCTTGCGAGTTTTTTCGTTCGCCCTTCGCAATGGAAGCCTTTCTATCACTCTCTACCCGCACTCCGCTAACCTAACCTAACTTCCGTTGCGTCCACAGCCGTCTCAAGCTACTCGTTTGGATGCCGGCTACAATGTGCAGAGGAAAAAATAAGCCATTCCATTTTTAAAAAAACATCGATCACCTTGCAAAGACCAAAAATCTGAACGGGGCCCGGTTGAAGTTCTGAACTTTGAATGATCAGAACACTCAAAGCTACGAAAGAATTTTACAGGAAAGACCAAAACTCCGAAAATCTGAACACCGTCAAAATAATTCGGCTATGGAAGTTTTAAAAGTTTCAAAATTTTCTATAAATCGACGAATTATTTCTAGAATTTTTATTTATTAAGAAGTGATTTTACGTCAATTTTAAAATTTGTCTAGACAATGTTATACGTTCTGCATCATTTACAGTCAACTGCGTAGACTTTCGCTGGCATGATCTTGATGAACCTTGTAATTTCGGAACATTAAAATTAGGAATTTTAAACCGTGGCGCATTCAAAGTTTGGAATTTCAACCCGGCCCCCATGTCAAGATCATCTCAGCGAAACACAGTTGACTGTAAATGATGTAGAACGTATAACATTGTCTAGACAAATTTTAAAATTGACGGAAAATCACTTCTTAAGGCCTTAGGCCATAGTGACGGGTATAAAATCATGTGCGAATTGGACAATTTTTTTTCGGAAGAAAAAGTTATTTACTCATAAAATTAATTACACATCTATTTAGTATGAATATCAAGCTGTTAGAAAATATATATATATATATATATATATATATATATATATATATATATATATATATATATATATATTTATTGTTTTTTTGGATGTACAAAATGGCCGATTACTAATATTTTCTTTTGTTATCTTTTTGTTAGGTCCTCCGCGGTGTGACATTTAGCATCCACAATTTTTTACCTAGAACAACGAACAAAAATTCTCGTCAATTTACATTAGAATACCTAGAGAAATACGTACGGAATTTAACAAATATTTTTTTATTCAAAAGTTGTAGGTATGTGAACTTGAGAAATGAATGTTCAGTAAAAAAATTTGTTATAGCTGCTCATAAACTGCTCATAAAATGTTTTCGATTAAACAGAAATTCCTTACGTACTTCTCTGCGAAATGCAATTAGGAACATAACTTTCAAATTTAAAGTAAATCGAGTTAAAATTGTTGAAGTTATTTGTCACGCCAATTGGAAAAAAGCTGTTTCGAGAAGTTTCGAGTAGTTGGTCATCGAAAAAAAATATATGTTTTGAATGCAATGAAATGCAATTAGGAACATAACTTTTTTTAGGAACAGCAATAAGCAATCAGAAACAGGCACTTTTTTTGGGAACAGCAATAATAAGCAATTAGGAACATAAATTTTGAATGCATTGAAATGCAATTAGGAACATAAATTTTAAATTTGAAGTAAATCGAGTGAAAATTGTTGAAGTTATTTGTCACGCCAATTGGAAAAAAGCTGTTTCGACAAGTTTCGAGTAGTCGGCCATTTTGTACATCGAAAAAAAAAAATTCTAACAGCTTGATATTCATACTAAATAGATGTGTGATTAATTTTACAAGTAAATCACTTTTTCATACGAAAAAAATGGTTCAATTCGCACAAGATTTTATACCCGTTACTGTGTCCTAAGGCCTTAATAAAAAAAATCTATAAATAACTCGTCGATTCATTGTAAATTTTGAAACTTTAAAAATTTCCGTAGTCGAATTACTTCGGCAGTGTTTAAATTTTCGGAGTTTTGGTCTGTCGTGTGAATTTCTTTCGGAGTTTTGATCTTTCGGGGTAGTATTCTTCCGAAGTTTTGAGCGTTCTGATCATTCAAAGTTCGGCAATTCAACCCGGCCCCATCTTGAATTCCGGAAAATAAAAATTCGGAATTATAAATCGTCGGAGCATTCAAAGTTCGGAATATCAACCCGGCCCGACTGTGGACCACTGGCATACACTTTTCTTTTCAGGAAACTCCCAAGAAAGAAGTCCAATGGCGTCAAATCGCCCGATCTTAGTGGTCAGTTCACATTACAATTAACTCGCGGTGCGAGATAACCCAACCATGAAACTTCGTCCACCCTAACCAAGCGGTAACAAAGCAGCCAACAACAATTTCTGTGCGTTGCTCGATCGTGCAATTCTCCATGACTGAACCTCAATACTTCCTGATGCCAGTTGTCAAAGATTGCTACTCTACGTTCGCCACAAAAAAAAAATGGCGCGCAATTAAAACGTCAGATCACTTTGAGACACCCCTTACATGTACGTGAAGATTAGCAAATGTATAAACGTACCAACAAAGGGTACGAGTCCTTCTTGATCGTACTCGACGAGTTCCTCGTCTCCGGTGCATCGCTTCACCACGGCCTGGGCGTTCGGGCCGAAGCTGCATTTGTGATGCTGCGCCCAGAATTCACGAAACCATACGTTGCGGCAATTTATCATTTTCCCCGGATGCCTCGGATGCGGGAGGTTCTTGTGGGTCTGCCCGTTGCACTCGTCGCCCATTCGCGGACGTAGGCTCTGATAGTACGTGTCGAAATCTGACGGGGACAAAGAAAGCGGCAAATTGGAACTCGTCTTTTCTCATCTTTGTTTCTCGCCCACCGGCGAATTGCAATCGGCACAAACGTCCGTTCTATTTTCACGTCTGTCGTTTATAGTTCATAAAAATATGCGCCTCGTTTCTACGAGGGAACAAAAATAAAAACAAATTCGAAGATCATATATCGTGGGCTGTATGGCTGCGCGGGGTGCGGTAAACACGAGAAATTGTGCACGAGCTTATTTCCTTATTCGATGATCAATCGCATACGACACAATTGCTTCCTCGTTGGGGACGCGGGAGGAGCGCCGAATTTTCAGTACTTTCGATCGCATGATTGAAATAAGATTCGTACGATTTATTTGACAGAGAGAGAGAGGGAGAGCGGGAGGGAGAGGGAGAGAGAGAGGGGGCTAACGCGAGTATTACACTCAGTAGCAAAGCGAGCAAAACGCGGGGTGGCTTCATAAATCGATTCCGATGTTGCGCGTTGCGTTACAGCGCATATGCATCCAGGTGCACTTTAGCAACCTGAAGCCTCGTTCGAGGATCTCAAATTTGGTGTACTGGGGTTACCCTTAGATCGGCAACGTGTGCTGAATTCACGGGCTGCCCAAAGCTCCCCTGCTTTCCCAGCAACTACTATTAGCTGACATCGTCGCAAAATGAATTTATCATCTGTAGTTCCATTTTGTGTATTTATGCCACTTTCGGTATTCACCTCGTTTTATGAGGAAAACAAAATTGTGCCTATTTGATTTTTGTTTGTGTGAAGTAAGTAGATTTTTTGGGGAATCAAATTTTTCGTATTGCATTCTATTATTGAAATGACTTACTTTAAATATATTTATTTGTTCAAATCAAAATATAGTCAATAACGTCTAATAACTAAGTATTTTATTTGATCCTAATAAATATGTGATTCGGTTTCATCTGCTCACAAAACAATTTAGTTGAATCCATTAAATGAATCTATTTGATTTTTTTTAAATTTAAATTAAATAGAATTTTCGTAGAGTCAACCATTTTTCAATTTGATTAAATGGTCTTTATTGCAACACACATTTCAAAGAGGTGTGGGGGTAGAGAGGGTGGAGAGAGAGAGGAATTCTATATTCTATATATATTCTATATATATATATATATATATATATATATATATATATATATATATATATATATATATATATATATGAGGAATTCCACGTCACTTCAGCCCGTAAAAAAAAATAATACACAGATAATTTTGAAACATCGAGTTACTTCATTGAAAGATATTCACTGAGTGTCGAAATTTTTTAAAAATTTGTCACGTTTTTTCTCATTCATTACCATTTTTTAACATTTTTCCATTCAAATGGCTGTATCTTTGGCAGGATTTAACGTATTTTAAATTCGTAAAAAATGAAAACGTGCGTCTATTTCTAGCCTTCCAGAAAAAAAATTAATTTAGATATTATTGAGCAAGTCGAACGTCCGTTTCAGGGCAAAATATGCAAAAATATTTTTTTTCTCAAGAAAAGACACTCGTTATTTTATTTTTTTTAAATTTCCCCGAATTGTGAATACGAAAAACGGATTTTTAGTATTTTTTATATTATGGGATTCCTAAACACCGTGAAGTAACAGCTATTTTTATTTTAATTTTTTTAAAATTAATATTCGATTGAGGAGTGTGGAGCACTCCACACTCAATACATATGACATATATGTCATATGTATTTCAAAAACCTGGTAAACATACAGCGAGTGCTACACACTCTTCAAGCGAATTTTAATTTAAAAAAATAGCTGTTACTTCACGGTGTTTAGGAATCCCATAATATAAAAAATACCAAAAATCCGAATTTCGTATTCACAATTCGGGGAAATTTAGAAAAATAAAATAACAAGTGTCTCTCCTTGAGAAAAAAATATTTTTGCATATTTTGCTCCGTAACGGACATTCGACGTGCTCAATAAAATCTAAATGAATTTTTTTCTGAAATGCTAGAAAAAGACGCCCATTTTCGTTTTTTTACGAATGTAAATACGTCAAATCCTGCCAAAGATACAGCCATTTGAATGGAAAAATATTAAAAAACCGTAATCAACGAGAAAAAACGCAGAAATTTTTAAAAAATGTCGACACTCGGTGAATATTTTTCAATAAAGTAACTCGATTTTTCAAAATTATTAGTGGGTTTTTTTTACTGGCTGAAGTGACGTGGAATGCCTCATATATATATACATATAGGTTATGTTAGAAAAATATATGTGTTATTGCATGTTATTCGACAAAACTCTCTAATTATCGTAATGATATTAACTAATTGATATAGTTTGTGTGATACAGCAAATATTTATAGGAATTCATTTGGTCTCTTAGCCATATCTGCGACTAAGATGAAACAAGCACTCGGTAGCATAGGAGCAGCGTGCGTAGCTATGAGTAGGTATGTTCTAAGTTCGATTCCCAAATAGGTAAAATATTTTCTTCGATAGAAATAATCTCAAAAGGCCAGGGAATTACGAATTACGATACAAAATCGTTGTCGTATAACCCTCAATTAAGTATTTCTTTTTATTTTGGATTTATGAAATATTTTATGTATATAGTACACTTAGATTTACAGTGTACATTGCACGCAGAGATTTAGTTGAATCGAATCTTTATTTATTCAATTTGAATATATTTAATATTCGAAAAAAAATAGCGGAAACAAATAAAAAATATCTTTGAAACAAATAAGATCGCAGTAGGCCGTGAGCCAAGGAAAAAACCTATTTGATTTGAATAGATCCTATTCAAATTAGTTTTTTTTGAGGAGTGTAAGCAGCGAGAAAAAAAAAACAAAGTTCTACACCGGAATAAATAAAGCACCCTTCGCCCCATTTATTTCACATGGTAATTTGCGCACTTTATAGTGTTCAGTACTATATTGGTGTACATTCAATGTTGGAGAATCCGTTCTGGAAGTTTCAATTGTATGCAATCCCGTACATCGTTGAGCTTTTTTTGGGTTACTCCACGTGCGGTTGGAAATAAAGGGAGTTGAAAAATCGGCTATTCAATGTGCCTCGATTGAAGCTGATGTTTTCTGCCAAAGGAATGAAACTTCGTTGGATTGAAACGAACTTTCGAACGTGGTCTGGAGTACCGATCACTAGCAGATCGCAGTTTCGAGCTTGCGCGTTTAGTTGCCGATGGGGCGGCGGAATAGGGAGAGAGTTAAGGCCTTGTGTGGCTTTGAAAAAAAGAAACAAATTTATCTTTTTATTTTTCATTAGATTGCATTATGTATAAACTTCCCAGAAGGGCATAGTTCATATGTACACTGCAAAAAAAAATCGTTCGTCCATCCAAAATTCAGTTGATTTAACAAAATGTTTTTTTAAATGCGTTCAACTTGATTTTTGGTTGGCATAAAACACGTTTTGTCAATTTAACTGATAGTTTTAGTTATGTGCACTGTAGTTTATTTAGCATGTCTGAGCAACTGTTAAAATAACAAAGGTTCGAGACAACAAAATGCATTTTGCACATTCCATGATTTTGTTTTCTCAACGTATAAACATCCCAACAATGATATGGTCCGAAAAAAATTATTTAAAAACTTTAAACGCTTTTTTCTAGAGACCATGTTTTCCAAATCTCGTTGAAATCGTAGCTTCTACAATTTTCAACCGATTGACTTCAAATTTGAACTGTAGCATCTCAGATAGATTTTCTAGCGAAGTACGTACGCTTGGTACGAACGATCAATAATTACGATTTTTGTTAACAAATTAAGGCTGTTTTAGACGAAAATGCGATGTTTTTTATTTCAAATTGGGGCAAAATTTGCAAAAATAAATCATAATAGCTGGTAAAATTCATGTTAATTACGAAAAAAAAATTCTTTTTTATTTCAGGTGCCCCCGTGCATCTCCAATAGCCGCGTTGAGATTGGCCGAGGCTGCCTCGCGAGGCAGCCTCGGTACGTATGCTTCGAGGCCGGCGACCCAAACAAACGATGCGCGTCTTCATAGTGCGAGGCGGTGCCGCGCGACGCTGCCTCGATTCTTGCCTCGGCTGGTCTGGACACGGCTATTGAGTTCGCCCGTCGAAGCCCCGAAAAAAAGAGTCGTTCTTTTTCCACCGGCCACTAGGTCGCCATTTTGGTTTTCATTAAAAAATTAAAAATTTATTTGAGTACCTACAGATTCGTTAAGCAAACACTCCAAACCTCATTTTGATTGATTGAGGCCTCAGGCCTCAAGTAACGGGTATAAAATCATGTGCGAATTTAACAATTTTTTTTCGTATGAAAAAGTGATTTACTCATAAAATTCATTACACATCTACTTAGTATGAATATCAAGCTGTTAGAAGAAATATCTATTTTTTATCGATGTACAAAATGGCCGACTACTAATATTTCCTTTTGTTATCTTTTTTTTAGGCGCTGCGTGACATTTGGCATCCACAATTTTTGACTCAGAACAAAAACAAAAATTCTCGTCAATCTACATTAGAATACCTAGAGAAGTACGTACGGAATTAAAAAAATATTGTTGTATTCATAAGTTGTAGGTATTTGAACTTAAGAAATGAATTTTCAGTGGAAAATTTTGTTATAACTGCTCATAAACTGCTCATAAAATGAAAAGTTTTCGATTAATCAGAAATTCCGTTCGTACTTCTCTGCGAAATGCAATTACGAACATAACTTTTAAACGTAAAGTAAATCGAGTGAAAATTGTTGAAGTTATTTGTCACGCCAATTGGAAAAAAGCTGTTTCGAGAAATTTCGAGCAGTCGGCCATTATGTACATCGAAAAAAAAAAAATTCTCGCCAAATTTCGAGTTTTTGTACTTAAAAATGAATAAAAATGAATTCAATTTAAAAAAATGTATTTCACGACTTTATTTATCAAGCCCAACAACTTGTATATTCATATGTTTTATAAAATCCTCAAAAAAAATCGCGAAAATAGCCTTTTTCGGGTCTCCAAAGTGGACTGGCCCCTTAAGCGAAGTTTCAAAAAAAATCCCAATAAGCCTTGTGTTCCGACCATCCAAAGGTATGCGAGGCTTTAAAGATAGACTTGCATTCGCGTTGATAAACACTCGAGGAATAATTTTCCACTTGGAAAGACATTGGAAATCGTTTTCCAGTGGAACGGTCAATCGAGATTTCCATTGATAAACGTGAGGATGATCCGGTCGTAATATAATCCCGACGGTACGGACGAGCAAAACGTTTCTCCTTTAATCACGATTATTCCGAGAAACTTTTGTAATTGAAGGATTTTCGTCGCGTATTATTGATCGAAAAGCCTTATTAAATTGATGATATCCAGTGGAAAGGATGCGTGAGAAGGATAGTGCGCGCGAGATGGATAGAACGAGGAGAGAGAGAGAGAGAGAGAGAGAGAGAGAGAGAGAGAGAGAGAGAGAGCACTTTGACAGTAGAAAAGCTCCGAGGAAAGCGCAAGCCCTTTTCTTCCCTCTTTCCTTTCATATTCCGGAAAATCGTCATGCTCCCCTTTGGGGGAAAAAAATCCAGCGTTCCTCGCCGGGTTCGAAGATTAATCGAAGCGACGCGTCAGTGGATGAGGATTCAGGGCCGTTAACAGCTTGCGATGAGTACGAGGCTGTCAGGGATGACGTCCACGAGCCGAGAGTGCCTCGAGAGTAGCACGCAATGAGGGAAAATCTTTCCAGAATAAAAATACAACGAATGGATGCGACCGAGAAAAAATCAAGAACGAACGCAAGAAAAAAAAACAAATACACATATTCGCTAATAATCGCATGATCAGCGAAGAAAATGGGGGTAATTATGTAACATCAAAAACCAGAAGTACTGTACAAAAAATGGATTTAAAAAATCCCTAGTTCCCCAGACAAATATAAATATAATTATCGAGCTCTGGCGGTGAAGTGACACGTGCGGAGTAAACGTCAAAGAGATGTCAACGTAAAAGCTCGCAAGGGCATACGGAAGAACGTGAAAAATAAAAAATTACTTAAGGCGGGATATACATTTACATCGATCAAAAAATCGATTCCTTTTTTTTCTCTAAACGATAGAACTATATATGTAGAATATTGTCCCAAAGTTTCAAAACGAAATTCGAAAAACTTCGAACGTTACAGCCCGTCAACGCTGTGCCTCACCGCTTGGATTCGGAGCGGACGTCAACTTCAAACGCATTTTTTTAAAACTGCATTATCGAAATTGACGTGCAAGATTACTCAAAAACTATTAAGGTGCTATACCAGTGTGTGTCTTCGAAAAAATCGATTTTTTGTTGTCTTTTTCGACAGTTTATACTTTCAAGAATATCATTATCATTTATATGATTTATATCAATATTATTTTATCTTGCAAAAATCGATAGTTAAATCTTTAAACGCGTTTTTCTCGAAATGAGATTTTTCCAATTTGCTGACATTGTAACTCAAAGAGCAATTATCCGATTGACTTGAAATTTTAACTGAGTACTCTTGAATATATTTACTCTACAATGACGTAGGATATTTTTGATTGGATGAAAATTGACGATTTGGCATTGAAAAAATTACTATTTTATAGGCAAGAAAACAGACTTTTTTCATAACTACGCCATTTTGTTAGATTTTGATGTTTTTCGAAAACCCTACGTCATTGTACAGGAAATACCTTCCAGTTTGACATTTTTTCCCTTTTCGGTTTCAGCTACTCAATCGGCCGGAATCATGTCAGCAGTGGAGGAACTATTTTTTTTACGCCTCCGAAGACAGCGCATAAGTCGCTTGGATCTCAATATTTTTCTATGAAAAAATTATGTAACATTGGTCAAATATAGCCAAATATATTATTAATTTTCCGCAACATTTAATTGAGTACTTTTATTCCAAAAAAATCCCGAAAATCACCCAAATTTTCACCGTCCACACTGGTATAGCCCCTTAAGCCGATTGGGTTCAAACTTAGTAGAAATATTGATAATAATTGGTACCTCCTACTTGGCGAGAATTGTTTTTGAAAAACTGGAAAAAAAACGACCTTTTTAGTCCACATTTTACAGAAATGTTGCGTGAAATGTTGATTTTTTTGTTGTAAATGCGTGCCATTTTCTTAAATTTGCATTTTCTTCATTTTAAATACTGTCACATAGAAACTATACATGTTCTAACTGAAAAAATGTTTGAACTTTTTTGCAAATCAAAGTCTACGGGAAGCTAGACTGCACGTCTAGACTATACTTAAAGTTTGATAATTGTATAATAAATATTTCTTAGTTTAAGGGGTACCCCCACTTGCAATTTTGAAAAAATCGATTTTTATCGATTAAAAAATCGATTTATTGCATTTTATTTAAGTATAAGTATCTGAGAATATGTCCCGAAAATTTCAAGTCGATCCGAACAAAATTGACTGAGATATGAGCGTTGAAAGAGAAGAATCCGCGTTGAAAGAGCGTTGAAAGAGAAACTTTAAACGCGTTTTTCTCAAAATGGCATTTCTGAAGTCGGTGACCAAGATTACTCGAACACTAATGAACCGATCTTCTTGAAATTTTGCAGGCTTATTTAATACATAAAAATGTAGTCTTTAATCGTTCGATTTTTTTTTTCGAAAAAAATGGCCATTTTATAGCCAAAAAATGGCCGTTTTTTTTCTTTAAAATCGAACCATTAACTTTGACTGTCCGCCATTTTGTGAAAAATGAATATTTTTTAAAATCCTTCGATTAAAGACTAGTTTATACTTATATTTCACTAAATCCAGCCGCATTTTTTTTTCAGATGATCCACTTCGCCGCAATGTTGGTCACCGCAAACCGTGTATATAAAAACATTATTTCATTGACGGCCATTTGCCACTAAACAATGTAATATTTTTCAATAAAAAAATTACTGAAAGTTCTTCAAGAAGTGTTCTTTAAGATGGTATATTGATCGATTAAAAAAGTTTTGTAGTTTTCTTTACAAAAATTCATGAAAAAGGCCTTTTTTTGCGCTACAAGTGGGGGTAACGCCTTAAAAGATCCCTCAATATTCCTTATTTTTTCCAGTCTAAATGTATATCCCGCCTTAACTGACTGGAAAGTTGGCCCGACTCTCGTTAATCGACTCGACGATGAGCCACGATCGTAATCGGCACGAAAAAAAAAAAAAACAATTTCCCGATCACCACGCCATCCCTCCGGATAGTAATTATTTCGAAGAAAGAATTGTAGCCAAGGAACACGGGATAAGTCAGTGTGAATGATAGTTCCAGTTACTTAACGGGGCAGATAAATGGTAAGTATATAGTGAGAACGACCGACACGACTCCACTCGACCTTCAAGTTACCAGTTGACTGTAATTGCATCGCCAGTGCTATAACGTTGAAAGTTTCCACGGTAAATTACCGATCTTCGCCCATTGGGGCTAGTTTGTCTGTCGTCTCTGACTGAGAGAGACTCGTCCCTCGGGAGGAACCGGCGCGTTCGTTCTATATATGTAGGAGCTTTCCCACAGTCACCGAGTAACACAATTCCCCAGCCTTTATTTTTCCGCTGTGCTCCATAGTGTTGTCAAAGCGTTTGAGAATTTTTTCGCATTCAACCGATCCCCAACACTCTCGAAAGAAAATACTGAGAAAATGTTGAAAGAACTGCATCATTTTGCACGTTGTGAACGAGTACTTTGATCGAGCATATTCGGATCTTTTCCCATAGACACAATGTGAGTTTAAGATTCGATTTTACATTAATTTTCATGTCAATTAATGAGAAAACATTATTTTTTTGCCTCCGGTTGAATGCTAAAAAAATGTATTGAGACTTTAAATAAGTTCTTGCTGTTTTCCAACAGATGGCGTTACGGGATCTGCGTGGGTGTAGTTTAAGGAGGTGGCTCAGCTATCGCGAAATAGTAAGAATTGGCTGAAATTTATTGACGATATTTGCGAACAGGTGTTGTGACTCCGTGTAAAATTTCAAGTACTTCGTCTGCGCGATTGTTGAGCAATTAATTATTGAAGTTAGGCTCTTATACACGGGCGACATAGCAAAAGCTTCATGAGAACTCCAATACGACTGTCACAACATAATAAAAATAGTAATAATTGAATGGAAATAGGCGAAAAACATTCTTGAGATTTTTATGAATAATTTCAACAAAGAGTACATCGTTTTGTCTGTCTCGTTATCGGGATATTCGTGAAATAAAACAGGAAATTTCAGCTGATTCGCGTAAAACGATAAAGCGCCCTACGGCACGTGGCAACGCTGCTGTCAAGTCGGCCATTTTGAATAGGCGCCAAAATTTGAAACGCACAAACTATTGCTTCCTTGCTATAAATTTCTTACCGCGGTTTCATAAAGAGTATTTAAATATTTTGAATCATTCTTTACAGCAGCTGCAGTGCATGTGTTTCGACATAACCTTCAAATCAATTATGCGTCGTCCCTCGACTGCGCATTCATTTGCCGGCTCAACTACTTTTTTCCGCCGCTTTCCAGCTTGTACTCGCTCCAACCGTCGATTGTACTGTTTTTCGGTTTGCATTTTTCCCTTCCATCTTTTCATTTTCGCCGAACAAAAAAAAACGGAATTCGCGGAGGATGTTTGACAGCTACGCGCTCACGATGTGGCGTTCGTATCTGAGCTCAGTGATACCAGTTACTGAGAACTGAATTGCGCGTTTGCCACAATTAAAAATGGTTAATAACTTATTCGCGATGTAAATGAACAGGAAGATTAATAACATTTCTAAACAGTCAGTTATATGCATTCCTCATATTTATTAGCTGAAATTTATTTATTTTACGTAACCGGAAATTCGATTATTCAGGGTTGGCAGCACGTCGATTACAGGCGTCCGTGTTTAAGCATATGCGTTCCCCTCCTGCCGCCTGCCTCGCAAAGACCCTGAGCAGCATCTTTAAGATGGTAACGCCTCTATAAAGAAGTACTATGAGCATGCTTGAAATTCAGTGTATGTCATTTCGCCGAGGTGAAAACCTCGAAGTGAAAGTTTTATTTTTCATAGTGTTAAGCATGTCAAATTTCGTGCCAAAAAAGAGTATTTGCGGGGAATTTTACTGGACTACTTTATTTTAAGAAATGTGCAGATGAAACACACAGAATTCTTGTTGAGACTTACGGCGACCATGCTCTGTCGGAAACAACATGCAGAGATTGGTTTAGACGCTTCAAAAATAATGATTTCGATGTGGTGAATTGGGAGCATTCATGAAGACTTCCTATCAGACGCTAGCTAAACCCGCCGAATCATTAGGACTTGACCACACAACTGTTTCGAAACGTTCGAAAGCATTAGGAATGATTTGTTCAAATGAAGCATTAATTTTCACAAAAAAAAACAGCGAGAACTCATTCAACATCCCAATACAAAAGTTCGATCACTGCGCTACAAGTGCAGGCTCTCCCATTTGAATCGATCCACTCAAGCATCTTCAAAACGGTAAGTGGTATTAAGGTATTCCTCTCACAAACCGGAATATTTGACGATTAGATGATTTTCATCTATAATCGAGTAAAAATACATGCCAGTATACTGGTAAAATTTCGAGCCAAGTCACCGAACTTTTAACGAAGAATCACGCCTCTAAAAATCGTCTCATTTGGACGGCGCTTTATGAAGCTGAAGGCCACATTTCTATCAAACAATTCATACACTAAATAACTCTAGATGCCCGATTCAAACTGTTCACACGTGTAAAAAAATCTGAAAATTCCTTAACCACGATAAAAACAGGGGGTCAATGTTTAAAGAATATATTAAGGGGTCTTCTCACTTTAGACTTTTAGGTATTGATATAAAAGTTGTTACACTTAATAAATACACTTTCGAAATGAATAAATAAATTTATTTATTTATTTAAGTCACTATTTTTGGACGCAAATGATAGTTAAAAAATGTCCGAAAAAAATGGTAGGTCTGCGCTGTTGATGAAATCTCGGATACGGATCATCCGAAACAAAAAAATCAAACGGTTTTAGATTCAGTATCTTAATGGCTAGGGGAGACCGAGGAGGGTTGTGACAATTTTTACTTAAAAGAACATATCTCAATAACGAAACATACCACGATTATGAACTCTATGCCTCAATATATCTCAGTCCTTCCTCTTTTAAAAACAGTCATCAAAGTTAATTAAAGTTATGAGGTTTCTCAGAAAATCCGCGAAAACTGAAACTATTCCCTTTGTCACAACTCTCCTATCACCGAGGTAAGTTGTGACAGGTACCGAGGTAAGTTGTGACAGCTGTGTATCTAGACTATATTTGATAGATAAAAATACTTTTATCTGAATTACAAGCAAAACTCACTTTTATTTTTGCATAAAAGTACTTTAATTATCATCAGACAGAATTGTGCTGCAATAACACGAATTATTAACATAACGAGTATTAATAAGTAATTATGGCATAATAACGAGACCAGTCGTTTCAACATCAGTTAAAAATCTTAATAATTGTAGCAACTACAATAATATGGAACATTAACACAACAATTATTAAATCGTTTATAAGTAATTAAGGCATGAGTACGAGATCAGTCGTTTTAAAATCAGTCAAAAATCTTAATTTAATCTGATAAACAGTTATGACAGACTTTCGTGTATAATTATTAGGCATTCTGAAACAAAACAATAGCAATTCAGCATACAACACCAAACCACATGCATAAATAGGTTCCTGACAAAAATGTCATTTTGAAGGCAGACTTCAATTGCCGAATACTTTTTATGTCAAACGTTGGTTATGAGAATTGACTAAAATAAACGAACATTACATATAAACGCAAAAAAAAACATTGTAAAAAGCATGTAAAATAAGCTAACCAGAAAATAAACTTAAATAGGAGAGTTGTGACAGCGTGTCACAACTCTCCTTGGTGCCAAAAATCGCGACCTGGTCAGAATAATAATTCGTAATCTCGAAACAAGATGCAAACACAGCAAGACAATTTTACGCTTTGAAACTTAAAAAACCACACAATAAAAGAAAAAATAGTAAATTCGCATGACTGTAATATATTACAATATAAATACAATCAAAATGTTGGTAAAAAATTTACTTTTCGGTTTTTTTTTTCATGCAGACGTCGTACTGACGCAACCGCTTGCCGCGCGTCTCTGGCGCCTACTGCGTGAAGTAGTGCGCCTCTAAAGAAAGTATCATGCGCTGTTGCCAGCTCGCTAACGGCCCACAGTGGTTCCAAACGCCGAAAAGCTGGCCAAAAATAGGGAAAATCGCGTTACTAAAAATAGGACTTTTTTGTGTGCCATATGTTAGGTTGGTACCTGTACTTTAAGAACGCAGCATTACCAATGCCAATAATACACACTTGTTGGCAGCGTGGCGTCGTGAAGTTAAGGTTAAATTTCGTGAATGTCACGTGTTTTCTGACTTAAACATTTAATTTAGACAAGTTAGTGTTAAATGTTCATGGTGAAGTGAATTGTTTCAAAGAGAGGGATATCTGAGGTTAGTAAAATACGTTTTGTTTGAAATTTTAAGTGCTTGTACATTGTTTATATATTATTGTTTGTAAATCACAAAATTTCGTCATTTTTATGCCACTTTTACTTTCTCATTTTCTCGAAAGTCCCGCTAGATCCCGGGCTGAAATTAATTGCATATGGTAAGGGCATCATAGCACTAAATTATGACGCCAATAACTTTTGCCCGAATTTGCCCGAAATTGAGAAAATGCAATTTGAAAATTTACTTAAAAAAATGGCTAAAAATATGATTCTTAAGTTATATGAAGCCCAATATCGTCAAAAAAAATTTGTTTAAGTTATTTAATGTTGAGTATACATACTACCAATGATTTTGACATTATAAACAATGAATTTGTTATAAACAATAAATTATTTTTTTCAAAAAACTTAATAAATTTTTTTTTCCAAGTTGATTAAATGTCAAATTCTGATTCAGCGACGTCGAAAACCCCTTAATTTTTATTATGGGGTTATTTATTAACCCCTTAGGTTTTATCATTTACAATTATAATAATTTTTTTTGGTCCGCCATCTTGTTTTTGACTTTGTTTTGCATTTTTTTATGAAACTGATGTCAAATTTCGATTTAGCGACCTCAAAAACTCCTTATAACATCATTTTTTATTGTTTAAAGTTGATATAAAAATTTTTTTGGTCCGCCATCTTGTTTTTGACTTTTTGACTCATTTTTTTCGAAAAACTAACATCAGATTCGGATTCAGCGACCCCCAAAACCTCTATATACCCACCACCATCCGTTTTTTCGATGATTTCGATTTTTGGCCAGCTTTTCGGCGTTTGGAACCACTTCTTCTTCGTTTGCGGCCATAGGTTCCGAGAAATACTCCCTGTCATAACTCTCCTCTGTCACAACTCTCCTCGGTCTCCCCTACAGCGCATATCATACGATGTTTCATATATGAAAAAATAACAGAATGGGGGACATTTTTCGAAAAAACAAAAAAAAGTTGTTTCATCCACCGTTTTTGGCAGAAAAAGTAAATATCAAAATTTAAAAAATCCTTGATATGCGCTATAGCTAGCGTTGTAAAGAATATGTGCTTAAAATTCCATAAGGATGGGTTCAGTAGTTTCGAAGATTTTATCAACAAGCCGTCGAAAAACGTTGTTTAAAGAAAAACGCGTTTAAAGTTTGTTTGGGTTACATAAATACGTTTTTTTTAAAAATTGGATCTATTTCGAAAGTGTACTTATTAAGTGTAACAACTTTTATATGAATATCTGTAACATAAACCTATTTAAAAAATCATGAAAATATCTTTTTTTAGCGTCCAAAGTGAGAACACCCCTTAATGAAGAAATTTAGAAAAATGTGACTAGCAGAAGAATTTTCCCGAATTATCTGGCGTAAGTTTTAGTCTATTCTATAGACGCGTAAAGGACATGTGAGGGTCAACTTTCTTTTTGAGATGGTTTCATATATGTGTTTGCATCAATGGATGCAGCTTATTATTTGCTACACAAAGATACTGCATTGGTGTATCAATAAATAAACAATTCTATTTGAGGAAAAAGTTTTGACCTTCGTGAGTCCTCAAGGCGTTCATGAAGGGAAAACTCACTGACGCCATAGAATGTTCCTCCAGTGCTCTGCCTCCATTTGCCTCTTGTCTCAAGCGGATTTTGGTATCATCAACAGTTTCGATGATACTTGGGTAGGCTGATTTGAGTGGGACACCCTGTATATGTGTGGGGATATGCATGATAATTGGACGGAAGTGGGTGGTATGCATGCTGGATGCATGGAACTGACAGCGAGTCTGCGAACACACCGAGACATGCATACTAGGTAGGATTTGTAATGGGAGTCGACGAGTTACAGAATGAGGCCAAGATACACATAGCCGAAGTTTGTGGTGAATTTGCTGCCCTTACCTTGAAGAGTGTTACGAAACGGCAATATGGTGATGGCACCTTCAGCGGCGAATTCCTGATCTCTCACGGGATGAACCTTTGCACCCCAGGAGTCACTGCCGATCCACATAAAGTGGCCGGTACGATTCGCTCTCACGGTGGCTTGAAGGAGTTTCCTGAAATGGGATTTCCGATTTTAGTTCTCGGGTCCCGAACCCTTTGGACTCGGACCTGTACTATTATCGGCTCAAAGCGAATAACGTGTGGTTAGCATAGCCGCAGGATAAAGCAGGGCCAAATTTCGTGCTCTTCGGTGTGCAACGGAAAAGAGGTTTTACAACAAAGTGGACGTTATTCGGATATATGGGAAGAAAAATTAGGGGTTTTGTATTTCTTTTTAAGTTTCTGAGATCCAATGTAGGTTAAGAGGAGGTACCTGAGTAAACGGCAAGAAAAACAGGTATAGTTTTTCTCGCCGTTTACTCAGGTACCTCCCCTCAATTCCGGGGGAGTTGGCCATAGGGGAGAGATGGCCAATAGAAATGTTTCATAGAACCGCGGACTAGATTTCACCCGTTACTGCTTAATTCGCTTCGCGTCGTGCGCAGGTGTACGTTTACGAGCAAAAGTCTGGCAAAAAAATGTTAAGTAAGTAAAATCCTTTTTAATTATTCTGTCTACTGCTAATTTTTTTTTAAGGTTTCCCGTTTTACAAGTGTGCCAACATTGGGTACACAAAAATTGTACTGATTTCGGTTATATGTGATCTACATGTGGCTGAATGAAAAACAAATTAAGAATCAAAACATAAAATCAAAGAGCAAACCGAGAGCATTATGGTGGGTAACTGGCCATCTCACCTCCACTCCTATGGCCATCACACCCGGATACTTCGGGAGAGATAGCCAAACGTCATTTTAAGAAAATAGTCATTTCTAGGTTGATCTGATAGGATTTTGTTTTAATTTCGTAAATTATCTTACCGTTAAATGTTCAAGGTTTAAGTACAAATAAAGATAAGTTGAGAAACATCTGCACTTTTATTTTGACGGTTCCTTAAAAAAATTGTGGCCAACTACCCCGGACTTACCCTTCACCTTGGCCGGTTTTTACGTATTGCCCGTTCCAATTGAAGCTTTCTCTATACTCCCTACCTGCACTTCGCTAATCTAACCTAATTTCCTTTGCGTCCACAGCCGTCTCTAGCTACACTATACCACATTCGCCGAAGGTACGGGGAAAATGTGGAAAACCCGTACCGGAAGGGAAGAAGCACCATATATCGGATACGTTTGTTTGAAATTGAAAAAAAGTAGACAATTGCTGAGATTTTTAAATTTTACGATTTTATGATCTGCTTGTTATATACAACAAGATGCTCATAATTATTAAACACGTTACATTTCAATATTTGAAGTTATATTATGTTTTACAGAATATTACAGAAAACATGGTTTTTAAAAAGGTTGCTCATAATCGGATATCCGATACAAGGGCCCAAACTCCATTTTTCTTATGGCTGATATTAGGGGACTATTTTTATATTAAATAAAACAAAACGTTTATTGGTTAAACTTTGTAATTATTATCAAATATTCAGTCTTTTTGAGCTAATCATCGATTAGGTAGCAACATTTTGGCATTATCGATATCCAATATTAGGCTCGATTAAGTATCCGATATTACGATTTGACATTGCCGAATATGAACAGTCATATTTTTGTACATATTGCTGTTTTCGCGAACATTATATATTTATTGAGTGAAACAAATAAATGAAAAATGTACATGAAACAAAAAAAATGTACATGAAAAAATGTACATGAAAAATGTACAAAAAAAATGTACATGAAAAATAATAAAAACATAAATCACTTGGACTTTTCTCAATGAAAACAAGACTTTTTAACGCAAAAAATATTTTTTCACCACGGCGAAGAGTAACATCAGTTCACTACTGTGCCATTTTTGTAGCTAGGCAGCTAAAAGTTTTGCAGTGGCGACATCGTACGACTAGTTATTAGTGTATAAAACCAAAAACATACGTCGCTATAGGAACACTCGAGATAGTCCACTATCCGATATATGGTGATTCTACTCCATGAACGGCCCCATATTCTTTCGATTCTGTGGTGCACAGACTTTTCTACTCAAGTATCTACACCAAAGTCTCAGAAGTGACTGGCTGCATGCGCCAGTCGGTGCACGGCTAAGCGGTCACCGCTCCGAGTATCGGCCATACAAGCTGCTTAACTCGGAGCACCGACCGCCCATCCACCAGTATCGATTTTTAATTAAGGGGGCAAATTCCTTTAAGGGGTTAGGCCACTCTAGAGGCTGCAAAAATAGGCTTGTTGGGGATTAAAAAAAACTACAAAATAAATCGAGATTACAAAAAGGGTGTTTATCATAAAGATCAGTGACTGTATACAATAATTTTTTTGAAGCGATTAATTTCAAAATGGCGGCTGTGCAGCGTGTATCGCAAAACTGCATTTTTTAAGTTGGCCGGAAACATAACTCAGACAATTTTCAATTAACAATTATCTGACGATTTTTTAGGCAAATTTTTGGAAAGTGAAAAATTTGCTTAAAAAATCGTCAGATAATTGTTAATAACAAATGAGCTATGCAATATAAAAAAAAATCCTACGTACTTCCATAGACAATGTATTTTTCAAGATATATTCAACATTTCGAGTGATCGGTTGAAAATGGTCCGAGTTATGTTTCCGGCCAACTTAAAAAATGCAGTTTTGAGATAAGCGCTGCGCAGCCGCCATTTTGAAATGAATCGCTACAAAAAAATTATTGTATAAAGTCACTGATATGTATGATAAACACCCTTTTTTGTAATCTCGAT
This sequence comes from Ophion ellenae, assembly GCA_963210295.1. Taxonomy (NCBI): domain Eukaryota; kingdom Metazoa; phylum Arthropoda; class Insecta; order Hymenoptera; family Ichneumonidae; genus Ophion; species Ophion ellenae. The sequence continues at coordinate 46,781,904 of OY723388.1, read as the reverse complement.
TTATTTTGTAGTTTTTTTGAAAAAAAATCCCCAAAAAGCCTATTTTTTCGACCTCTAAAGTGGCCTAGGTTCTTAAGCAGCCAAAAATAAGCAAATTTTCATAATTTGGCTGTGCCGTAACTATTTATTTTACATAATGAAAATTTCTTGTGGTTATTATTAAATCTTTTAGCTTTGTAAATAATTTTTTTTTTAATCTTTGATTATTTAAAATCGGTGGCTGCACGACACTGCTGCAGAAGCGGTTGTCGCTGGAGTTGTTCCATGGCGTAGAACCTAGCGTCTAGTGCATTGATCTCAAACATCGGAGCAAAGCAGTTTGAGATTTCTAAAACCTGCACGCTCTATATAAACCCACAAAATTCAAAGAAACGTGAATATTTTAAAAAATGACACGTGCTTGAAAGAATGGGCTATTTTTAAAGGAATTTAGTACTATAGTATTTGTCCATGAAAAAGTACGTTTTGTAAATAATTTTCAAGAAACTTTAGGTTCACATAGAGCGTTCGGGTCTAAGAAATATAAAACTTCTTGGCTTTGACGTTTCAGATCAATGCGCCAGACTTTCGCTGGCATAATCTTGACCAACCTTGTAATTTCGGAACATTAAAATTAGGAATTTTAAACCGTCGGCGCATTCAAAGTTCGGAATTTCAACCCGGCCCTCATGTCAAGATCATGCCAGCGAAAGTCTACACAGTTGACTGTAAATGATGTAGAACGTATAACATTGTCTAGACAAATTTCAAAATTGACGCAAAATCACCTCTTAATAAAAAAAAAATTCTCGAAATAACTCGTCGGTTTATTGAAAATTTTGAAACCTTTAAAGGGCCAGTCCACCTTGAAAATTTCGCAAAATCCAAAGCAAGCAAGACTTGAAGAAATCGACGATGATGAGCAATCAGAAGGGATTTGGTACGGTGTAGGAATTGCCGATTGAGTTTAGGTAAGAGTTTTTCATAGTATAAACTTCAAACGCGTTTTTCTCGAAACAACATTTTCAAAATCTAGCTCCGTCGTATATCTAAAACTAATAAACCGATTCTCTTGAAATTTGAACCACTAGCTAGCTCCGTCGTATATCTAAAACTAATAAACCGATTCTCTTGAAATTTGAACCACATATTGTAAACATGATTCGCAACAAGATGACCCTCGATGGTTTTGAAATTTTGATTTTTACTCTTTTTTTTGCAAAAAACTGCGAAAAAGCGATTTTTTAAAACTTTTTTCGTTTTTTATCTGCCATTTTTTAATTTTTTGATAAAACTTCATATCCGAGGGTCACTTTGTAGCTGGTGTCATACTGAATCTAATGGACTTTGATTTTTTTGTTTCAGACAAGTCGTTGCCGAGTTGTGATGGAGCTACCTAGCCCACCTATTTTTGAGGCGTTACGTCAAACTATAGTTTTTGTACTTAAAAATTAATAAAAATGAATTAAATTTTTTTATAATGTATTTCAAGACTTTATTTATCAAGCCCAACAACTTTTATATTCATATCTTTCCTAAAATCCTCAGAAAAAAAATCGCGACCATAGCCTTTTTTTCGTGGCTACAAAGTGGACTGGCCCCTTGAGACTTCCATAGCCGAATTATTTTGACGATGTTAAGATTTTCGGACTTTTGGTCTTTCGTGGTACTTTTTTTTCGGAGTTTTGAGCGTTCTGGCCATTCAAAGTTCGGAATTTCAATCCAGCCCCATTTTGAATTTCGGAACATTAAAATTCGGAATTTAAGCCGTCGGAGCATTCAAAGGTCGGAATTTCAACCCGGCCCCAGTATCCTATTGAATTATTGAAATATTTTTCCGACCATAATTAGGAGCATTTATTCCTCATAGTGGCTCAAAGTCTTTACGGGAAAATAATCTCTCGCAACTAATCGCAGACGTGTTAATTCGAATTACGGGGCATAATGTTACGAAAATAGGGCTTTGCTCGCTCTTTGTTGGGAGTTTACAACAAGCCTAACAAAGGTAGTTCCCTTGGTTGAGCTTTGCACGAAGATTAAGCGCGAAGTTGGGAAGATTCAGAACTTTAATCGCATACAAACGAGGGTCTCACGAAAACTCGCCATACATGTACCTATATGTATATGAATATACAGCCACATATAGAACAAAAGTGCACAAGTTATTTGTGTTGCCCCGTGGCTATGAAAATCCTGGGTCTAACGGTAATGAACGGCAACCACGTGCTATTGTGGCCCAGGGGGATTACATAAATCGTCAATTATACAAGTGGCCTCGATGCGGTGCGAGCGGTCGATCGAGAGGGAGCATCCGGAGCCCGGTCTGCGACCTCGGAAAATTACTCGCCTTTTGAGCTCCCCAGCCGACCAATCCTATGAACGTTTGAATTAACCCTGCGGGAAAAGACTTTCCACGCTCTCATAGTTGCGAGCAATTATATCCATACGCGGTGTCAATTAAAAAAAAAAGAAATACGTGCATATAAAAATGGAAGCGGAAATGGATTTCGGGTGGATTGAATGCTCGGACCCTTCATTCGAGGGTCCGAGGACGAACAAACAAAACGACAACAAACAAGGCTTTTCCTGACGAGTAACACCACTTGAGGAATCATCACAGTGTGAAATTTAAAAAAAATCAATTTTTTTTTGCATTATCCGATAGCATACCGGGTTATAAATGTTCTGTTCATTTTTTTTATCGAAATTCGAATTATTTATGTCGTAACAGCCTTTCTGAGAGAAAGTTAACCCTTTCTTAAGGGAGACTTTGTCCTTGAAATCGGCGGGAGATGTTAGCGGCTCAACATGAGCAGCTAGAAGAAGAGGAGGGATGCCTCTATGGATCAGGCATTGCCGATTAGCGGTAATTATAAACACATTTGTGTAAACACATTACAAAACTTTAAACGCGTTTTTCTCGAAAACACGCTTTTAAAAATGGCTGACATTCTCCCGACCGCTGTAATTAACATATCGACCTGAAATTTGGAGAGCATACTCAGAAAATATGTCTTCACGGAATGACGGATCGTTTCTTCGATAGATACATTTTTGCATTTATTATTTATCTTTTTATGCGAAAAAAAACGCGAAAATTCGATTTTTTTTAAATTGCCGCCATTTTCCGAAATTTGTACTAAACGAAAAACCCATCCGTCATTCCATGACCAAAGGGTCACAGATTGATAATATGCTTTGAATTTGTGTTTCAGATCAACAAAGAGGGGGCAGTGATGTCAGCCGTTTACCTCCCGCGATTTGAGGACCTGTTTTCGCGGAGCTGCAACGGCCGCCATTTTGGATTTTTTTTTCAAAAAAAATATTTTTTTTCAACGTTCTGTATATCATGAATAAAAGAAAGAAAAAACCGCACTCAAAAAGCTGTACTCGTTTCCTTTAAAAAAAAATAAAATGTAAACACCTGAAATATGGCACTCCAAGGACAAAGTCTCCGTTAAGGCGGGATATACATTTACGACGATCAAAAAGTCGATTTCTTTTTTTTTTCTCTTAAAACGATAGCACTATATGTGTAGAATATTTTCCCAAAGTTTAAAAGCGAAATTCGAAAAACCTCGAAGGTTACAGCCCTTTAACGCTGTGCCTCACCGCTCGGATTCGGAGCGGGCGTGAACTTCAAACGCGTTTTTCTCAAAACTGCATTATCGAAATTGGCGTGCAGGATTCCCCGAAAACTATTAAGCCGATTGAGTTGAAACTTGGTAGAAATATTGATGATATTGGTACCTTCTTCTTGACGAGAATTGTTTTTGAAAAATTGAAAAAAAAAAACTACTTTTTTAATCCACATTTTACAGGAATGTTGCGTGAAATGTTGATTTTTTTGTAAATGCGTGCGATTTCCTTAAATTTGCATTTTCTTTATTTTAATTACCGTCACATAGAAACTATACATGTTCTAACTGAAAACATATTTGAACTTTTTTGCAAATCAAAGTCTACGGGAAACTAGACTGCGCGCCGATTCGCAACTCCCACGGCGACCTTGCTGTAATACTCTGCCACAGCTCCGTCATTTTGATGATGAATGAATTAAAAAAAATTGTTTTGTATACTTAAATATATTATTAAAGTATACAAAACCTTAACAGCCTTTCTTAGAACTTTAAACGCGTTTTTCTCGGAATAGTGGTTTTTAAAACGGTGGCCACTCTTAAAGGAAGAGTTTTCAAGCTGTCCGTTTGAAATTTTAACAGAACATTCTTCACGTCATTCCTTATGTTGCTATGGAAGCTTTTTTTCGGAAATCTTCCTGTTTTTTTTTACGAAAAACTGTCTAAAAAAGGCAAAATTTGATATTTCTTGTTCAAACCACCGCCATTTTTTCAAAATTCACTAAAAAAAACCTCCATAGGAACACAGTGGCTTTCCTACAGATTAATAATCATTTTGAAATTTTTGTTTCAGTTAAAATTTGCGGCCGCAATTCTAGCCACCATAGGACACCATTTTTTTTCACGCAATTTTCTGCAATTAAAAACAATGTTGAACAATAAATAAAGAAATTTTTTAAAAACCATTTTGTATTCTTTATCGGTGCTTCAATTTGTAAAAAAACAATTAGACCGACTAGCTTATCTTATACACCTAAAAAGGAATCGCGAAAATCGGCTATTTTTCAGGCGGTTACACTGTCATGATTTCTTCAGGGCTTACACCACTGTAAACGTCTAAAATTAAGTGATTTTACGCGATTTTTTTTGGTGGAAGAGCAAGTAAAAGGATAATAATATTTAAGAATGTTATTAGTCATAGCTCCAAGTTAACAAAAAAAAAATTACATTAAAAAATTATACAAAATAGTGACGCTGGAGCCATTCTTGCGAGGCATGTTGAATTTGAGACACTACGGCACGGAATGAAACGCAAATTTAAATGTGAGAAAAAAACAATGTCTATTCATTTACATGAGTATAGCCAGAGAAATACGTAGGGGATTTTGGAAATATGAATTTTTGCATAATTGGCAAGAATTTAAAGTAAAAACTCAATTTTCGATAGAAAAAAAGAACAATAATTTATTAATAACTAATGTTATAATTAACTCTTGGAAAATCCCGGACGTATTTCTCTTTGGGATGTTATTTTAAAGATGTGCTTAAAACTTGGAGTGAAACGAATGACAATTGTTGGAGTTATGCTACGTGACGTTTTTAAAAAATGTGTTCCGAGATCAACGGTCGACATCTCGCACACTGCCACCGCAGACTCTTTTTTCCCCTTATTCTAGATGGTTCGAAGCATCTCTTAAGCCAATTGAAAAAAATCATTTTTTTGAAAATTCTACAGTTACCCCTTAACGGGTTGTGCCTAGTCGTAATAGTCGAAAGCAGCTAATTTTTGGAAATTTTCAAAATGTTTTTCAAACGTTTTCAAAATGGAACGAAAAGCGTTTTAAATTTCGAACGACTTTCCGCGTGTTCCGACGGGCGTCAACATAATAGCCTTTAAATCTGTCAATTTTGATCTGATCACCTTTAAATATTTAGGGAACATTAATAAGATGATATATTGTCAAATTATATTGGTTTTGAAACAGTGTCTTTTCGACTTTTACAACGCATAACCCCTTAAGTATCCGCCTCCGATTTTGCTGAAATTCATATATGTGATAAGCATTGAAAACTGTTAGACACGTATTTTTTGTTATCGGCGGAAAAACGGTTTTATGGGGAAAAACCACCCCTCAAAGAAAGACGTGTCACCTCTTAATTCAATTTTCTTTGAATACTTCTGTAAAAAGAATGTTCACCCCTTTGCAAACGAAGAATTTCGGTTTTAGTTTTATTCAGATCGATGGACTGCTTGTGGATGAAACTGCAAAATCACCCCCCTTAAAAACGTTTTTTCGCCGATAAAAAATACGTGTCCAATAGTTTCCAATGCTTTATGACGTATCTGAGTTTCAGCAAAATCGAAAGCGGACCCTTAAGTAATTCCCTTTTAGTTATTCGAGCCCTTCGGTCGTTCGCAATCAACTATACTGATGGAAACTTGTCGGTGGGTAAATTAAACAATATTTTCCGTGATAAAAGTGGGTGAAAAAGAGCTCCCGTACTGCGAAAAAAAATTATTTCCCTTCTGCCCTAATGGAGGTAGAAAAAAAGAAGAAAAATCGAAGTCTTTCAAGCGAACGGGATGCAAAAGTAATTATTGTACAAACTATATTTTACCTCGCCTCTCGTTCTGGCACTAAAAAGCATCGTCTCGTTTAATTAACTGCCACATGAGCCACAACTACCCCGTGCGCCGAGAATACTTATATCTATCATTGTCTCGGTTAACAATGAAACCCACACTTTGTACGTAATGTAAGTACCCACGGCGACCCTTTGTGAAAGCGGATCGGGGATGAAAGAGCTGGAATAAAAATAAGAAGAGACCGAGAGAGGCCTCGGAGATGAGGGACGGAATAAAAGAGTCGAACGTTTGAGGCTTGCTCGAGGAAAAAAGTTTTGATCCATCATTATGTGGAACAGCCAACTTTTTGCAAGAATCGTCCGAGAATGGCTTCTTTTTGTAATTTTTCTTTTTTTCCTTTCACGCAGAGTTTCGGACAGAGAGAGAATGAGAGAGAGATAATGCGAGAGAAAACTCTCGTGGTCAGTCCAGTTCGGCTGATGCTCCAAAGAACAAAATCCCGCCAAAACTCCTCCCGTCAAAAAAAGATCCCTCTTCTTCGCAAACAATCGACTGCCGAGCAAATGACCAATTTTTTATAACTCCGAATCAATAATTGGGCCGCTCATGCTATCGTGGGGTCTGTCTCCCTCGATCTTTAATTATCGCCCTCCGAATAGTTCATCATCATTAAGGGGAACAAAAAAAATATCGCTCCGACCGGCGAGCTCCGATCTGCTCTCTTCAACCGTTAGTCGCATCATCAATTATTATTCGCACTCACGAGGAATTCTGCAGGAATAAATGGAATAAAAAATTATTTGGACAACTCGCCAAACATATACAGGGTGTCCCAGAACTGATGGTAGTGCCTGAAATGGGGGGTTGGGGGTGACATTCTGAGTCGATTGATATAAGGATGTATGGGTCTCAGATCAACTCCTGAATTATTATTAATTTTTAAAGGCGGCCCAATCAGGTGCGCCCGCCTTTAAAAGTTAATAATAATTCAGGGGTTGATCTGAGACACATACATCCTTATATCAATCGGCTCAGAATTTCACCCCCAAACCCCCATTCCAGGGATTACCATCAGTTCCGGGACACCCTGTATGTATGGAGTTTCGTACACGAGCGTGCGAGAATATTGATTCTTTGGAGAGCAATAAAATCGCGAGAACTCGAACTGGTACACAACAATTGCAGTCAGCACTGACTCTTAATTATTTTGTTTCGGTCCGGGGGAGCAGAAAAGCGAATCATTCTGATTTTTCCCAAACGATTCTTGATCCCACTATGACTTATATGTATATATGTGACTGTGTAGTTGGTATGATACAACGAAACATTAATACTGGGTCACGCTTTGCATAAGAGAAAAAATGTGTGGGTGGGGATCTGAAACAAAATCGTAGAGGTTTGAGATTTTTCAGGCTTATTAAAGATACTTCAAACTTGAAAGAAAAAAAGAGATTTGCCATTTTTTAAACCTTTTTGTGGAATTTATTTGACACAATGAAAAATAAAATTGTTGAAAAACGATATAACATTCTTATAGAGGATACTTACTTTGAAGTTTTTAAAACCGTCCTTCTATTTCCTGTACAATCACTAGTTCATGAGTAATCGATTATCAAAGTCAAAAGTGTCTTATTTGTTTCACAGCGACAGATCGTCAAAAGTGTCATTTTTTTATTTCACAGCGACACTCGGCGACAAATCGTCGTACGGAGCTCTCCAGCCGATCAAATTAAAGGGGAAGGATCAGTCTAAGGGTTGCTGGAAGAAAAATGGACGAAAGCAATTTATCCCCGACCGTAGACTTGCGAAAAGTTGGACTTGCGAAAAATTGCAACATTTTCTTTCGCTGTTTTTCTTATGATTTCTCAGTAACAGCCAATGGAAAAAAAGTTCGAGTTGAAAAACGGCAAACTAGAAATGTCAAGCTTCGAAATGCTATTTTTGTCAGTGTCCTACGCCCATTTTTCACTGACAGGGACCAGAGACCAAAGACCAAAGTTTTTAAGTGTGCGTTGACCCCTTAAGGGTGACGTTCCGTCAAACCGAGAACATTTGTATAGACTATTTTGACTATATGTACTTCCATTGTAGCCCATTTATATTTTTACAAATTTTCGTTCATGCCGCACGGTAAGAACTTTTTTACGTTCGAGGGGGTGGTTGGGGGGAGTGGAATTTACAAATATGTAATCCCGTATTAGAAAGAACTTATATTGACGTGAATTTAACCCGGAATAGCAAAAGGCTAGCGATTGTACGATACTCTTGACTAAAAACTGGAAGGGCAGTTTCAACCCCTTAATCATGAGATATCGGAAAAACAAAAAAACACGTATCCACTATTTTTCTATCTTCTTTATGTATGCAAATTTACATCCCAATCGGTTATGAACTCTCGGAGATACGTATGAAAAAATCGCATTTTTGCAATAAACAATGTGAAATTTATTGTTATCTGCATCGTTTTCATCTCCAATGTATAGTACACGAAAAAATAAACATTGTTGTAATTGGAATTTTTTTCATATCTCGTACCGTTAAAACGTTATCGACGGAAAACGAAAAACACCCCTATTTTCGAGGATGCGTTTCACCCCTTAAAAATCGGATACCGCAGATATAAAAAAATACCTACCGCCTATTTTTACCCATTCTACATACATGCCAAATTTAATCGAAATCGGAGAGTTCGACTGCGCGACCGTCCCTGTGAGTCTATTGAAAAAAGCCAATAAATTTCGGCGAGATTTTGAATCTTTTTACTTTTCTGAGTAGTGTAGATATCCACACATATAGAGAAGGACAATTTGAACCTGCATATATCTACGTAATATTGGCTACCAGCAAATCTGGTTGCTTGGAGGACGGTCCTCGAATCTTCTAAAAATAGAATCGGTGATTTTGGTCACAGGATGGCCCTTGAAATGCCCTTTACATAAGTATGCTGACATTTGTCTAGTGGACATTTTAAGAGCATTGCGATCTACGCAATGTTGAGTATGGGGTCAGTGAGCTTCTGCGGAGACGAACTCTGACGTCGAAAGTCTTCAAAATTCCCTTTTATATATATATATATATATATATATATATTGGATATATGTATGTATAAGGCAGCCGAGATTTTCAATAGCTCGGGACGAGGCGCCGTCTCGTTTGTCTATCTCGTTACTGATAATTGGTGATCCCCGGATATTCCCCGGGGATCTCGACGATGGGACAGTATAGATGCGAGAACGATGAGGTTGGCTTCGAGACCAACGATCCCTCAACCCTGCACTAAAACTTGGTTTACTCCCTCTTTCTCTCTCTCCCTCGTGCACTCTGTATCCCTCCCGTTCCACTGACAATTATCGTTTCAATACAATTTGCCAGTGCAGTTGCGCCGAGAAATAATCCAGAAGTGGCGAAATAAAAACGGCGACAGAGCATGCTATGAAAAAAAAATACGAAAAAAATACAGTTTTGAAATTCCGAATGTGATTCCATTGAAGTGTCGACAAATGAGAAATGTTTCCACGAAAAACAAAGCTCTCTCACTGAGAAATGGAATTGAATGTTTATTTCTATCAAAGAAAGTTTGTATACACAGAATTTTGTATACAATTCTGTGAAAATTAAAAATATTTTATGAATGAGTAAATTTAACGAACTAGATTCACGACTAAAAATGTAGGTCGAAAAACAACGCTTTCTTGATGAGTAAATAAAATTAAGGGGTTAGGCTACTGTGAAAATTTTATGAAATCGATAGTTCCTTGAGGCGACTCAAATTGAAGGGGAAGGTCCGACATGTGGTGCAGGAATCGCAGACTGAAGGTAAACTTATGGTTACAACGATAGAACTGCTAGTGAAACTTTAAACGCGTTTTTCTCGAAACTAAGTTTTTCAAAACGGTGTACACGATTTCTCGACATCTAATGAACAGTTTGACGTGAAATTTGGTAAACTTATTCAGTGTAATAGTGGTTTAGTCTGGACGGACGTTTTTCTTTTTAACATGTTTTAAATTAGTTATTAACAATAATGTCATTTTTCTTCGAAAAATCGAAAAAAAATATTTTTTTTTTTGATGATTCCATCACGACAACAAAAAAAAAGCTCGGTCAAGTCTTAGCCAATAGTATCTATTTTCAGAAAAAAAATGGTTTTTGTGTTTCACATCAACCGGGTGGCCAAAATCAAGTACACCGTTGAGCCCCTCACGTTCAAAGGTCCTTCATGGGATTGTTTATAACTTCTCGAATTATGAATATTCTTGTATGAAATTTGGTACACTTTTTCCAATCTTTCAATCATCTTACTTATTTTTTCAAAAATAATTTTACACGATTTTTTCGACATCTGATGAACGGGGTGACTTGAAATTTGGCGCAGTTATTCAGTGTAATAGTAGTTTAGCCTTTTTTTTGTAACTTCCATCTGTACAGGGTTCTTCCCCCTTAATACATTCCCCATATTCGACTTTATATCCCCCAGTAGTTAAGCATGACTGAAGTTTTTCTCCTTAACATTTTTTTTTCATTAGTTATTAACAATAATAATCTCATTTTTTCTCGAAAAACCGAAAAACATACATTTTTTATGATTGAAACACGATACATAAAAAATCTCGGTCAAATCTCAACCAATATTATCTTCTTCGAGAGAGAAAAAAAAATCATTTTTGTTTTGTTTCAGATCAACCAAGTGGCAAAAATCAAGTACACCGTTCAAAGGTCCTTCACGAGATTGCTTATAACTTCTTTAATTATTAATATTTTTGTACGATATTCGGTACACAACTTTGTTAATGTACATACAAATGAATGTCCAAAGGATTTTTCAATGATCTTACTTATTCCTTCAAAATTAATTTTTTCAGTTAAACCCTTATTTTTGGGTCGCCACAGTAGCCTAATCTCTCGAATATTTATTCCCACAAATGCAAATTTCTATAACTAGAATTCCACATACATTTCTCCGAGACCAAGAAAAAAATCGATAAAATATTAAACTCAACGAGCAGGATTCTCACTTCAAAATGGACGTCGAAAGGGCCGTGACGTCGGTGATGAAAACGGCGGGAAAAAAGGTCCGGTTATATAGTAATTGAAATCTCTCTCTCTCTCTCTCTCTCTCGTTCTCTTTGCCGACCGTTCTCATCAATCTGGCGGATTTTGCCGCAACGATACGCGTACATATTTGCAGGCGGCGGTAGTTTGTCGAGCAGGGAGATGGTACCCGATTAACGTTGAATTCACGGCTACCGTTGCCTGTTTATATCTCGTATCTATATACATACATAATGTTATTGCGTGCGATCGTCCAAAGCAACGCCGATGATCGCGATCGTGTATTTTCCCGAATCGATTTGCAGATTGATAGGATAAATTATACGGACGATGTAGTATCGGATCGCGTAACAACGCATCGCCGTGGTCAAATATTTACGCCCGGATTCGTGCGATTGAAGCTCGTTTCAATTGAGTTCATCACCCTGACACGCAGCCGCGGTTTTCTCGCTGCCGATTTTTTTGCCGATTTCTGCCGATTTTTTTTGCCGATTTTTTTTTGCCGATTTTGGGCGATTTTTTGCTCCTCCCTCTTTCGCGTGCAGATTTCTTGCACATGGTTTTATTCGGCATTTTACACATACGCGACAGATCGCGGGCACCGACAAATCACCGAAGAGCTCGACGCTACGGACAGACGGACCTTTAGAGCGAATTTTTTGCGATGTCCTTTGGGAAAACGGAAGCGGAAAGAAGAAACGATAATCCTGCCGGAGGAAGTGCGAAAAAGTCAACGAAAATTCTCGGGCAGGAGAACCTTCCGGATGTAGCTTCGTCTCTCTCTCTGTAATTCTTTCTCTTTCCTTACGCTCGTATGCTCTGACGTACAGGACCTTCCAGTTCGCAAAAGGATTCCACCTACGATTCCCGAGTTTCGACAACTAAAATGCATTTAAAATTCCTTCCACCCCGTTCAAAATAGCAATAAAAAATTGGAAAAAAATGTCCCGCCGACTATTTGAGGAATATTCCGTCGAAATGTCAATTTTCTCCGACTTTTTATACTTTATTCGATCCTCAAATGTAAATAAAGCTTTTATTAGAATCCGATTTATCACAATAAAATAAAACTTTGGGTAAAATTGAAAATGAAAAAAAAAAAACAAAACGTGAAAAATCTTTTTAAAAACAAGTCTTTATTTATAAACTATTAAATTAAAAAGTAAAAAACACTTTACTATTTCACTTCATACACTAAATAATATTTTTTACTTATTAGTTTAATAGTTTATAAATAAAACCTTTTCTCTAAAGAGTTTTTTACGTTAATTCTTTTGTTTTGTACTTTTTAGCATTAGAATTTTTTAATTATCTGTCTTAATACCTTCACTTGTGCGTATTCGTCTGTTTAATTTTAAATTTTATTCACTTTGGCTATTCATATGTTGCATGTTATTATCAAATTATTTACTTTATGGCTCCACGGACCATATTATTGCACTGTCATCAAAGTTACACAGGTATGCCAAACTTCAGCTCGATCGGATGCCGCCAAGGGCTTGAAAAATGAATTACAAATTTTGAACCGGAAAGACATACGAACGAAACAAGTTAAATGAAAGCTTGTAATAAAATTAAGCATTTACAAAAAAAAAAAGAGTTTATTAATTTGTAAAAAGCGTTAAGAATAATTGGCAGCCATGGTACATTCATCACAGAAAGCCCCATAGACGCTTATATGTATAAGGCAGCTGGAATTATATCTGTATATAAGTCTGGCGTGGCTCTCCGCTGTTTTACGACGATAAATAACGGGCAGCCGGGATATCCGTTTGGCTCTTACGAAAAACTGTGTGCTCGGTGGCCCTCGAAAAATTCTCAACTAGAGATAAAATACTTCGGGGACGTACGATCGCGGATACCTTTTATCCAGTGACGTTTTTCTCTCCGCCACGGTACATTTTTCGCGATCCCGCTATAAAAAGTCACATTTACGATTTTTTCAAAATATTACGACCGACGGTCTGGGCATTCCCGATATACAGGTTGTTAGGAAGGTCGATGCAAAGCCTTAAGGGGGTCATAGGTCACCTCGTTAGGAACACATCTAACCTAGGATACCTTAGTCCAAAGTTCAAGGATTTCGAGTTATCCTGGTATGATTTTTGAAAAATTTCCCAAAATTAGGTATCAACTCGTTTACCTCTTAAGTTAATGCTATTTTTTTTAAGATAACATTAACATAAGAGGTATTTTTTATTTTTTTACACGGTTTTAATTATTGAACACGTCCCATTTGGCTAGTTGTGTGGATACAGATGATTGTATTGGGGCTTGTCGATTGAATACACATTAAGGGGTTAGGCCACTCTAGAATTTTCGAACAATCGATTTTTTTTTCCATGGTACCAAAGGATTATGGCCGGGAAAAACCTCGAAGTACTCGGTTTTCGAATTTTAGTACAAGGCCGCCTGGTCTGCAGCGAGCGGGTTCAAAACTTCAAAGGCGTTTATCTCAAAACTGCTTTTTTTAAGTTGGCCGGAAACATAACTCAGACAATTTTCAACCGATTCACTTGAAATGTTGAATATATATTGAAAAATACATTGTCTATGGATGTACGTAGGATTTTTTTTTATATTGCATAGTTCATTTGTTATTAACAATTATCTGACGATTTTTTAGGCAAATTTTTCACTTTCCACTTTAGAAGTGCGCCATTTGGCCAAAAATAAATATATCGAAAAAATCCTACGTACTTCTATAGCAGTTATTATATATAATCGAAAAAAATTCATTAGCTCATTGTAATTAAAAAATTAAAGGAGTTGTTTGTCCGGCCGTGGACCCTGGAAAAACGGAGACGTCATCGCAAAAACGCTCCACAGCCGCCATTTTTAAATTAATCGCTTCAAAACAATGATTGTATACAGTCACTGATATGTATGATAAATACCCTTTTTTGTGATTTCGATTTATTTTGTAGTTTTTCTGAAAAAAATCACCAAAAAGCCTATTTCTTCGGCCTCAATTGGAAGGTCCAAAAAAGCGTTTTTTACCGGATTTTTTTTAAAAGGGAAAAAAATGAGTACATTTGAAACGTATAAAAAAAATGTTCAGCATGAAAAAGTAAATGACTGCAGATTTATCAGCCTATTCCATGTGCATCTTGCCACTGCAGTCCCCAATCGGCGTGAAAGATGCAGCTCGTAATTCTTGACTGAACCAAATAAACCAATAAAATGTTCAAATGTGATATATTTATCTTCTGGCTGAATTAAGAAAAAGATAAAAAAATCGTGAAATTATAACTTCTCTCAGGTTTGAAAAAAAATGTGTTACAAAAACACGTAAACGTGCTATAAAAAATATTTTTTTAAATACTTTTTCAACGACTTTTTTAATTCACTTAGAAGAGATTTTCATACTGAAGAAAATAAACTTTGGTTTCATTCAATAGGTCGTTTAGTTTTTGTTACTATCACGCCTGCCAATTTGGAAAAATCGTAAAAATGAAAACTGTAGAAAACGCGCTTCAAAGTTTTCTATAGGAGGAAATATCAATATCAAATATCAATCGCTCCTCTGCTTTTGGCCTTGTATCTTCGAAAATATTTACAATTGGGCTCTGTAACTTTGTAAATATATTCGTGGATAGTTTATGTATCGATAAGCAAAAAATGTTATCTATCGATAATTAAAAAAATGATTTTTTGGAGCTTCTAGTTCAGGCTCCCGCCTTAAGCTAAGACGCGAATAAGTTTTTAGTTACCAATTATTGTCTGTTTGAACATTATGAATGAGTTTGTACCAAATTTTGGGAAATTTTCCAAAAATCATACTTACCGTGAAAACTCGAAATCCTTAGATTTTGGACTAAGGTTACCTAGGTTAGATATGTTCCTAACGAGGTGACCTATCACCCCCTTAAGGCTTTGCGTCGACCTTCCTAACACCCTGTATATATATTTTTTTTATTATCGAACCCTCACCTCGTTTGCAATAATCGAGGAATCTCATTAAAATTCCGTTCCCGATGCAATTACAACTCGCATACGTGCTCGAAGTGAATCTATCCTGGCCCCTCAGTGAGTAGAGGCCCTTTACACAGAAATTTCACGCACGTTAATCATGTACAGTCGCATTGAGGTATGAACGTTAATGAACGCTGGTAAAGTAGTACAGCATCGCGTGTAGCCAGGCCAGATACGCCACCTGCTTGGCGCATAGCCATACTCTCGTGTCTGATCAACGCTGACCATATTCACTGGCTGTTCGACGTACACAAGCATCTGTGCGCTTTGTAGGACGGATTTGTTGCTGGATTACGATAATGTGACTCGAAAAGCCAACGAAGAATACGGATAAGTATTAAGGCGGAATAAAAAGTATTTATTTTATTCCAGCACTGTGCCGTGTGAAAAAAATCGATTTTTTTTGCGTTTTCTCAAAGTATACATATTTAAGGCCTTAGGCCACAGTAACGGGTATAAAATCATGTGCGAATTGAACAATTTTTTTTCGTATGAAAAAGTGATTCACTCATAATATTAATTACACATCTATTTAGTATGAATATCAAGCTGTTAGAAAATATACTTTTTTTTTCGATGTACAAAATGGCCGACAACTAATATTTTCTTTTGTTATCTTTTTTTAGGCGCTCCGCGGCGTGAAATTTAGCATCCACAATTTTTTACCGAGAGCAAAAAAAAAAATTCTCGTCAATCTACATTAGAATACCTACAGAAATATGTATGGAATTTCAAAAATATTGTTTTATTCAAAAGTTGTAGGTATTTGAACTTAAGAAATGAATTTTTAGTAAAAAATTTCGTAATAACTGCTCATAAACTGCTCATAAAATGAAAAGTTTTCGATTAATCAGAAATTCCGTACGTACTGCGAAATGCAATTAGGAACATAACTTTTAAATTTGAAGTAAATCGAGTGAAAATTGTTGAAGTTATTTGTCACGCCAGTTGGAAAAAAGCTGTTTCGAGAAGTTTTGAGTAGGCGGCCATTTTGTACATCGAAAAAAAAAAATTATTTTCTAACAGCTTGATATTCATACTAAATAAATGTGTAATTCATTTTATGAGTGAATCACTTTTCCATACGAACAAAAAGTTGTTAAATTCGCACATGATTTTATACCCGTTATTGTGGCCTAAGGCCTTAAGAATATGTGAAAAATTTTTAATATGGCTAATTGACCAAGTTAGACGATTTAGTGAGAGCAGGTAGCGCAACGATTTACGTATACTAAAAATTGCAATCGCGATTTTCTCGAAACGACTTTCTCGACCTGGCCGGAATCATGACTCTAGCTATAATGGTCTGATTTTCAATTTGAACAACCAAAGTTTCGGTAACTGCAGTAACTATCGTTGCACGTGGCCGGTTGTTATTATTATGTATTTTTTAAGCCCCCGAAATAAGTAAAATTTCGGCAAAATTATACTTTTTTTTTAAACCCGCGGCGTTTGTGAATTTTTTTTTGACAAAGGGCCACGTACACCGAGAACTACATTTATATATATAATAAAACTTTTCTATTTTTCAGATCAACCATTGTCAAGTTATCGATACGGCCGTCGGACCCCATTTTTTATATAGAGGCTCCATTATAGCTCGATACCATTGTTAATTTTTAATTTTTTTTCAAATAAAAAATTATACCAAATAAGTTGAATTTATACTTAATAACATACCCTTTTCCAAATCCCAAATAAATAATCTAGGAGACAAAAAACAGAAAAAATATCTTTTTCGGCCCGTCAAAGTGGTGTCCTCCCTTAAGGATTTAGTACCGTAAAATAAAGATTTCCCGACAAGAGTTGAGAAAAGTAAGCAAAAAGACGACCTCGAGGAATGTGACGGTACTGCTGATAAATTATTGATTCAAAATGTCGTTATAATTGCCGTTGATAATTTCATTTCATTATCCGCCCACTGCAATAATAATGAGAATTCATGTAATTACACATTTGATTATCATTATTCTTATAGATTATATAATTATATTATTATAAATTTGATTATTTACAATAATTATTATTATAGGTGTAGTTCCGAAAAGGACATACCTCCGATTAATTTGGAATTTCGTGTACCCATATATTTCGACTCGCTGATTACGAATATGATAGTGAAAATACCCGTAAATTTAATTTTCAAGGTCAAAACTCACAAAAACTGATATTTACGAAGTTTTTCTACTTTATTTTAATAAATGTTGATCTTAGAGAAAAATGATTTTCACAAAAGATGTAGCCTATGAAAAGATTGATCTTTTATGTTCCGTATAGTTTTTGTCTAAAACCATTCTGTTTCGAGCAAAATGGGATAATGCTCCAATAAGTACATTTTGCTAAACTCCATTAGTTTCAATATTATCTACTTACGCACTTCACGGCGGAAAGGTTGGGATTCGTGTGGGTTTATTTGTTGTGTCGTGTGTTGTTTGTTGTTTGGGTTTGTTTGTTGTGTTGGGTGTTCTTTGTTGTTTAGGTATGCATATCAAAGATCAAACTGCAACCTTTCCGCGGTAAAGTGCGCAAGTAGATAATATCGTTTAGATCGTGCGCAAGTAGATAATATCGAGTTTAGGAAAATGTACTTTTAGGATCATGATCCAATTTTTCTCGAAACAGATTGGTTTAAGACAAAACTTGTATAGAACATAAAAGATCAATTTTTTTAAAGGCTACAACTTTTCTAGGAAACTTTTTCCTCTATGATCAACATTTATTACAATAAAATAGAGAAATCTTTTAAAAAATCAGTTTCTGTGAGTTTTTACTTCGAAAATCAAATTTGCAGGTATTTTCACTACCATATTCATGATCAGCAAGTAAAAATACATGGGTACACAAAATTTCAAATTAATCGGAGGTATGCCCTTTTCGGAACTTCATCCACTATTATTGCCATATGATAATAATATAAAACAATAATATAATTATTATCAGTATCGTTATTGCTACCATCATTACTATATTTATGTAGTGATAATTATAATACCAATTGAAAGACTGCAACACACCATTGCGTTCCCAACATTTGACGATAACATTATTATTGCTCATCACAAATAACAAATAAAATCATGATACGCTCTATATTTTTATACATTTCTTTTTTGCATTGGAAATTTATATGTAATTTTTTTTAACAAGCTTTTACTCAATTTACTAAACAGTAGAAAATATTATTTTACCAAGTCGCCTATATGTGAGTATAAATAAAAGCCTGGGCGCTCAACTTTTCAAATGTTTAATAAATTTGATCAATTCAGTTTCATTAACCGTATTTGATTTAGCACAATAGTAATTAGAGAAACTATTATGACACGTTTATGCACAGTTTCAGGATTTTTATTTATGAAATCTTAGGTCGTTTTACAGTAAATTAAATACATTTGGTATGTTAACGGATTTATGTGAATTAAAGATTATATGTCTAAATTCTGAGCACCCCAAACTTTCATTTATAGTCACATATAGGCGACTTGGTAAAAGAAAACTATTTTCTACTTTTTAGTACATTGAATAAAAGCTTGATTGAAAAAAAAAATTACATATAAATTTATTTCTACTTTTTATTCTTTAATTGAGTCTACTACAGCTCTGAAATGTTTGCAAAGAGGGATTAATCCTTCCAAACGAACCGGTGTTATTATTAGTTGATTGTCAGGAGAAATCCTGGAGAACTGTGATAAGTGGCATCTATCATAGATGTTGGCTCACCATCTATTGGACCTTACCTTTTAACCCATTTTACCTATTGGACCCTTTTAACGATTGTACGATCCGAGAGCACTCAGAGCCAATTCATGTTTCCTCATGCCCTTTCCATGTAGATTGGCTCTATTCAATGATTCTCATTCAGTTCATTTCTGCTAACGCTGTTTGCAAAATTTCAGAGCTCTAAGTGGTAGGGAAGTGGGTGAAATATCGATTTTCCATTTTGCATCTCACAGAAAGTATTTTTATTTTAAGTTGAATCATGCATTGTCACCTCTTAGATGCATGTTTGCAAAATTGCAGAGCTCTGAGTAGTCGTAAAGGGGTTATGTGGGTTTAAAAATGTAAAAAAATCGATTTTTTTCAAATTTTCATTATCCGGTAGTCCAATATGTCTAGAATATCCTCCCAAAGTTTCAAGTCAATCGGAGTAAAAGTCTAGGAGAGAGAGAGCAATATTTTTGAAGTCCGTGGACACGATTTCTCAAAAACTAATGCACCGATCTTATGGAAATTTTGCACACTTCTTCAAATATGCATTGACTAGTGATTGAACGAAGGTTTTTTTTCGATTACAACTAATTTTACAAGGCCATACGTAGTGTAAATTGTACCAAAAATTGAACTATTTTGCATACAACTCTGCCAAAAATTCAAATGTCAATTTTTTTAAAAATCCTTCGTTCTATCGCGAGCTATTCTTATCTACTAACAGAAAAAATTTGGTTTTTCAATTTCAGATAAAGCTATCATGAGTTATCCTGACCACCACGAGGACCCTTTTTTCAGGGGTCTCCGGAAACCCAGCCCCACCGGCTGAATTCCCCAAATTTTTGGACGAAATTATTTTAAACATTGTTGAAATGTTGCTCTTTCATATGCTTTAACATTTTGAATAAAATAATTTATATATTATAAATATCTTTTTTGAATAGAGGAAATATGCTTTTTTGCCTTCGAAAATCATCTCACCAAGTCAAGTTACATAAAAGCTAGTAAAAAAAGGGGCCATTGCTCGTTTGGATGTAAAAACGCTGTGGCTCAATTGTACGAGCTTCTCAATGTTGGTGGCCAAGAGAATTCTATCAATAACCATCGACCTGATATTCCGAGTAATGCGAGGTTTTCTCAGACATCGCATTTCACGCGAATTATCGACTTATTCAACAGGTGGATATATATCTACACACATATTTTTTTATCTTCGGATCGTTTCAGCTTAAAGCGATCAGTTCGAACATTAGTACGACGTAATAAAATTGGCTAAAGTGCTCCACCACGGAGTCCTGACTGAGGATGAGAACGTTGATTTATGTCGATGGTTTTTAGGAAATTGGCTACATTTCGGAAGGTTATGAGACGATCGGCGAATTTTTTGCTCGTTTACGATGAGAGAGCGCAAAAAGGAGAGCCAACAAGAGAGAGGGAGAGGGAGAGAAGAAGAGTGATGGATACGAAAAATCGA
This sequence comes from Ophion ellenae, assembly GCA_963210295.1. Classification (NCBI taxonomy): domain Eukaryota; kingdom Metazoa; phylum Arthropoda; class Insecta; order Hymenoptera; family Ichneumonidae; genus Ophion; species Ophion ellenae. The sequence continues at coordinate 46,761,554 of OY723388.1, read as the reverse complement.
CTGTAAATTGTACGAAATTGGCACATGCTTGTCTGATCTTGCGCTCGCCTTTTCCACTTGGGGGTCGAGTGGAAAAAGAACGTTCGCGGTCAGACACGATCAGCCATCATCAGGCTCGATTCTGTCCAATCACGGGCTCCGCACAGCACTGCTCTCGCCGGGCAAGAGGAATTTCGTTATCACGCATCTTATCGCCCCTCCTCGGGATTTATCAAGATTATCGGGCATGTTCCTACCCCCGATTTAGCGCGACGAGGGCGACGAAAGAGCACCTCTCGAACGCTTTCCCGATGAAAACTCCCTCAGCTATAGGCCAGCGAGTGCTTGGCGTCATTCCAAATAGTTTGATATACGACTGCATCCATGACGATTATTCCGGGCGATGCGAACGACATTCTCGAATGTATAAAAAATGTCCTATCATTATTCTTTTGTTCGTAGTTCGAAAGTCATTTCTTTTTGTCGTAGCGCGCAACACATGTACGTGTGAGCTTTCCTGTTACTTTTTCTTTTGGCATCATTATCGGGCCGGAGCTTTCGAAGTTTTGCTTCGAAATGAAAATGACGTGACTTGCGAGAAATATGGATTCATTACGTTTTTTTGTGATGTTTGGAAATATTTTTTTATACGTGACGTATATTGAAAACAAAAACTATACACAGGGGATGTATATTTTGACATATTTTTTCGTTTGACAAGGAAATGAGAAGTTTTTATTGCAATGTGTTATCTCATATATTATTATATATTATAATAGTTATTAATAACAATATATGTAATAATAATGGTAATAAAATTTCAAACCACGACTCGATAAGGTAACGTGTCTTAGCAACAAACACATAATAATAATAATAATAATAAATAAAACGTTTAGTAATATTAATTATACATATATATATATATATATATATATATATATATATATATATATATATATATATATATATATACACACATATATATATATATATATATATATATATATATATAATATTAAAAGTTTTATTTATTATTATTCTTGTTGTTGTTATTGGGCGTCTGTTGCCACAACAATTTCATGGTTTTCTAATGAAGATGTGGGTTGAAATTTTCATGCATAAATTTCCAGTTGTCTATATACAGTGGGTAAAAAGAGTATTTGTACACGTCGTCTTTTTCAAATTATGCTTCTTAAAAAATAAAATGCTTTTTTAAGGGGTAAGGCGAAAGCAGAATTTTCAAAGAATCGATTTTTTTTCTCGCTAAAACTGTGATTTATCATCATAAGAATAAGTTACTATACGATTTATAGCAATAAAAAGAAATTTCACGGATTTTGAGCGTATAACGTAAGCCCACCTCTGTCACGGCCATGGAGTACCTCAGTACTTTAAACCCGTTTTTCTCGGAACGGCTTTTTTCGATTGGCGTGACAAATGACTTCAACAATTTTCACGCGATTTAGTTCAAATTAAAAAATTAGGTTCCTAATTGCATTTCGCAGAGAAGTACGTACGGAATTTCTGATTAATCGAAAACTTTTCATTTTAGGAGCAGTATTATACGAAATTTTTTCCTGAAAATTCTTTTCATAAGTTCAAATACGTGCAACTTTTGAATAAAACAATATTTTTTAAATTCCGTACCCACTTCTCTAGGTATTCTAATGTACATTGACGAGAATTTTTTTTTGTCCTAGGTAAAAAGTTGTGGATGCTAAATATCACGCCGAGGGGCGCCTAAAAAAAGATAAAAGAAAATATTAGTAGTCGGCTATTTTGTACATCGAAAAAAATATATATATTTTCGAACAGCTTGATATTCATACTAAATAGATGTGTAATTTGTTTTATGAGTGAATCACTTTTTCATACGAAAGAAAATGTTAAATTCGCACATGGTTTCATACCTGTTACTGTGGCCTAACCCCTTAAGTTTCTGTGTTCGATAGCTTATCCTAAATATAGAAGGTGCCTGCTTACAAAAATCTTGGGAAAATATGAATAAAAAAATTGAGCCAAATTAACAACAGTTTCGTATGGGATGGGCAAATACTTTTTTTACCCACTGTATATTCATATATATATATATATATATATATATATATATATATATATATATGTATACATTTTTTAATTTCAATTCAAACCTTTATAAGGAACCGTGTAACTGTTTTGGCAAAAACACATAAATAATACGTGTTCAAACTATTTCGTATTATTTCTAAGTATTTTTTATTCGTCGCGTATATAACAATGAAAAATTCTGTAAAGTGATTATATTTTTTTTATATTCGTTCGAAATTATAATTTACCATTAAAAAAGTATATGATAAATAAATAAATAAATATGTATACAAATATGCACATACATATTATAACTTTTTTGTAAAACATTCAGTGTCGAAAATTCGTTTCGTCCGTCTGGAATGTCCCATACGCGATTGCGCTTGTCTGATTCTTATTCTCCCGGTCTCCCCCCTTTATCCGCAAAACCTCACGCTCTAGGAGACGATCCCCGGCTTCATGTACGGTTCATCAATTTCCAGACTCGAGGGAGGCTTTACGTGTCGTGCGTCACCGTTTCTTTTCTCCCTCGTCTTTCTTTCCACCCCCACCTCCTTATTATTATGCATGCGTGTCTACGCTGAAAGAACTGTGAAATTTGTCGGTTTGACGACGTGCGCCAGGGGGAAGGCAGAAAAAGATTGTCACTCGGAAAAACAGCGATATCGACGTGTCGATTTCTCGTGACGGGTAAAAATGAAAAAAAAAGGAGGGAAAAAAATACGGAGAAAAAAGAAAAAATGAAGAAACAAAAATGGAGAAAAACGACAATCCTCGAATGTAACAATTCGGTGCCTGAAGAAGATTTGAGTACGGGAAACGGTGCGACCTCCGAGGAGACACGGTCGGTGGAATTATCGAACGCGAGGCTTAGCGTAAGAGGCTTGGGAAACGAGAATGAAAAATCCGAGTGTAGCTATATATATATATATATATATCGAACGTTAATAACGCCTCTCTTCGGGAAATATTATCGGAGCGCATCGAAGAGCGTGGCACTCTGTGCGAGTCCCGTTAGATTGACTTTCTTTACCTATACTGGCATCATCGATCGTGCCATTATCAGTAATAATACCGTGTCACGTTCGTAAAATATATGCATCGACAAAGGATTATTGGATATGGCTAAGGTGATGAAAAGAGGGCGAAAAAAGGAACAGGCGTAAAAAAGTGAAAAAGAATAAAATAATAATTTTGTTCTGCTTGGCGCAAGCTCCGTGATCCGACGTCAACGTGGCGGAGGCTCAAGAATGGCGAGGAGGGCTTGAAAGGTTGTCCGACAGATGGCGCGACTGGTGGAATTCTCGAGTTTAACGGTACGCGCAACACGGCCATTACGCTCCCACTTCGAAATTTCAAATGCGTTTTTCTCGGCACTGGCTGAATGGAATCGAATAATTTTTTTTCCTATCGATAGAGGATGATGGCAAGATATTAGTGGCACAGATTTTTTCACAAATAGAATGTCGCAATCGGTAGTTTCCGTAACAACATTTTTCAATCTTAATGTTCATTCGCGTGTATGTATCGAGAGTTCTACTCACAGAAAAGTTATCGCAGAAGTTGCGAAATAATGCTGCGACGGGTATATGAGTAATTTATAAATAATCAAAGCTTGTTATCACTGAAGACGTTCGGATCCATTCTTCTTTAAAGCGGCTAGAAACTCTGTTATTGAGAGTACGTTGGAAGGCGTTTAATTGGGAACTCACAAACGACGGCCCCGCTAAAATACTCGCACTCAACACTCGGCTGCGCGCGTTAAGCTGTTCTGTGTCTGCACGTCCCTCGTGAGGTCGTTGAACATAAGAGAAGATGACGTTCAACGGAGTTGAATAAAAACGTCTCATTTGCCGTTTTGAGCGGACCAAGGGCCGGAGATTATTTGTTCATTATGACGTTGACGGGGTGTTTTACTTTGTTAAATACGATTTCACAGAGGCGGCTCAGCGAGCGGTATAATAAGCGGAGAAATAATTAGAACGGGAACCAAATTGAAGAACAAATAAAGGATATCGAAGCAGGAGAGAGAAAACGTCCCAGCGCGTCATAAGGATCGTTGAACGAAGGACCAAATGTTCCTCCGAGATATACAAAACAGTCATGAGCTAAGCATCAAAACAGCCAACTTTGCGGAAGTTTCTTCATCGAAATTGAACAGTCTATGTAACGAACTTCGCTCTTCATCCACAATACGAACAACCCAACGGATCTCCCATTGAATCTTCCGTATATCAAATAAATTTGTCGTCGATAAAATCTCTTCTAGAAACTCATTCGCCAAAATCATATTCGGACCCAGTCGAAAATATACGCGTGCACAAGACGTATGTTGATCGTCAAAAACGTTGCTCCCACCTCACATTGATAATTGAAAAAATCGACCAACCTGACGTTGTCCTCGTCGACGAAGAGTACGACGCCTCTCGCGTTGTGTTTCGTTCCCAGTCGCTCGACAATACGATCGAAGTCATCCTGCTTCGAATTTCGGAGGATCTTTTCGCTGACAGCAACGCAAATATTGTAGTTTGATGATAGCGAGATGAAGCTCGCTATACCCTGAAAAATAAATGGTTTTTTTCTCTGTGTCTCTCCTTTTTCTACCCCGCGTCTTTTGTGGCACAAAGTCAGCGTCTGTGTGTGTGTAAGCATGCACAGCTCGTCACCGCGATAAGAGCAACGAATCCTGTGGTTTCCGAACTTCAATAGCATCGCCCGATGGGGATACCCCTCCCTTATCTTCCGCCATTCGCGAGCTTCAGTGCCCTCATATATCACGACTAGTCTCGAAGAGTACAAGCATATTCTCGTACGTATATATATGGGCAAAAGATATTTCGAACCTGTTATACGTATGAGATGTTGGCTATTAGCATATCTGGCTGTTTTGAGGACGGTCCTCGAAGTTTTTTTTTATCGGTGACGAGCACAAGTCTGTCGGATTGCATTGATGTCAAGATGAATTTGGAGACATTGGGGTTGATATAACGTCGAGTATGGGGGCATCATCCTGCCGTGAGGACGCTCATGTCGAACGTCCTCAAAGTAACGTTTCTTCACAATACAGAGTGACGATTATAAAAAGGCCATGGGATTTTTAAGGGGCACGGAGATTTAGCGACTGAGAACAATATGATATTTAATGGTTTTTAATTCCTCTTCAGAAAAAAACGCAGCGTATTTTTTTGATGAGTACTGTTAGTCGGAAAAAATTGAGCTGTTTGGTTTTTTTTTTTAATTCGTTTTTTTAGTTCAGCGGGGTGAAGATAATTCCTTTTAAAATGAAATTTCATTTGTGCACTTCAAAATGCATCTTTGGTCATCTTTATCTCGACAATATTCGGAGTTTAGTTATTTTCATTCTCTTATACTCAAAATGGAATTTTGATGTTTTTCTAGAATGCTCAACTCAATAACTTGTTCCTTTCACGAACCTGAATATTTAACAATGAACTTTTTTTTCGTATATAGTCAAGTAAAATTGCACCCCAGTATACTGGTTAAATTTCAAACCAAGTTACCGAACTTTAAATGAAAAATTGCGACTCTGAAAATCGTCTCATTTATAAGGCGCTTTATGGGGATGACACACTGGCCACATTTCTATCTGATAATTGATAATTAAAGATTCCGTATCGACAATAAAAACATGGGGTCACCTAATGCTTAAAGAAAATATTAATGATAAAACTTAGAAAAATGTGACTAACAGAAGAATTTTTGCACCCGTGACTTTTTAGTGAGATCGTAAAAATGTCTACATCTACTAAATTTACGCGAAACATCTGAAGGACTGCAAAAATGTTAATAAATGTGTTGTAAAAATTCAAAGATAGCGTGTTTGAATGATTCACGAAAAAAATCCCCAAAAAAAGCGAAAAAAATAGCTGTCACATGGGATGAACCGGTTAAGCGCCATGGTAATTTAACCAATGATTCAAAAGAACTTATGCTCCCACAAAATGTGGCCCTCCGCGAAAGGAATACTTTAAGGAATCATCATCGTGTAAAATTAAAAAAAAAAAACGATTTTTTTTTGCATTTTCCGATAGTATAGACGGTTATAAACATGGACCTGGCATCGCCGATTGATCGTAAGTAGACAATTTATATGTATGAAAATTCTACACTCGACACTTCGAACGCATTTTTCTCGAAACGTCGCTTGTTAAAACGGTGTACATTATCAAAGGAAGAGTTTTCAAACTATCCATCTCAAATTTTAACACAACACTCTTCACGCCATTCTTCATCTTGCCATGGAAGCTTTTTTTTTAAATCTGCATATTTTTCTTTACGAAAAACTGTCGAAAAAATAGGCTATATTCGATACTTCTTTTTCAAACCGTCGCCATTTTGTCAATTATGATTTTAAAAAACTCCATAGCAAGATACCGGTTTTCATACTCATTAATAATCTTTTTACCAATTTTGTTTCAGATTATATTTACGACCCATATCGTGTATACCGTGAGGACTCCTTTTTTGCGAAGATCTTTTCAACCGTTGATTTTTTTTTTATTAATTCACATGAGTATAGCCAGAGAAATACGTAGGGGATTTTGAAAATATGCATTTTTGTGTCATTGGCAAGCATTTGAAGTAAAAACTCAATTTTCGACAGAAAAACGACCATCATTTGTTAATAACTAATGTTATTAATTGAATAATGGAAAATCCCGTACGTATTTCCCTTCAGAATGTTATTTTAAAGATGTGCTTAAAATTTGGAGTGAATAGAATGAAAATTGTTGGAATAATGCTGCGTGCCGTTTTGAAAAATTGTGTTTCGAAAAAAATGGTCGACGTCTCGCACACGGGCCAGCCACTGCTACCGCAGACCCACACGGGCCTGCGGACCTTTGTTTTACAGAAACCAAACTTTTTCCCCTTGTTCTGGATGGTTCAAAGCATTCCTTGAGCCAATTAAGAAAACAATCAATTTTTTTCAAAATTCCCCTTATTCTAGACGGTTAAAGGAATCCCTTGAGCCAATTAAGAAAAAAATCAATTTTTTCAAAATGCCCCTTATTCTAGATGGTTCGAAGCAATTCCCCTTATTCTAGATGGTTCAAAGCATTTCTTAAGTCAATTGAAAAAAAAAATCAATTTTTTTTAATTCCCTTTTATTCTACATGGTTCAAAGTATCTCTCAAACCAATTTTTTTTAAATCAATTTTTTAAAATTCTACAGGTTCTATACCCCTTAAGGGGCCAGTCCACTTTCAAAATTTCAAAGAATCGATTTTTTTTACGGTTTTCGAAAGTACATACATTCAGAAATATTGTGTTAAAATAGGTGCAGGAATTGCCGATTGAGTTTAGGTAACAGGTTTTCATAGTATAAACTTCAAACGCGTTTTTCTCGAAACAACGTTTTCAAAATCTAGCTCCATCGTATCTCTAAAACCAATAAACCGATTCTCTTGAAATTTGAACCACATATTGTAAACATGATTCGTAACAAGATGACCCTCGATGGTTTTAAAATTTTTATTTTTACTCTTTTTTTTGCGAAAAACTGCCGAAAAAACGCGCTTTTTAAAGACTTATTTCGTTTTTCATCTGCCATTTTTTAATTTTTTGATAAAACTTTATATTCGAAGGTCATTTTGTAGCTGGTGTCATACTGAATCTAATGGACTTTGATTTCTTTGTTTCAGACAAGCCGTTGCCGAGTTGTGATGGAGCTACCTAGCCCACTTATTTTTGAGGCGTTACGTTAGACTATAATTTTTGTACTTAAAAATGAATAAAAATGAATACATTTTTTTTTATTTCAAGACTTCATTTATCACGCCCAACTACTTTTATATTCATATCTTGTATAAAAACCTAAAAAAAAAAATCGCGGAAATAGCCTTTTTTCGTGGCTCCAAAGTGAACTGGCCCCTTAACCGGAGCCTGAATTCGAAAAATAGTTTTCTTTTTAATTGCTCACATCGATAGATAAACTATTCAAGAATATTTTTACAAAGTTACAGAGACCAATTGTAAATATTTTCGAAGATACAAGGCCAAACGCAGAGAAGCGATTGATATTCGCTCCTATTGAAAACTTCGAAGCGCGTTTTCTCCAGTTTCCATTTTCACGATTTTTCCAAATTCGTGGGCGTGATAGCAAAAAACTAAAAGACCTAGCGAATCAAGCCAAATTTTATTTTCTTCAAGATGAAAATCTCTTCTAAGTGCATTTAAAAAGTCGTTGAAAAAGTCTTTTTAAATAATTTTTATAGCATTTTTTTTAAACACATTTTTTTTCAAACCTGAGAAAACATAATTTCACGATTTTTTCAGCTTTTTTTAATTCACGCAGAAGAAAAAAAACATGCCGATTAAACATTTTATTAGTTTTTTTGTTTGAGTCAAGAATTACTAGCTGCATCTTTCCCGCCGATTGGAGACTGCAGTGGCAAGACGCACTTCGAATAGGCTGATAAATCTGCAGTCATTTATTGTTTCACGTTGAACATTTTTTTATACATTTAAAATATACATGAAAAGATACCTCAATGTTTGTTGGGCTCACTTATATTTCTCCCTTCTAAAAGAAATCCCGAAAAAACGCTTTTTTGGACCTTCTAATTCAGGCTCCCGCGTTAATAAGGCAGGATATACATTTACAACGATCAAAAAATCAATTTCTTTCTTTTTTTCTTCAAACGATAAAACTATACATGTAGTATACTTGGCGAAAGTTTCTAAACGAGATTCGAAAAACTTCAAATGTTACAACCCATCAACGCTGTGCCTCACCGCTCGAATTCGGAGCGGGCGTGAACTTCGAACGCATTTTTCTCAAAACTGCATTATCGAAATTGGCGTGCAGGATCACTCAAAAACTATTAAGTCGATTGAGTTAAAACTTGGTAGAAATATTGATAATACCTTCTACTTGACGAGAATTATTTTTAAAAAATTGGGAAAAAAACGACTTTTTTAATCCACATTTTACAGAAATGTTGCGTGAAATGTTGATCTTTTTTGCAATTGCGTGCCATTTTCTTAAATTTGCATTTTCTTTATTTTCATGACCGTCACATAGAAACTATACATGTTCTAACTGAAAAAATGTTTGAACTTTTTTGCAAATCAAAGTCTACGGGAAGCTAGACTGCACGCCGATTCGCAACTCCCGCGGCGACTTTGCTGTAACACTCTGCCACAGCTCCGTCATTTTGATGATGAATTAATTTAAAAAAAATTGTTTCGTATACTCAAATATTCTATCAAAGTATACCTAAACTTTGATAATTGTAGAATAATTATTTCTCAGTTCAAAAATCCCTCAATATTGCTTGCTTTTCAGTCGCAAAATCTTCGCGCAATAGCCTTAAGGTAGTACCTCCACAGAAGAGTTGAATTAAGAAATGGTTGAAATTTGACATATATGTTATTTGATACATTATCCAAACATCTGTGCAATTTGAATAAGTTTGACCACCCCAAACCTGAGATATTTACACTTAAAGTTGGCTTGGTTTACACGTAACGAATGCGTCATGATGGGCAAACAGAGCATCATTAATTCTACCGTCAAAACTAAAATTAAGAAATTGATAAAAAACGAGGATAAGCTACAGTAAGATATCACGAATAATGTGACAAAAAATGAGAACGATTCACCGTCTAGTTTCCAAGATATAACCATGAGAAGCCCTCACAATTTTGGTGCAAAGCCTGGCAAAGCCTGGAAAAAAAACAATTGGGGCAAAGCCTGGACAGTCCCGGCAAAAAGTTTACTGGCAATGGTAGATCAAAAACACAATATAAAATATATTTTACGGCAATCAATTATATCCATCGTATTATCTACTAGTACCGAGTCAATATTGCGTAGTTTTTAATTTTATTTATTACTAATTGAACCAATTATCAATCTTTTAAACATGAACATAGTATGTAAACTTTTGCTTGAGATTTTCACAGAGGAACTACCTTAAAAAACGCACGGCCACCTTATAATCGTCACCCTGCACACGCATACACGTACTTATAAAATGTGATATACACGACGAGAAAACCCGAATTCAGGGATACGCGAAAAATGCTTTTGCCGCAGCCCTCGCGGTGAAAGCTCGCGGCTTTGCGCCTCGAATTTTCCATTTCCGTCGATAACCCCGAGACACTCGATATCTCATGCGTTCAACGTCCCGTACTCCGCCACATTCATTTCCCAAGAGGTTCGTGCATTGTTACCCTACCAATCTCATCGACAAACATAAACAGCTATATAAACTCGCACTTCGCCGTGAGTGTACGATGTTTGTCGTCCCTTTCTTTTTTGTCATTCGTCGCGAGTCGTCGCGCGATTTTTTCCCCCGCGAAAACGTGCGACGACGAAAGATGATCGATGATCGGCCCGCGGCGGCTCTCGGCTGACTTGGATGTATCAACCTCCTCGTATCCGCGAGCCATCGGGGAAACCAGAATAAGCCCGAGAGAGTCGAAAAATCGTCGAACGAGTCTCTCGTTTGCCAGAGGCCCTTCTGTACCGTGGAAAAACTAATGCCGCAAAAAAAAAAAAAAAACATCAACGAAAAAACACGCACACATATTTGACAAATTGTTGGCCTTATTTTTTCTTCCCCGATATTTTTTTTTACGCTCTCGAGAAATTTCGTCACTGCTGGATCTTCTTATCGCGAAGGGCCACGAAGCTGCGTCACCCGCGAGGGATTCGGTCTCTCGCGCCCGCTCGTTTTTCCTCGATGACGATCAAGAGGAGGAGTCAAGACGAAGCGGAAAAGTCGATCGTTAAACGCCGGATAAGAAGAAACGAGATCGCGGATGTGCGTGTGCACATACAGGGTGTCCCGTTTCCGAAATTTGAAATCAGAAGAAATTTGAAGGATCAGAACGCTCAAAGCTCCGAAAGAATTTTACACGAAAGACCAAAAATGCGAAAATCTGAACACCGTCAAAATAATTCGGCTATGGAAGGTTTGAAAGTTTCAAAATTTCCAATAAATCGACGAATTATTTTAAGAGTTTTTTTTATTGAGAAGTGATTTTGCGTCAATTTTGAAATTTGTCTAGACAATGTTATACGTTCGACATTATTTACAGTCAACTGTGTAGACTTTCGCCGGCATAATCTTGACAAACCTTGTAATTTCGGAACATTGAAATTAGGAATTTTAAACCGTCGGTACATTCAAAGTTCGAAATTTCAAGCCGACCCGGATGTCAAGATCATGCCAGCGAAAGTCTACACAGTTGACTGTAAACGATGTAGAACGTATAACATTGTCTAGACAAATTTCAAAATTGACGCAAAATCACTTCTTAATAAAAAAGATTTTTTAAATAATTCGTCGATTTTTGAAAACTTTGAAACTTTTTAAACTTCCATAGCCGAATTATTTTGACGGTGTTCAGATTTTCGGAGTTTTGGTCTTTCGTGTAAAATTCTTTTGGAGTTTCGATCTTTCAGGGTAGTATTATTTCGGAGTTTTGAACGTTCCGATCATTTAAAGTTCGGAATTTCGACCCGGCCCCATCTTGAATTCCGGAATTTTAGACTGTCGGAGCATTCAAAGTTCGGAATTTCAATCTGGCCCAAAATATTCCACGATTTTCGAGATTTTGGGCTTTATGTGATTTTTTGACAAATATAATCTGCTCTTGGTTTTTTGCATGCCATTTCTACAAATAATATGAATCAACAATGACTAAGCAACTTTTTAAAGTAATTGGCACGATATGCGTAGTAGGGGAAAGGTGTACGAGATGATGCCCCCTAAGAGAGAATGCTCGTAATTTCAAAGATATTCAAAATCATTAAGATCTGAAAGCGTTTACTACTGGCATATTTATCTATCGTACGATTGGCATATTCGATATATTCAATTTATTAGGGTTTGAATAAAAAGATTTTTTTTACCCTACATAAGGATCACGTTGCACACCCCGGTGTTCAGGATGATCCCTAGGGTACGGACAAGATGATCCCCTGGATCATTGTGCCCCTATATTGGGTTTTTTTTTTTTCTATTTTTGAGAAATTAGATACATGTAAATCAATGTTTTTGCGAGTTTACAACTTTATATACATTAATCATAGGTATACAACATAGACTGAACTTACAAGTTAAATTATCTTCATATTATAAGGTTTATCTCACCCGACTAGAATTAAACCAAACCAGTCTTCCACAGCCAGTCTTACATTGCTCAGGTATATCAATTATTATTAGTGAGATCAATTGTACATTTGTAGTGCAGTTTGAATATAAATAGACCATCGATTTAAGGGGTTACCCCCACTTGCGATTTTGAAAAAATCGATTTTTTGTTATTGCATTTTTTTGAAGTATAAGTATCTGAGAATATGTCCTGAAAATTTCAAGTCGATCCGAACAAAATTAACTGAGATATGAGCGTTCAAAGAGAAGAATCCGCGTTGAAAGAGAAACTTTAAACGCGTTTTTCTCAAAATGGCATTTCTGAAGTTGGTGACCAAGATTACTCGAACACTAATAAACCGATCTTCTTGAAATTTTGCAGGCTTATTTAATACATAAAAATGTAGTCTTTCATCGTCCGATTTTTTTTTTCGAAAAAAATGGCCATTTTATAGCCAAAAAACGGCCGTTTTTTTTTCGTTAAAATCGAACCATTAACTTTGACTGTCCGCCATTTCGTGAAAAATGAATATTTTTTAAAATCCTTCGATTAAAGACTAGTTTATACTTATATTTGACTAAATCCATCCGCATTTTTTTTCTTCAGATGATCCACTTCGCCGCAATGTTGGTCACCGCAAACCGTGTATATAAAAACATTATTTCATTGACGGCCATTTGCCACTAAACAAAGTAATATTTTTCAATAAAAAAAATTACTGAAAGTCCTTCAAGATGTGTTCTTTAAGATGGTATATTGATCGATTAAAAAAGTTTTGTAGTTTTCTTTAAAAAAAAATCATGAAAAAGGCCTTTTTTGCGCTACAAGTGGGGGTAACGCCTTAACAAAAATAAAGTAGGTACGTTATCCCTAGGGATCATCTTGTACACCTAGAGCGCAATCATCTTGCCCCAAGCTCAACGTTTTCATTCATTGCTCGGTAACATAACCTATAAGTATTCCACTGTTACCACGCCAACCAAAGCGCAAGTTGAGCATATTATAAACCACAAACACAGCAATGATTGCAACTGACAGTATACAATAAAAGTTACCTAAGCTTAACGAGGCTGCTCACGGTTTTTGCGGGGCAGGCGGCAAGAGGGGAACGCATATGCTTAAACACGGGCGCCCGTAACCCACGATTTGCCAACCCCGAATAATCAAATTTACGGTTACGTAAAATAAATAAATTTCAGCTGATAAATACGTGGAACGCATATAACTGGCTGTTTAGAAATTTTATTAATCTTTTTTGTTTATTTACATCGCGAATAAGTTATTCACCAAGTTGAAATGTGGCAAACGTGGAATTTAGTTCTCAGTAACTAGTATCACTGAGCTCAGATACGAACGCGACATCGTCAGCGCGTAGCTGTCAAACATCCTTCGCAAATTCCGTTTTTTTTTGTTCGGCGAAAATGAAAAGATGGAAGGGAAAAATGCAAACCGAAAAACAGTACAATCGACGGTTGGAGCAAGTACAACCTGGAAAGCGGCGGAAAAAAGTAGTTGAGCCGGAACAAGAATGCGCAGTCGAGGGACGACGCGTAATTGATTTGAAGGTTATGTCGAAACACATGCACTGCAGCTTCCGTAAAGAATGATTCAAAATATTTAAATACTCTTTATGAAACCGCGGTAAGAAATTTATAGCACGGAAGCAATAGTTTGTGCGTTTCAAATTTTGGCGCCTATTCAAAATGGCCGACTTGACAGCAGCGTTGCCACGTGCCGTAGGGCGCTTTATCGTTTTACGCGAATCAGCTGAAATTTCCTGTTTTATTTCACGAATATCTCGATAACGAGGGAGAAAACGCTGTACTCTTCGTTGAAATTATTCATAAAAGTCTCAAGAATGTTTTCCGCCTATTTCCATTCAATTCTTACTGTTTTTATTATGTTGCGATAGTCGTATTAGAGTTCTCATGAAGCTTTTGCTATGTCGCCCGTGTATAAGAGCCTAACTTCAATAATTAATTGCTCAACAATCACGCGGACGAAGTACTTGAAATTTTACACGGAATCGCAACACCTGTTCGCAAATATCTTGAATAAATTTCAGCAAATTCTTACTATTTCGCGATAGCTGAGCAACCTCCTTAAACTCAACCTTGGTCAAAACAAGCGTCAAAACAAGTTCGTCGCTCACACCGCCATCATGAATTGACTAACGCGGCGTGGTGCCGGGCGCTATGTTTTAAAGAATACCACTAGATGGCGTTAATAGTTTCGTCGCTATTGAAAATGATCATCCTACCTCACGCAATCAACTCGTACACCTGTCCCCTACATTTTGTTTGCACCGCAGGCTATCAAAGTCAGATGTTCGAATTGGTTTGTATGAAAATTCTGCATAAGATCTTTTTTCATAAAGTTTCCTTAACATTTGAGGTTAAAAATAAAACTTTTCTAGATAAAACAAATAACCAAGAGTATTTTAAAAAACCGGGTAATAAAGGTTATCATTTGTACAAATGGCACGCGAAAAACCAAAAACAGATTGTTTTCAACTCGAAAATCGTGGGACTCTTACTAAACTGAAATACCAGCATATGGTAACAGGACACCCTGTACATAGATATATACGCACGTACATACGAGAGAAAGCCTAAAGGGCTGTGAAAGTCCTTTCGGGATAAGTGGTCGCTAAAATTCCGTGATTGACGAGCTGACTCGTAAAAGATCACCATTCGAATGGATTTCTCCAGCGAGCGTCCCGGAAAGCTCTCCAGGACGGAGAAATCTGAAAGGCGCATGGGAGTCTGATCGGCGAGGGAACGAGGAGGCCCATAATATTAATCCAACCGGCATTGATACTTTTTATCGTCATCTTCCGTTCCTTTTTGCTCCCCGTGGGACTTCCATTTATCGAGGCCGATGCTTTGTTTATGTGTACGTTTTTTTTTTCTTCTGCTTTTTATTTTACTCCTTTCGTTTTATCCTACCTCGATTATTCCGGTAGAAATTTATCGAGACTTCGGGACGCCTGCGTAATAGCGTCGGTCAAATTGGGCTGTCGCGTGCTTTCGGGGTTATTGACAACGCGCGAGGGGGAAATTTCATTCGAGCGAAACGGTAAGCCTAATTGATAACGACGCGTATCGTTTTCATTTTCCGGATGAAACGACACTGTCATCGAGTATCATTAAGTGCACGATATACAGGGTGTCCCTCTTATCTCTGCCACCCGAAATAACTGGGTAATTATCGACGTTACAAAAAATGTTCCAGACAAAAGTTGTACGGTGTGGAGGAGGCCGTCAAATGCGACCAATTTTTTTTTATTTCTGTGGAGGCGCTGACGCACAGTGAAGGTTACCTCCACTTTTTAAAATGGAATGGTACATTTTTTTCAACCATCTTGTGGAGCAAACAAAAACATTAGGGGGTCAAAGTCGTTCAGGGTCATTCAAGGTCAGTATCGGTTATACAAATCTAAATATCTCGGATCACTACCAAATAATTGGTAGTGATCCGAGATATTTAGATTGGTATTTCCTTTTAATGGGTGACCTTGAATGACCTTGAACGACTTTGACCCCCTAATGTTTTTTATGCGGCTTGAGGGGCTCCACAAGATGATTGAAAAAAAATGTACCATTCCATTTTAAAAAGTCGAGGTGACCTTCACTGTGCGTCAGCGCCTCGACCGGAAAAAAAAATAGTCGCATTTGATGGCCTCTTTCACGCTGAACAACTTTTGTCTGGAACATTTTTTTGTGACGTCGATAATTACCGAGTTATTTCGGGTGGCAGAGATGAAAGGGACACCCTGTATATTAGGCATTCTTCATCAACTGGGCAGCTTTTTTTTCAACCTCTCCAATTTTTTTCAAAATCTGCCGGTCTGAAATATTAGTCAAGAGGAACGTCTGTGATTTTTTAAAGATTTTTTTAGACGTCGGCTTAGGATTTCCAATTTTTCATTATGAACACTGCATCCGAAAAAACATTCATCAAACAAAAAAAAACATGAGAATAAAAACTTTTTATTTTTTCCGCTTTATCGAAAAAAATCAAAATCATAATTTTTTTGCATTGAGGAAATTGAAATTTGGCAAAAACATGAGAATAATATATTTTTAAACCTAATAACACACTTACGAATTCGGTACAAATTTTACAGGATGTCTGTCATTGGATGAAGAGTCTGCGAAAAAAATTTCAGAATGGTACCTGCAATGGTTAGGATGAAAAAAACCCTGCGAAATATAAAATATATGCATATAAAATAAAAACCCTGCATATAAAAAAATAAAAACCCTCCGAAATCTCATAACCGCATGAATGCGGTTATGTGATTTCGCGGGGTTTTTATTTTTTTTTCATCCTAGCCATTGCAGGTACCATTCTGAATTTTTTTTCGCAGACTCTTTACCCAATGACAGACATCCTGTAAAATTCTTACCGAAATCGAAAGTGTGTTATGAGGTTTCAAAAAATGTTATTCTCATTTTTTTGCCCAATTTCAATTTTCTCAATGCAGAAAAAATATAATTTTGATTTTTTTCGATACAGCGGAAAAAATAAAAAAGTTTTCATCCGTATGTTTTTTGTTTGTTTGATGAATATTTTTTCGGATACAGTGTTCGTAATGAAAATCTGAAAATCCCGAACGGACGCCTGAAAAAATATTTTAAAAAATCACAGACGTTTCTTTTGACTAATATTTAAAACTGGCAGATTTTGAAAAAAATTGGAGAGGTTGAAAAAAAGTGGCCCAGTTGATGAAGAAGAACTCATATACAGGATGGACCATTTAACGCGCCCACCTGAATTATCTCCGTTGCCTTTGAAGTGACGAAAAAAATGTCAGGAGGTAATTTGATTAATTTGGAAGGCCTGATACAGTGGTAAAAAATTGATTTTTGTCAAGGTCATAGTTTTTGCGTTCTCAAGGTCATCAATGATTTTTTAAATGGGAACTGTCTTTTTATTAAGACGTTGTAGCCGATATTTAGACGAATCCAACGACCTATGATATCCTGACCTTGAAATGATTTTTCACCAAAATACACGTGTAAAAACGGGAAATCGTGATGGTATTGACAATAAGAATATCCGAATAAAGCAATTGAATTTTTCGTGCAGAAAATTGATTGTAACAAATGTTCGAAGTGATGGCCTAATGGCCATCACTTCGAACCTCGACACATTTTTGAAGACGTCGGATGAATGTTTCTCTTGACCTTTCAATAGTTTCTGTTGTGATAGCTCATAAGGCAACGGAGACATTTGGAGTGGTCACGTTGAATAGTCCACCCTGTATATAATATATATTGCCACTAAGTGTAATTGGTGCGGATGTGGCTGTTGACGTCGGGTAAACTCGAGGAGATTGAGCGTCCCGCGAAAGTTAATTCAAAGCAAACAGAAGCAAATTCCCTCGATCACCTGAACGTTATCATTTTTCTTCGATATTGAGTGAGACGAATCGTTGTCATCCTTCGAAAAAAAGAGCTTCAAAAAAAGACTAAACCTTTTCTCAAATAACGGTAATCATCACAATGATGATCATCGTTTTCACAGTGATGATCAAAATAAGAGCGAATAAATACACCATGATGATATCGATAATGACAGGGCAAAATACACAATAATAATAATATTAACGTCGCGCAAAAATAATAACAGCATATACAATAAAAACCGCAACAATAATGTCAATAATAATAATGATAACGACAGCAAAAAGTGATAATAACGATAACAGCAGAAACAATACAAATAGCAACGATAATAATCATAATAATAATCAAGACAACAGCAAAAAATCATAATAACGATAACAGCAGAAATAATACTAATAGCAACAATAATATTAATAATATTAATAATAAAAACAACAGCAAAAAATTATTATAACGATAACAGCAATAATAATGGCAGCAACAATAATATCAATATTAATCATAACGACAGCAAGAAATATTAATCACAATCACAGCAAAAACAATAAAAGAAATTCCTCCTTTTATTGTTTCAATATCAATAATAATAATATTGACAGCGACAAATAATCATAACAGTAACAGCGAAAACAATAAAAACAACAACGATAATGTCAACAATAATAATGACAATAACAACCGAGTCAATAAAAACAGCAACAATATTGATCATCATAATAGTACTGATAAGTAAAAGAAAAATAATATCAATAATAATGATGATTATTATTATTATTATAAATTATGGAATTTACCGGGCACTGGCTCCTAGTAGACCATTGTGCTCGAGCCCTTGCTATGGCAACCCCGACAATTATAATAAGATTCATGTTTTACAAAAATACGCTATTCAGAATAATTCAACCTTCATTTCCTCGGCTAAATTACAAGACGAGTTGATGCTTCAATGATATCATATTTTTAAAAAACGGACGGAAAAAAAATTCGCGCAGTAACGACCGAAAACTCACCTTTTCACCGTAATCACCTTCGACTGCAACGGTTGATACATATTTCCAGCCAAGCTGTCGTATCACCTCGACCATCGCTTGAGCCTGAAAATTATCCGGCGGAACGACACGGCTGAAATACTCGAAGCGACTTTTCTCCGAGAGCTCGGTACTCGTTGACGCGTAACTCAGCTGCGGGATCTGAAAAATAAAATAAAATGAACGTGCATATGTAAATGTGAACAGAAATGAAAAACGATTATCTGACCGGGTACACTTGAACCGCATGGAGATCGCATGCACTCTGCGAGAGGGAAAAAGTTCCTTGGGGTATGAGGAAGATTAATTGTACTCGTAGACATTGTATCCAAAGCTTCGTCAAGATTGTTCTTTCGAGTTTTTTTTTGTTCTTTGCGGAGGACCAACATTCGAGGACACTTGGGATTTGGACCCTCAAGAATAATAATGTTTTTCGTGTCGTTGGGTACTTTTTTCAGCCGAAAGAAATTTATATTTTTTTTCCGGAAGGAAAAATCTTTGATATCGTGATGTTAAGAGGGGTTGGAGAGTTTGCTATAGTCCAAGATTAAATTCGAAAATAATATATGTTATTGTCTAGACTGTAGAGTTTTTACGAATTTTAAAACGTTTTTTTCACCAAACAAAACACCAGATATAAAAAATAGTTTAAGGGAGGATATCCCTTTAGACGCTCGAAAATCAGTCATTTTTTATGAATTTTTTTAAAGGTGATAAAAGAATCGCATCACATTGAAATTTTGACATTATCTTATTATAACTTTCGAGTGTTATTTTTCATTTTTTTTAAACAAAACTAAATGGTGGCGTTATAAGGTATTCCTGTAGGCGTCTTTTGAAAAACCTACCATGTTATAGATGAAAAAGTTATTGTTCGATTTAGCTGAAATTTTGCGAGGTTTCTCACTATGATCGTATTGGAAGAATATACCTATAAAAATAGTTAAGAAGTTTAAAATTCAAAATTGAGTGCACTTTGTAATCAAATTTTCCTATTTTTGACAATTTCTCGACAATTTTTACCCCAAAAAGGTAATTTATTTACGCGATAACCTCAAAACTTTAGATATATCCTTCCAATAATGTTATAATGAGAAACCTCCCAAAATTTCATCCAGATCGATCAATAACTTTTTGAGCTATAACATGAGCAATTTTTTAAAAGACGCCTAAAGAAACCCCTTATAAAGCCGCCATTCTGTTTTGTTTAAAAAACGAAAAAAAGTTTTTACACTTGAAAGTTGTAATGAGATAATATCAAAATGTAAAAATGATGCATTAAATCACCTTAAAAAAATTAATGAAAAACGACTCATTGTCGGGCGTCTAAAGGGATTTCCCCCCTTAAGGAATGTGATTTTACGTTAGAGCTACTGGTGATGTAATTTTTTTGGCTATTCAGCTCCAAGATAATCATTTCTAACACGGGTTAAGGGGCTATACCAGTGTGACACTTTTAAAAAATCCATTTTTTTGCCTTTTTCGACAGTTTATACTTTCAAGAATAACCTGTACAAATTTCAAAGCCGTATCTCTAATAATTTTATCCTGCAAAAATCGATAGTTAAATATTTGAACGCGTTTTTCTCGAAATGAGATTTTTCAAATTTGCTGACATTGTAACTCAAAGAGAAATTATCCGATTGACTTGAAATTTGAACTGAGTACTCTTGAATATATTTACTCTACAATAACGTAGGATATTTTTTATTGGATGAAAATTGACGATTTGTCATTGAAAAAAACGACTATTTTATAGGCAAGAAAACAGACTTTTTTCATAATTACGTCATTTTGTTAGATTTTGATATTTTTCGAAAATCCTACGTCATCGTACAGTACCTTCCAGTTTAACGACATTTTTTTCCTTTTTCGGTTTCAGCTACTCAATCGGCCGGAATCATGTCAGCAGTGGAGGAACTTTTTTTTGGCGTCTCCGAAGGCAGCGCATACGTCGCTTGGATCTCAATATTTTTGTATGAAAAAATTATGTAATGTAGGTCAAATATAGCCAAATATATTCTTAATTTTCCGAACCATTTAAATGAGTACTTTTCTTTCAAAAAATTCCCCAAAATCACCCAAATTTTCAGCGTTTACACTGGTACAGCCTACACCTTTGCAAACATTTTTAAAAAACCTCCATCTTGCACATAATAATCGTTAATGGTAACAATAAATAATCTCGTCACATAAATACAAATGGGCATAATTATAAATGTCTCAAAATTTCATTCTGAGTTGTATAAAACATTCACTGACGCAGTTTTTAAAAATAATAATAATCAATGCTGTTATACTTATAAAAGTTGGTAATAACATTAAAGTTTTTCTTATTTACATAATAAAAATATAATAATGCATATTGCCCTTCAATGCTATTTTATGAAAAATTAGCATCTACAGAATAAATATATGTACCTCGTATGCATTTTTTTGTGGTTCATTGAAAAAAAATCATAAACCGTCATTTGGCGCAACTGGACTGCTCCAACCTTCTCACGGGGTTACACCATCTTGAGATTTTCAAAAAAATCGATTTTTTGCTGCATTTATTATTTATACTTTGAAGCATATTTTGAGCGTTTAAACATGTCAAAGTTGCAATTATTACCGGAGTTATAGCAATTTGCAATTAGCGACGCAGAGAGCAACTAGCGAGCGGACAGGTGCGAGCAGACAAAGCCTCGACAAAGTTTAATAGTTAGGGTACGCAAAGTTGGAACCTTGTCAGAGGACATTGCAACATTAATGAAAGACCTCATGTATGGTCCAGGAATCGCACAGTGAAAGTAATATAAAAAAAATATTTAATTCTTAGACGCTGACGCGGTACTTTTTTTTACATTTTTCTCGAAACTACTTTTTTCAAACTGGTGGACAAAATATCTCGAAACCTACTCAACCGATTTCGATGAAATTTATACCACGTATTCTTTATAATATTATCTAGAATGTGGGATAGGATTTTTTTCGTTTGGATGCTGCGTTCACTTTTTATTAATTTTTGAAAGTCAACATTTTTGTAAAAAGCAGAATTTTTTGCAAACAGCTGTCATTTCTACAAGAAAAAATTTCCTATGCTACACTTCACCTTTCTTTACATAGTATAGTCATGCTGTATATTGGCATCGGAAAAAATTAGAAGAAGGCTAGTTTTATGACAGGTGATTTTGTAGGCGCCGCGGGTGCTAAATCCAAGTTTGCCTAAAAAGCAGGTTGTAAGGTTTTTTAGGGGATGGGGGTGGATTCATGCCAAACTACAACCCTCACGATGTCGGGGCCGGGAGACAAAATGTTCAGAAAAGTCCGGGCTTTATTTTTGTCCACGGCGCCCAAGTAGTGGAAGTTCATTTTGGGGTTGAAAAAGTGGGGTGAAATTTTGAAAAATCAGTTTTAATTCGATAACTCTTTAGGAAAAAGCCATACAATTTTTGTTTAAATGGGATCCTTGTAGCCCTTGAAAAGATGCATCGATCGAGTATTTGATCATCCCTCTCCAATAATATCTCGATGCCCAACAAAATTTTTGAAGTGAAACAAGAAAATTGTTTATCGAATAGCTCAAAAACAATCGACTTTTCGGGGATGGTTTGAATGTACGAAATGTAGAGAATAATTTTCTCCATATTTTTGTTTCTATGGAGCACCCTTCAATTTTGCTTTTTCCAACCCCTCTCGGGGGTTGAAAATTCAAAATAAAATTCTGGGAAAACTCTTGACCAAGAATGAAGAGATACGAGTTTGGCGCTGTGGACAAAAATGTAGCTGAGGGTTCAAGCTACAAATTGTTCTGCGACGGCGAATTCGTGCGGTCAATAGTTTTCGCAGAATGTCATTCTGAATTTTCAACCCCCGAGAAGGGTTGGAAAATCAAAATTCAAGGGTGGTCAATAGAAACGAAAGCATAGAGAAAATTATTCTCTATATTTTATCCATTTAAACCATATCCGAAAAATCTATTGTTTTTAAGTTATTCAATAAATAATTTTTTTCGTATTTCAACGATTTTTTTGTGCGTGAAGATATTAACGGAAAGTGATGATCAAATACTCGATCGTCGCGTCTTTTCAAGGGCTACAACGTCCCCTTTTGAACAAAAAGTGTACGAATTTTTCCCAAAGCGTTATTGAAATAAAACTGATTTTTCAAAATTTCACCCCGCTTTTTCACCCCCAAAATGAACTTCCACGACTTCGGCACTGTGGACCATGGCCCGGATTTTTCTGAACATTTTGTCTCACGGCACCGACCCCGTTGGGGTTGTAATTTGGCATCAATCCACCCCATTTCCTAAAAAAAACCTGCACCCCGATTTTTAGGTAAATTTGGATTTAGCCCCCGCGGCACCTACAGAATAACCTGTCAAAAAACTGTCCTATTTTTTCCTTATATCTCCGATATTAAAAAAAAAAACTTGATCGTTTTCTTTATTTGGTCATGAAACTTTAATATATTAAATATATTAATATATTAAGCGATATTAAAAAATAAAAATAACTTTATATATTGAACAGCCGCGTCAATGTTTGAAAAATGTCATGCCCTTTTTTCCGAGCGCCAAGGTAACCTGTCAATATATAATTATTGTTTTTTTTTCCACGATTCCATCCATTTTTATTTTCGCTTCGCGACATGTCACTTCGCTACTTCCGGTTGCTGAATTTTTTATTCCCCAACGGGCTGCATTTGCACGAGGGCACAGGGAAACCGCGAAAAACCCTTACAGGGTCGTCAAATTTTTACAGAGCTTCAGTTCGGTTCAAAAGTGCCGGCCCAGCGGTCACCCATCCAAGTACTGGCTCGGCAAACGCATTAGCCCTCACAGCGACCTCGCACAATGCGAACGGCCTTGCGAGCAATGCAGTCTTTTAGGAATAACGCGAGATCCGTTTGTAACACGTTAGCCATAAATAGGGATAAAATTTCGGCCTCGCTCGTAGAGAGTTTACGTACATCACAGTTGTGGAGCAACAGCCCGGTCGTATGTTTCCTGTTGAAATCAAGACTTCGCGCAATATGTCTGTATCCGACAGGACAATCATCTCTCAAGCGCGCGGAATGGGGAAGCGGCTGCCAGTGCTAGGGAACACGGGTAGCCACACACAGCTGGCCTTTTCCCCGAGATACCGCAAACTCATTCGGAAGAAATTTTCACTACCTCATGCTTTTTGAACTCGCTTTTGCCGAACTCTCCGCGCTTCACAATTGCGATGTTCGCCCGCGCGAACCCTATTTCACGTTTCGGTAGGATATTGCAAACGACAACGTCATTTTGCCGTGCTTATCTTTTTCTTCTATTCCTCTCTCTATCGCTATTTCTACCCCATACATGATCATTTTTAAATGAATATGGATGCTTTCGTAAAAATATATACATTCATTTTTTTATATAGATTTTTATTGAAAATTAAAAAGATATATGTTTATAACTTTTTAATTTTTAAAATAGATCAATAAAAACTGATCGATACCTCTGAATATATTGATTTTTTTAGTTAAAAAGATGTAGTAGTTTTTTATTCCAGGTATACCCCTTTTGGGTGTTTACACAGAAGATCCCCTCCTACATATATATTTCCCCTTATAATATTTTCTTATTTCTAAACTGACTTTAGAAAATGACTGACTAAAAGCAGGATGACTTTACTGTATATATATATATATATATATATATATATATATATATATATATATATATATATATATATATATATATATATATATATATATATATATAGCTTTCGCGAGGTTAATTTTTAAATTATAAAGCGTAAAATTCATGGGTGAGAAGTGGACGAAGAAAAAGAAAAATCGCTTTTTCAATAAAAATCTGAATTTTCGGGAGGCTTGAGCGACCTCTAAATATTCTATGACCGCTCGCAGCATTTGCAAAAATTTTTTTTTCTTTAATGAAAATAATTCGATCGTGAGAAAAAGGAAAAAAAAATATATATATATATATAAGGATGGCACAAATTTGAGCTCTATTTTTTTTTTCCTTTTTTTCACCATCGAATGATTTTCATAAGAGAAAAAAAAATTGTTGCAAAAGCGGTCAAAAATATTTAGAGGTCACTCAGGCCTCTCAAAAATTCATATTTTCATAAAAAAAAATCGATTTTCCTTTTTTTTTTTCGTCCACTTCTCACCCATGAATTTTACGCGTTATAGTTTAAAAATTAACCTTACTGGAGCTCTAGCTCTAATATTTAGTGGTCGCTCAAGAGCTTCGAAATTTCCAACCGAATATAGATGAAACATATACATACATACATACATACATATATATATATACACACAAGGTGTCCCTCTTATCTCTGCCACCCGAAATAACTCGGTAATTATCGACGTCACAAAAAAATGTTCCAGACAAAAGTTGTACGGTGTGAAGAGAGTCATCAAATGCGACCAATTTTTTTTTACTTCGGTAGAGGCGCCGACGCACAGTGAAGGTCACGTCCACTTTTTTTGATGGAATGGTACATTTTTTTCATCCATCTTATGGAGCAACTCAAGCCGCATAAAAAACATTGGGGGTCAAAGTCGTTCAAGGTCATTCAAAGTCAGTATCGATGATACAAATCTGAATAGGTGACATTAATAGGTGACATCGATAATTACCGAATTATTTCATTTATAATTACCGGGTATATTTTAAAAGGAAAATCTAGATGCCTCGTATTAATACCTATCCCAATCACCCCCATGTATGTTCTACAACCTTTTTTAGTTTTCGAGACAAAAGCATTTTTTATATTTGTCCTTTGTGCATGTGCTTTACTCACGATTCTTTTTACTTCAGTTATCCTTATCAAGTGCAACTGATAAGGATGCACTGTTGAGCAATAAATAAATAACCAATTCAACATTAACGTTAATACTTTAGATTTCGATAAAATGTTTAAAAAAATAAGTTTGAGGGGATCAGTCACTGAAGTTCAGATGGAGCAGAAAAAAATACTTATACAAGTCTAAATGACTCCCAAATGCTTTTGAAAACTTCTCAGAGCAAAGAAAATACACAAAAGTGAACAAAATATAAATGTATGCTACAGGGGAACTCGAACGAAAATTAAAAAATGCTTTTCACTCGAACACTAAACAAGATCGTAGAACATCCGTGGGGCTGATTCGGATAAGTATTGATTCGAGCCATCTACATTGTTCTTTCGGACGTCACTTTTCAGGCCACCCTATATATACAGGGTGTCAGGAAGGTCGATGCAAAACCTTAAGGGGAAGATAGGTAGCTTTGTTAGGATCATATTTAAGCTAGGTTACCTCAGTCCAAAGTCTAAGGATTTCGAGTTATCATGCTAAGTATGATTTTTGGAAAATTTCCCGAAATTAGGTACTAACTCGTTCATAATGATCAAACAGACAATAATTGGTAACTAAAAACTTATTTGCGTCGTAGCTTAATGTGTATTCAATCGCCAAACACCAATACAATCGTCTGTATCCACAGAACTAAATAAATGGGACGTGTTGAATAATTAAAAACTTGTCAAAAAATAAAAATACCTCTTATGTAAAAGCTATTTTCAAAAAAATTGTATTAACATATGAGATAAACAAGTTAGTACCTAATTTTGAGAATATTTCCAAAAATCATACTTACCATGATAACTCGACATCCTTAGACTTTGGACTAAGGTAACCTCACGCAGATATGTTCCTAACGAGGTGACCTATCACCCTCCCCCCTTGAGGCTTTGCATCGACCTTCCTAACACCCTGTATATGTGAGTTGATTTTTTTTACCTATACACTGAGAAAAAGAACCAATTGAATCAAAAAAGATATATTGGTTGATCCAAATAAATGTGCTGCTGCGGAGTGCCACCGATATATGAGATTGTTACAATACTATAAAATATTGGAAAAGGTGATTGATTTAAATAACATATTATTTTATTTGAAAAAGCTCTTCAGTTCTCTGAATATCTACATTATTCTTTAAATAAAATTGTATTCTATTGAAATCATTCTATATACAATCCGTAGATGTTTGGATGAAATAATAAAGCGGTTGCTACAACATTTTTTATTTCGTGCAAAAATATAAGCAATAGAATTAATTATTTCTTTACTGCATCGGAACGAATATGCCATGGCACGTAA
Source organism: Ophion ellenae (assembly GCA_963210295.1). NCBI lineage: Eukaryota > Metazoa > Arthropoda > Insecta > Hymenoptera > Ichneumonidae > Ophion > Ophion ellenae. The sequence goes on along the minus strand of OY723388.1, from coordinate 46,734,808 downwards.
GTTTTTCAATTTGTTTTAAATCTTAAATAAAAAGTGAGCATTAGAATGATTATCCACGATAATAGTGGAGAGAACATCGGATATCCAATGAAATATCCATGGAGAGAATATCAGATATTGAACTGATAAGAACAGATAATACACTTTGATCTTAGCCACAGGCCAAGAAGCGATACTCTTTAGTTTCCCCGGCGTTTAAGTAGATTTTCGGTTCGCGCTACGCTTACGAGAAACGAGTCCGCGTGCGGCTTCTAGCGGTTACTCCGAGAACTACGGGTTGCCTCACACCTATAATTTCGGTGGCGCTCGGCAATCATTTGGTTGAATATTTTCAACCGAATGCGCAAGAAACAAATTTTATTTTCGCATAATTTTTTAACCAATTCAGACATTTGCTTAAGGGAGACTTTTTCCTTGAAATGCAGCGGGAGATGTTAGCGGCTCAACATGAGCAGCTAGAAGAAGAGGAGGGATGCCTCTATGGACCAGGCATTGCCGATTAGCGGTAATTATAAACACATTTGTGTAAACACATTACAAAACTTTAAACGCGTTTTTCTCGAAAACACGTTTTTTTAAATGGCTGACATTCTCCTGACCGCTGTAACTAACATATCGACCTGATATTTGGAGAGCATACTCAGAAAATATGTCTTCACGGAATGACGGATCGTTTTTTCGATAGATACATTTTTGCATTTATTATTTATCTTTTTATGCGAAAAAGAACGCGAAAATTCGATTTTTTTTAAATTGCCGCCATTTTCCGAAATTTGTACTAAACGAAAAACCCATCCGTCATTCCATGACCAAAGGGTCACAGATTGATAATATGCTTTGAATTTGTGTTTCAGATCAACAAAGAGGGGGCAGTGATGTCAGCCGTTTATCTCCCGCGATTTGAGGACCGGTTTTCGCGGTGCTGCAACGGCCGCCATTTTGGTTTTTGTTTAAAAAAAATTGTTTAACGTTCTGTATATCATGAATAAAAGCAAGAAAAAAACCGCACTCAAAAAGCTTTACTCGTTTCCTTTAAAAAAAATAAAATGTAAACACCTGAAATATGGCACTCCAAGGACAAAGTCTCCCTTAATATTTTTCAAAAAAATAAAATAACATATTTACTCAATAGAAATTTTATCTGAATCAAACGAGCGTAAATCAATTTTTCTTGTGTACTCGAATCAACATTATTCATGTTATGAATTAAAACGCTTTTTTTGTTCGTTGCAGAAAATGCATTCAAAACTATATAATTTGTTCGCGATAATTTTTTAGATAGTTTCAATAATATATTGTTCTCGGCTAACAATAGCGTTTTGTTTGGACTAATAAATCCGATTATTTACACCAACAATTTTACAATTGAATCAACGAAATTTCACTTAATAAGACCAATGATATTGGATCAATGATTTTTTTTCTCAGTGTAGGTCATCCTAAACCATGATTACCAAATGTATATAAACACACACGCTTTTTATGTATAAAAAAGTATCGATTTACATACAAAACACAAATAAACATCGATAAATATAAAATCTCCAAAACATCTGCAATTTCCGGACATCGTGCCTAACATTTCTCAGCTAGCCATCACTCCCTCAGTCAAGTGAATCACATGTGAGTAAATAAAAAATATATCTCGATCATAGCTCATTAGAATACGAGTGAGCGATTTTTTTTATTTCCTGATTTTTCGGTCGAGCTGTAGCGTTCCATCAATCGGATAAGTGGCCACATACATGTTCGTAGCGTTGTAGGATGAAACTATTGAAAAAGTTTTTTCACCCCTCGCCAGGTGGGCTGGGCAAGTAGGAACGAGATTTCAGGAGGCTGCGCGAATATGGGCAAGGACTCTCGCCACTTTCAATATAAAATCACTCCCCATTCGCGAGGCATCAAGCTACGAAGTTGGTAAAAGTACCACCAACGCTCACAGCCCAGTAACATCCGCGTGTACAACAAGCATAAGCGAAGCAGCACCATCGAGGTCTTCGAGTTTGCCGAACTTTTTCTCGGCCCTTTTAAAATTATACACACATCGAGGGTGCCCCGTTTCGAAATGGGCTATTCGTATTCCCGGCCAGAGCTCGGGGCCTCTTCCGCCCCCGCATCGCCCATCCCTCACTCTTTCTTCTCGGTTAATCAGAAAAAGTTTTCACTCGCTGTGCCGTACGAGCACGCACGTGAATGGACGCGAAGTTTTCCAGACTGACTCGTAAAAATCTGGTGAATTACGGTTACGTAGGGTGCGCTCTTATATACTTGGACGAATCGATATCGATACTCCAATATGAATGTGTACGCGCACACACGAGGCTGAATAAGCTCGAAATGGCCAGGGTGATCCTGCTTTTTCCGCGTCGGGGAGGAGCTTTGGCAATTTTTCACAAACGTTTTTTTTTCTTTTCCTTGTCCGCGAACTTTTGCGTATTTATCATTCGGGCATTTTAGCCGGACGGGGAAAAAAGCCGAAATCGGACAAAATAAATGTTTCGAGGCGCAGGCGACAAATAGAGGAAATGAGCGACGAAGTGAAGAATTGGAGGTTCGTCCTTGATGATAGTCCTCGTATTCGCTGTTACGTATTCGACTTCGAATGCCTTTGAAATTACCTTCGGATAGATGTAAGCATATTTATAGGAAGATCATTTCAAGGACCGACCTCGGGCGAAGTCTATTTGTTTTAAAAAATGTTCATTTTAATGCTGTATGGATGTATATGTATGAAAATTGAATTGAAATTTTTAAAAATAAATGACAGATTTAAATAACATGTGAATTGTAATAAAATTTATTTTTATATAACATTCAATTTTTGAAGATTCATTTTTCATTGGCATCACGTTTTTGAATAACTTTTGTATCGGCAGTGGAAGAAATGTTATTTGAAACTCAAATGTTAGTCGAATAACATGAATTAATAAATAAAAAATAAATAATAAAAATGTTTAACATACATATATGACACATAAATAAAGATTTTTGTAAACGAATGCACATGCATGTTTTCAATTTCAAATCAAATTGAAATAAAATTACAACAATACGGAAATGAAACTTCGTTTCAATTTGATTTCAATTAAGTTCGGCCAATACCAAATAACATTAAAACTGACAGTGGAATATTTTTAATTTGAAACATAAATGTTAAAAAAAAATTCAACTTAACTTATTCACTTAAATGTTATATACAAATATATTTATATATAAAATTTAAACTATAATTTTTTTCAACGGTCAATTAAAATTTTATTTGAAATTTTAATTTTATTTGAACATGAATGTTGTTTAAAACTCGAATTTGTTAAGAAAAATATGAATTCAAACATTAAACATACACACACACACACACACACAGATATATATATATATATATATATATATATATATATATATATATATATATATGTATAACATTTAAATGATAATTTTCAAATTTAATGTCAATTTTATTTCCATTTTATTTAAAATTAAAATCATGCATGTTCATTTGTTTAAAAAAAATTATCATTTAAATGTTATATTATATAAATTATATATAAATATATATATATTTATTATATTACATATAATTATACCTTATATATAATATAATAATAATATATGCATGATTTAAATTTTCAATGAAATGAAAATAAAATTTGAATTGAAACGAAACGTCGTTTCAATTCATTTCAATTTCATTCGAACGCCTTGCACAATTCCCCTGTGCAACGGCCATACAGTAGTGCCTTAGGAAACGCGTGGCTGTGGGCAACACTCCGCGGAGGTCCGTCGGGAATACGAAACAGCGAAGTGGAGGAAATTGTAAGGAATTGTAAGTCACGGGGTCACAAGATCTCACGAGGGCACTCGAAGGAATAACAATTTTAAAAAAATAATAAAATAAAAAGTAGATAAATTATATCACGTAGAAAAACGACAAGACAGTAAAGACTCGTGAAAAAAAAATTAAGGGCAACCAAATCGTTGCGACGAATACAAAGATGTACTTTTCCAGCCTCCAATAATTACGTATTCACGTAATTATATTTCTTGCACGTTTGTGAACGTGGCGAGAGCTCGAAGTAGTAATAATCGTCGGGGGAATGGCGGTCGGACGAGAACACGAAAATTCCCACACCCCTCTCGCAGCGGAGAGCAAAATCGGAATTCTCTTTGCCTCTGCCTTAAAGTACCAAGGGTTCTAACGATGCACCATGGTGAGTATATATATGCACACGAATGCACAAGGCCCCTCAGGCCAAAGTTTCCTGGACTGCATACCCACATTTTTTTCAAAATTATAGTTCTTTCCTCCCAAAGAATATCATCAATTTATTCAAATTTAGTTATGCAAAGAAATTCTCAATAAGTGCGACTCGTCTGACACAGACTTTCATCGAAAAAAGGTTAGCGCTAGAAGTTTCGTAGACTTCATTCCCATATTTATCTTGAAATTATAGTTTTTTTTTCTTTCGCATAATCGTCTTAATTCAATTAAGTTTATTAATCCGAAGAAATAGTAAATAAGTCTGGTTCGTGGGACACAAATGTTGACCGAAATAAAATAAGGCCAAAAAATTCCTCGACTGCATTCCCATGTTTCATAATTATAGTTTTTTCCTTCCAAAGAATAGCATCAATAAAATTAAATTTAGTTACCCAAAGAGATTATTAATAAATCGGACTCGTCTGACACAAATTTACATCGAAAAAAGATTCAGCTCCAATTTTTCTAGACTGCATTCCCATATTTATTTCAAAACAATAGTTTTTTTTTTCCTTTTGCGAAATTGTCTTGTTTTAATTAAGTTTATTAATCCAAAGAAATAATAAACAAGTCCGGCTCGTCCAACACAAAATTAAACCACAATAAAATGAGGCCAAAATATTCCTAGACTGCATTCCCATATATATTTTTAAAATGATTCAAAATGATTTCTTTCTCTCAAAGAATATAATTTATTCAATCAAATTTATTCATCCAAAGAACTTATAAATAAGTCAGACCCATCCCACACAAGTCTTTATCGAAAAAAACTGAGCCAAAATTCTCCTAGACTGCATTCTCATGTTTATTTCGCAATTATAGTTTTTTCCTCTTGCATGATCGTCTCAATTTAATTAAGTTTATCAATTCGATGAAATATTCAATATCCCCGGTCCATCCGACAAAAAGTTCAACCAAAAAAAAATCAGCCCAAAATGTTCCTGGACTCCATTTTCATATTTATTTCAAAGTTACCGGCTCTTCCTTCCGAATTATTATTCGGAAGGAAGGATAGGATCAATTGAATTAAGTGTATTTATTCAGAGAAGCGATATAAAAATCTGGCTCTCATGCGACGCAAATATTTACGGAAAAAGGGAATTACAATTTCTGCAATAAATGAAAAAGCCGCAACTTACGAGGATCTCGTCCTTAGCCATTCGGTACGGCCCGTGGCTAGTGTGTCGAGTTTTAAGGAACAAAGGAACGCAAACCACATTACTTCGCGTATTATATCGTGCAGGCTACGTCCTTTTGCTCGTTAATAGTTTATATGCATGTTTACGTTTACACACACACACACACACACAACACACAGTGCGAGTGTGCGTGCGCGTGCGTGCGTGTGTGTGTGTGTGTGTGTGTGTGTGTGTGTGTGTGTGTGTGTGTGTGTGTGTGTGTGTGTGTGTGTGTGTGTGTGTGTGTGTGTGTGTGTGTGTGTATGTGTGTGTGTGTGTGTGTGTGTGTGTGTGTGTGTGTGTGTGCGTGCGTGTGTGCGTGCATGCGTGCGTGTGTTTGTGTGTGTGTGCGTGTGTGTGCGTGTGTGTGTGTGTGTGTGTGTGTGTGTGTGTGTGTGTGTGTGTGTGTGTGTGTGTGTGTGTGTGTGTGTGTGTGCGTGTGTGTGTGTGTGTGTGTGTGTGTGTGTGTGTGTGTGTGTGTGTGTGTGTGTGTGTGTGTGTGTGTGTGGAGTTGCAGCATGCTGTAAAGAGCCCAAGGCCATAGAAATAGCTATACGAAGCAAACGTACTGTTTCTACGTTTCTCTCTTTTTCTCATTTTCTCTCCTGCATCGTTTCCACCTCCTCGAAAAACTTGTTTGCCTCGTGACTCCGGGGGAGGCGAAATAGAATGCTCCCTCGGAAAGTGCATCGGGTATCACAACGTTCTAACTCTCGTGTCCCTTTTTTACCATCTCTTTTCTTCTCCTCTTATTTTTCTCCTACTGTAATGCAGCTATCGTATCTGGTAGGACGATACATGTAGAGAAATTTCCTGGTAATGGTTAAACATTTATGTACCCCAGTTTATATATATATATTGAATAAATGCGTGTTCCAGGAAAATTCCATTAAACGAGAATTCTTGCGGTACCGCAAGAAGAAACTCATACGGTCAACGAAGAACATTTCCTCTCGGACAAATCAGCTCGAAGTAATTTTATTTTTTACAAAGTTTGAACGAGTTTTTCGCGAAACTCTTGAAGAATGATCGAGTTAGTGTTTCGAATAATTGAGAGAGCGAGCACAGAAGTGCAACTCGACTTGCCTCTTGCGGGCTGATTCGAGCGTTTGCCTCTCTCTTTTTTTTTAATTCCTGAGAGAACTCGGCGAGTCCGTGAGAGAAATGCCGCGGTTTCGAGGATTTAATGTGGGTAAATGTACGAGAGGAACGTCGACAGGTGTGTGCGAAATCGAGAGACAGAGAACGAGGAAGGGAGACTGAACGAGGCGGCAGTGAGACGTCGTCTGACAAGTACCCGCTTTTACTACTCGCCGAATAGAGAAGCAGCAATTACACGCTTTCTTGCCGTCGCTTTTTCGCAAACTCTACAAGGCCGCCTTTCATACACCGTACGATGTTTTTTTTAAATTTCGTATGTATTCGATTCGTTTGCGCGTTCTGCTCGTTTTGAGCTTATTTCGAGAATATGAAATTACGCGCGCCCTTCCAGAAACGCAACAAGCAAGTACGAGGTTCAATTTCTTTCGTGTGGCGCGGAAGCTCGTATTTTCGTATTAAAATTCGGTTAAAAACACGGGTAATTGAAGCGGAAATGTATCATGGGTAATTGAATTTCTATGTTTATTGCCGATGACAATTTCAATAACGTGAATTATCTAAAGCCTTAGGCCACAGTAACGGGTATAAAATCAGGTGCGAATTTAACAATTTTTTCGTATGAAGAAGTGATTCACTCATAAAATTAATAACACATCTGTTTAGTATGAATATCAAGCTGTTAGAAAACATTTTTTTTCGATGTACAAAATGGCCGACTACTTGAAACTTCTCGAAACAGCTTTTTTCCAATTGGCGTGACAATTAACTTCAACAATTTTCACTCGATTTACTTCAAATTTAAAAGTTATGTTTCTAATTGCATTTCGCGGAGAAGTACGTACGGAATTTCTGATTAACCGAAAACTTTTCATTTCATGAGCAGCTATAACGAAATTTTTTACTGAACATTCATTTCTTAAGTTCAAATACCTACAACTTTTGAATAAAACAATATTTTTTAAATTCCGTACGTACTTCTCTAGGTATTCTAATGTAGATTGACGAGAATGTTTGTTTTTTGTTCTAGGTAAAAATTGTGTATATATTTTGTGTGTATAAGTTGTACACCTAATATATATATATATATATATATATATATATATATATATATATATATATATATATATATATATATATATATATATATATATATATATATATATATATATTATATATATATATATTTTATATATATATATATATATATATATATATATATATATATTAGGTGTACAACTTAGTTCGGTCCGTTTTCAAAAGATGGCTCTAGGTGCTATAAATGGTTGACGGCAACAGCTGATTTTTGCTGTATCGTGAAGTATCAACATCGCTTAACCAAATATCGTTTACAGACCTTTGAGTTTTGCTCATCAAGTCTAATTTTTACTGCGGTGAAAATGTCGAACTTCCTCCCAAATAAGCACCATTTGCGGGAAGTGTTGAGTTTCTGTTCCAATTGTAAGAAAAGTGCAGCTGAAGCCCACCGAATGCTTGTGGGACCATCACGGGAGACTTCTACAGGCAACAATTGATCCGTTTAAAGCGAGCTATAGCCGAAAAACGTCCAGAATATGCGACCAGACACGATTCCATGATCTTTCAACATGACAACGCTCGGCCTCACGTTGCTATTGTGGTTAAAAACGATTTGGAAAATAGCGGGTGGGAAATTCTGGCTCACCCGCCTTATAGCCCAGACCTTGCCCCTTCCGACTACCATTTGTTTCGATCGATGCAGAACGCTTTGACTGGAATACGCTTCACGTCACAATAGGGTATCAAAAATTGGCTCGATTCATTCTTGGCTTCAAAAGATGAACGCTTCTTCCGCGACGGAATTCATAAATTACCAGAAAGATGGGGAAAAGTAGTGGCTAGCGATGGACAATATTTTGATTAATGTATTCATTCATTTTATCATTCAAATAAGTGTATTTTAAGCAAAAAAACGGACCGAATTAAGTTGTACACCCAATATATTTTCTAACAGCTTGATATTCATACTAAATGGATGTGTAATTAATTTTATGGGTGAATCACTTTTTCATACGAAAAAAAAAATTGCTAAATTCGCACATGATTTTATACCCGTTACTGTGGCCTAAGGCCTTAAGTGAATAAAGTGAATTCAAGTGGACGTAAGTGAACTTAAATGAATTTAAGTAAAGTTAAGTGAACTTGAGTGAATTTAAGTGAAATTATTTAAAATTAAGTGAATTTGAGTGAAGTTAATTGAAATTAAGTGAATTTGAGTGAAATTAATTAAAATTAAGCGAATAAAGTGAATTATTGACGGGGATACCTTTATAACGTGAAGAAAAGCTCATGGCCGAAAATGAACTCCGCGAAGAAGCTGAGGGACATGACTTCATGGCCCCGGAATCGCCAATTAATCGGTAGGTCATTGAGACGCAAAATTTTTGAGTCTTTAAACTTGAAACGTGTTTCCCTGAACACCACTTTTTAATGAACCTCGTACAAGATAACTCAAAAACTACTTGATCGATCATTTTGCAATTTTCGCATATTTTTTGATATCATAATGACCGTCTATCTAGACCTAAAGTTCCTTAAAAATTATTAAACGGAACTACTTTTTCGTTGACAAATACTATGATAAAAATTTCATAAAAATAGAAGATTTTTCGAGCCCATTTTTTCAATTTGCACTTTTCTTTGGGTTTTTAGGTTCACATAGAGCGTGTAGGTCTTAGAAATCTAAAACTTCTTGGCTCTGATGTCTCAGATCAATGCACCAGACTCTAGTTTGTGCGCCGTGAAGCAACTCAAGCGGCAACTGTGTCTGAAGCAAGGTCGTACAGCTGCCATGTTTGTATATTGAACGAATTTTTTTTTTTTTAATTGAAAAATGTAACAATATGTACCTCAAATCCGAAATATGCAGAATAAATAGTTTTTACACAAAAAAATCTTTAAAATTCGCTTATTCTCGGCTGCCTAAAGGAATTCCTCGCCTTAACGCGGTGTAATGCATAGGTCGTAGCAATTTTGTTTTTCAACCCCATTATATTATTATAATATTATTATTATTCCCCTTAAAATTTCTTTTTCAGTCATATTTTCCTTTCACATTTTAATACATTCCTTTTTCAGACATATTTTCTCTGATCATATTTTCGTCGATTAATATTTTAGTATTCCGTGCATGCATGCATAAATTAGTTTATAAATGCGCCCGTTTCCTGTAGCGATAAAATAGAATAACAATGAAGCAGCGATGATAGGAAAATGAAATTTTCTTCCAGACGAAATGAATAAGAAGAGAGACAGGTACAAAAAGAACGAAGTTATGAGAAAAAATCCTCCATAATCATACCACCCAAATAAAATTAATGCACACACATATAAAGCCAAAAAAAAGAGAATATCGTTTTTCTTTTTAGGTTCAGTATGCTCAGCTTTGGGGGCGAAAAATGGGTACACTCATCGATGGGACCGGGCGGCTTTCATAATGTCGAAAAGTGGCGAAAGTAAAGTGCGGTGGTATAAGAGGAGCAAATACTTGAGAAAATCTCGTTGAGCTTTGACGTGCAGGAACGCTCGATCGTAAGTGGAGTATTGGATGTTCCTGATACTTTGGTACATATAGAAAGGGAAGCACTCGAAAGCCAATATACTGCCCCTCGAGTAACAAACGACATTCCATCTTTTATATATGAGGAAAGAATATTTCCAACCAGCACATCTGGCTGTTTTGAAGACGGTCCTCAAAAGTTCAACAGATCGTTGATTTTCGCCACAGGAAAGTCTTTGAAATTATCTCTATACAAATCTACTTCCATTCACCCTGTCCATCGAAAGGTGTCCTCAAAACCGTCAGGATTTGCCTGAGGTTGACAATCACGCAATGGGCAAAGGGGCAAATAAGGGCACTAATGCACTGAGAAAAAAACCAATTGAATCAAAAAAATATATTGGTTGATCCAAATAAATGTACTGCTGCGGAGTGCCACCGATTTATGAGATTGTTCCAATAATATAAAATATTGGAAAATGTGATTGATTAACATACCATATTATTTTATTTGAAAAAGCTCTTCTGTTCTCCGAATATCTACATTATCCTTCAAATGAAATGATATTCTATTGAAATCATTCTATATACAATCCGTTGATGTATTGGATGAAATAATTGAACGGTTGCTACAAACATTTTTTATTTCGTACAAAAATATAATCAATAGAATTAATTATTTCTTTACTACATCGAAACGAATATGCCATGGGACGTAAGTTTTTCAATTTGTTTCAAATCTTAAATAAAAAGTGAGCATTAGAATGATCATCCACGATAATAGTGGAGACAATATCAGATATCCAATGGAAGATCCGTGGAGAGAATATCAGATATTCAACTGATTAGAACAGATACTACACTTTGATCTTAGCCACAGGCCAAGAAGCGATACTCCTGAGTTTCTCCAGCGTTTAAGGGGTTACCCCCACATGCGATTTTGAACAAATCGATTTTTTTATTCCATTTTTTTGAAGTATAAGTATCCGAGAATATGTCCTGAAAATTTCAAGTCGATCCGAACAAAATTGACTGAGATATGAGCGTTGAAAGAGAAGAATCCGCGTTGAAAGAGCGTTGAAAGAGAAACTTTAAACGCGTTTTTCTCAAAATGGCATTTCTGAAGTCGGTGACCAAGATTACTCGAACACTAATGAACCGATCTTCTTGAAATTTTGCAGGCTTATTTAATACATAAAAATGTAGTCTTTAATCGTTCGATTTTTTTTTTTCGAAAAAAATGGCCGTTTTATAGCCAAAAAACGGCCGTTTTTTTCGTTAAAATCGAACCATTAACTTTGACCGTCCGCCATTTTGTGAAAAATGAATATTTTTTAAAATCCTTCGATTAAAGACTACTTTATACTTATATTTGACTAAATCCATCCGCATTTTTTTTCAGACGATCCACTTCGCCGCAATATTGGTCACCGCAAACCGTGTATATAAAAACATTATTTCATTGACGGCCATTTGCCACTAAACAATGTAATATTTTTCAATAAAAAAAATTACTGAAAGTTCTTCAAGATGTGTTCTTCAAGATGGTATATCGATCGATTAAAAAAGTTTTGTAGTTTTCTTTACAAAAATTCATGAAAAAGGCCTTTTTTGCGCTACAATTGGGGGTTACGCCTTAAGTAGATTTTCGGTTCGCGCTATGCATACGAGGAACGAGCGCGCGTGCGGCCTCTAGCGGTTACTCCGAGAACTACGGGTTTCCTCACACCTATAATTTCAGTGGCGCTCGGCGCATTTGGTTGAATTTTTTCAACCAAATGCGCAAGAAACAAATTTTATTTTCGCATAATTTTTTAACCAATTCAGACATTTGCTTAATATTTTTCAATCAAAATAAAATATTAATATTTTAACAAATAATGTACTTGGAAATCAATATCGAATATGGTGAAAAAAATAAAATAACATATTTACTCACTGGAAAATTTTATTTGAATCAATCGAGCGAAACTCAATTTTTCTTGTGTACTCGAATCAACAATATTCATGTTATGAATTGAAACGCTTTTTTTGTTCGTTGCAGAAAATGCATTCAAAACTATATAATTTGTTCGCGATACTTTTTTAGATAGCTTCAATAATATATTGTTCTCGGCTAACAATATATCTTTTGAATGAAAAAAAAACCCAATTCTATCATGTCATTGAAGTCAATAGTGTTTTGTTTGGACTAATAAATCCGATTGTTTACACCAACAATTTTACAATTGAATCAACGCAATTTCGTTCAATAACACCAATGATATTGGCTCAATGATTTTTTTCTCAGTGTGGGCAAATGAGGTATCCTCAAAGACGTCAGGATTTGCCTGAGGTTGAGCATCAAGCAATGGACAAATAAGGGCACCCGAGGGCAAGCAAATGGGACAAAGAAGGGGATAATTGGCAAATGAGGTGTCCGCAATTATCCTCAACATTAGCCTGAGGTTGAGGGTCAAGCGATGGACCTACGAGGACGTTCCTCGCGGTCCAGTGTCTCCAAAATCACCTTCCCTCGCACATGTATACGTACGGTAAGACATGTGTCCACTGCTACAAAACTTATGTGTAGGTCGCGCTAACACCATTGGAAAAGGTATGTATTTCAAAATGATGACGGTGCCGAAGAGAGCCTTCTCGACTTTCGTGATTAGAGTAACTTCGTGATTGGAAAGGCCAATCAGTTTTGCGAGGAATAACCACGAGAACGGGTGCGGCGTGAGATTTTTTGGACCAGCGTTTGACCGGCTAGCCTACTTAACGAGTCACGTGCTGGTTGGATCGTTCCATGGATGGGATGATGACACAGAGTTATGGATGTACGAGTAACCCCTGCGGCGAGAGCATACATTATATTTGCCCACTCGAGTGTGGGACTCTGTGTAAAGAAAGGGCCAGAGTGGATGCCAAAGGAACGAGATGCTCGAACGATACGGGGAGAGCAAAGAAAGACAGACAGTGGTCGGATCACCAACTCGAGAGCCACCACTAGCCGAACGAGGAACACGATCCATTTGTTTTATTTATGTTCTTTTTTTCTCGGTGACCGCAAGGGAAATCTACGAATTTCGAGGTACAAAAGAATTGAGGAGGCGAATGACCTACACGTAATCTTATGTCGATGATAAACATTGGGTGATTTGGATCCTCGAGCCTCCCCCCTCTCTCTTCCTCGCCCTTGCTATTTTCGACAGCAGACTCTTTAAGCATCTCTTTCAGCATCATGTATCCAGCTGCTGAGGTCCTACTTCACTTTTTTATTTTGATTTTTGATTTATATTGCTCTTCTGCCTATGTTTGGCTGTTGTTTTTTTTATTACATAGCTTTTCTTCTCTTGGTTAGGTATGGCATTTTTTTAATGTTTGATGTTTATAGCTTTTTGCTTATGTTTTGTTGTGTCATTGATTTATTTATTTAGCTTCTTTCTCCGTGTTTTGATGTCCTTTCTTATTCATTTTGATTTACCTATTGGTCATTTTCATAGTTTTATTTTTGTTCTTTATAAGTATCTTGTTGCCTTAAGATTGATACCAAGGCATATAGTAAACCATCAATCAACCAATCCCCCCCCCTCGTTCGAAGTGACTACGACCTGTCACGGTTTCGTCACCCTAATTCTGTTCGCTGCGCTTTTCTCTGCCATATTCTGCCTTTCTGGACGTTTTCGTGGCAGGCCTTTGGTTTTGTTTGGGCTTCTTTGGATTTTACGTTTCTCTTTGGATTTTTTCGAGTTCGTTTCGGTTTCTCTGGCCGGAATTTCAATAGTTCTTCTCTTTGCTTAGAATTTCATATTTGCCTCTCAAAATTGACGTGGTGTTCGAAACTCCAAGAAACTTCGAGGTTGAACTGCCACTGAACGTATCGAGCTCTGAAGAAAGGAACTCAGTATGCTTCGGCAGTCATCGGTGGAACGCGAGGCTCCACTTAATGAACGCGAATCAAGCCAGCGAGAATTCCATGCCTGGTTGGCGGGCAAATATGGCAGTAGAAACAGCAGGAATGTCGTTCGACGTACGGGGACCGAGCAGCCCGCAGTCTCGAGGCTTGAATTTTGCCACGTATCCCGACTTCCGAACTAGCGTCTGCGACGTAATATCGGTGATTGATAGAGCCAGGTAGTACGGAGCTCCATCGGCATGAGAAGCCCCATGAGAGCCATATGCAGGACGAGCGGCATAATAAACGGGCAATAACCGTAGTTAAATTAATCAGGCTCCGATCGGCGGTGACTAGTTTTCATCAATCCGAATCGTTGACAAGAGAAACCGGGCTTTCGAAAAATCACGGCGGGGAAAAGGTTTTGCTACGATCGACTTCTGACTGGGGAATTTATCATCCGCAAATTTGTAAAATGAAAAATCGAAAATGTATAAGTGAATGATTGTATTAGAAGATAGATAAAGAGAGAGAGAGAGAGAGAGAGAGAGAGAGAGAGAGAGAGAGGGTGGAGAGGAGAGGGAGGTCCTGAGCCATGCTGGAAATGATATAGCTCGAACTAACTCGAATGAAGCGGGACGATGTGGAAATCGGTCGCTCCCCAAGAGACCGGCACCGTTATCAACTCTCGAACGGTCGGGAATCGATATTATCCTCAACAGTAGCTGACTCGATTCTTTATGTCATATTTCTCTCTCTCTCTCTCTCTCTCTCTCTCTCTCTTCTCTCTCTCTCTCTCTCTCTCTCTCTCTCTCTCTCTCTCTCTCTCTCTCTCTCTCTCTCTCTCTCTCTCTCTCTCTCTCTCTCTCTCTCTCTTTCAAATTAATTTTTTTCCAACATTTGCTTGCCTGGGTCAAGCGGATGAGAATTGAATTTAATCGTAAAATTTCTATCGTGTGTGGAGAGGCGATCCTTGCGGACTTTTCTAGCCTTCTTATAGTATTCTTGGGGTATTCTCGTAGGATTATTATTTCATCTTAATTAAATGGTTTGTCACGATACTATCCTTCTATCTTATTCAACATTAATTCAATGTTATATTCGCATCGTATTTATGATTCTCACTTCCTTCAAGGGGTTATATTATTTTATATTATTTTGTATTAGTTCGTATTTTTCATATTGTCTTATTTTATATCATTTCGTATTACTTTATATTGTCCTGTATTATTATTCAGATTATCTTTATTGTATCTTAAGGGGAGATATACACCTAGATGATCGAAAAAATCGATCTAGAAGCTATGAACATTCCGTCGACCGTAGAAGACCTACACTATGGGCCTGGTATCGATGATTCCATGCAAGTTGACAAATTTCATGATTTATTCATTCCCAAATTTTCAAACGCGTTGTTCTCAACGCCACGTTTTTCAAATCGGTACCCAAAATTTCTCGAAAACGAATGAACCGATTGCCTTGAGTTTTTTTGTGGTTATTCTATACACCATTATCTAGTACTTGTCATAGGATTTTTTTTTACCGTTACTTAGTTTTTGTTTTATAGGCAAAATAATAAGTAATTTTTGGCCTAAAAATCACTATTTATGTTCAAACGTCCGCCATTTTGTCATAAATCGATATTTTCAAAATCGGCTATGACAAGTACTAGATTATAGTATCTAATTTAATAATCTTTTTGGTTTTTTTTTCAGATGATTTTTGAAGAAACGCCAGTGGGTACCGTATACGCAGATTTTTTTACAACGCTCCAAGGATCATGCAATATCCTTGTATATTTGTGATATTTTTAACTAAAGAAAATTAAACATATTTTTTAATGTATATACTTTTAGATAATTAAAACCCCAATCCGAAATTTCAAATAATTTTCCTTGAAAAAATTCACAAAAATGACCTTTTTCCGGCTCCTAGGTATATATCTCCCCTTAATTTGCCCGAAGGTATAACTGGGGCATAATAAATAAATAAATCAATCAATATCAATTTCTGTCCCTCGCTCGCTCCTTTTTTTTAAATTATTGCTCACACGATCTTAAAGGTAGCCTTAAACTCATGTGTTCGTTTTATTTTTTATGCTAAATGGTTAGAGCACATGACACTGTACTGATAAAGGCTTTCATGGTTGGGGATAGATGCCAGACGGAACTTTTTCATTCAGCGTACACTTGCATTCATGCCCTTGCAGCATGCACCTGAATTTCATGTCATTCCGCACTGTCGTATGGAATACCAAAGGCATGCCTTTGGTATTTCCACTGCGTACCTGCGAAACTCGCTGCCATGTGGTAGTATTAATTTTGGAAGAGGGATTTCTGCTCTTATAGATCAACTGCTCATTACAGGAGCTATCTAGCCGTGCACCGTTGTTGATGCGTTTGCGAGGGTGGACAGGTAATTGCTTCACTGTTTTATACTGTCGCTGGTATGCCTATGTCATTGATAGTCTTATATAGAATCATGTTACATATTTTATCGCTAATCGTCGTAGGGAAAATCGGGGCAAGACGAATACGCGAAAACAGATGAATCATAAGCCTAGCCACACTGAGAAAAAAAATCATTGATCCAATGTCATTGGTGTTTGTGAATGAAATTCGGTTAATTCAATTGTAAAATTGTTGGTGTGAGTAATCAGATTCATTAGTCAAAACAAAACGTTTTTGACTTTAATAACATGATAAAATTAAAAGTTTTTTTTTCATTCAAAAGATATATTGTTAGCCGCGAACAGTATATTATTGAAACTATCTAAAAAAATAATCGCGAACAAATTATATAGTTTTAAACGCAGTTTCTGCAACGAAAAAAAAAAGCGTTTCAATTTATAACATGAATATTGATTCGAGTACACAAGACAAATTGAATTTCGCTCGTTTGATTCGGATGAAGTTTCTATTGAGCAAATATGTTATTTTTTTTCACCATATCCGATATTGATTTTTAAGTACTTTGTTCGTTACAATATTAATGTTTTATTTTGACTGAAAAATATTAAGCAAATGTCTGAATTGGTTAAAAAAATTATACGAAAATAAAATTTGTTTCTTGGACATTTGGTTAAAAAAATTCAACCAAATCATGGCCGAGCGCCACCGAAATTATAGGTGTGAGGAAACCCGTAGTTCTCGGAGTAACCGCTAGAAGCCGCACGAGCGCTCGTTCCTCGTAAGCGTAGCACGAACCGCAAATTTACTTAAACGCCGGAGAAACTCTAAAGAGTATCGCTTCTTGGCCTGTGGCTAAGATCAAAGTGTAGTATCTGTTCTTATCAGTTGAATATCTGATATTCTCTCCATGGATATTCCATTGGATATCTGATATTCTCTCCACTATTATCGCGGATGATCATTATAATGCTCACTTTTTATTAAAGATTTAAGGGAGACTTTGTCCTTGAAATGCAGCGGGAGATGTTAGCGGCTCAACATGAGCAGCTAGAAGAATAGGAGGGATGCCTCTATGGAACAGGCATTGCCGATTAGCGGTAATTATAAACACATTTGTGTAAACACATTACAAAACTTTAAACGCGTTTTTCTCGAAAACACGTTTGTAAAAATGGCTGACATTCTCCTGACCGCTGTAACTAACATATCGACCTGAAATTTGGAGAGCATACTCAGAAAATATGTCTTCACGGAATGACGGATCGTTTTTTCGATAGATACATTTTTGCATTTATTATTTATCTTTTTATGCGAAAAAGAACGCGAAAATTCGATTCTTTTTTAATTGCCGCCATTTTCCGAAATTTGTACTAAACGAAAAACCCATCCGTCATTCCATGACCAAAGGGTCACAGATTGATAATATGCTTTGAATTTGTGTTTCAGATCAACAAAGAGGGGGCAGTGATGTCAGCCGTTTACCTCCCGCGATTTGAGGACCGGTTTTCGCGGAGCTGCAACGGCCGCCATTTTGGTTTTTGTTTCAAAAAAAAATTGTTTAACGTTCTGTATATCATGAATAAAAGCAAGAAAAAAACCGCACTCAAAAAGCTCTACTCGTTTCCTTTAAAAAAAATAAAATGTAAACACCTGAAATATGGCACTCCAAGGACAAAGTCTCCCTTAAAACAAATTGGAAAACTTACGTCTCATTGCATATTCGTTTCGATGTAGTAAAGGACTAATTCATTCTATTGATTAAATTTTTGTTCGAAATAAAAAAATGTTGTGGCAACCGCTTAATTATTTCATACATCTACGGATTGTATATAGAATGATTTGAATAGAATATAATTTTATTTGAAGGATAATGTAGATATTCAGAGAAAAGAAGAGATTTTCAAATAAAATAATATGTTATTTTAATCAATCACATTTTCCAATATTTTATAGTATTGTAACAATCTCATATATCGGTGGCACTCCGCGATCAGACATTTATTTGAATCAACTAATATATTTTTTTGATTCGATTGGTTTTTCTTTTCAGTG
Organism: Ophion ellenae; assembly: GCA_963210295.1. Classification (NCBI taxonomy): domain Eukaryota; kingdom Metazoa; phylum Arthropoda; class Insecta; order Hymenoptera; family Ichneumonidae; genus Ophion; species Ophion ellenae. Next base: position 46,716,396 of record OY723388.1, on the reverse strand, counting down.
TACTAAACAGTGTGTGCGAGCACAGTGCTCCGGTTGGCGTTTGGAGGGGTGGCGGTGAGGCGAATGAGTGTGAAATTATCAACTGTGGGGGAAGCGCGCGTCTCGAGTGAGAAAACAATATCGATTTTTTGACAACACGATGTAATTTTTAGTGAAGTTTAACATTGTGTCAGTTTATTTGAGTTGCTGATATTAATTAGAGACAGATAGGTAAACACACTGAAAGTGCTACTTATTAATATAATAAGAACGGTTTGTCAGAAATTTTGAAGGTTATTGCGTGATTTTTTGTTTATTCGTTAACCCTCTAATGGGGCAAGATGAATACGAGCTATCGCAAACCCGGAATATTTTACAACGTACCACTATTTACGTTAGAAAGGGTGAAATAAAACTAGTAAAGCATTTGGTTCCTCTTCAACCGGTGTTTCTACCAGGGCAAGAAAAAGAACTAACAAATTATCAAAATGATATGGAAGCAAGATTATTCGGACTAATTCTACAGAACTTAGACGATTGGCATATCAAATTGATGGTATTGAGAATGAAACCACTTTTATATGCGAAAGATGCCAACAATTCGTGTCCCATCATTATTCCAGCGCTGTTTCATCTTGCCCCGCATATCCGTGAAAAATTTGCCGGCGCTTAAGATGCGGCCGACGCTTGGTACGATGTTCAGCATCAACCACTAATACCCAGTGTTGGTCCTTCATACGGGACAATGATTTGGCCATGATTCTGCCAGTGCTCAATTGAAGCACGGCAAACCCAACCTTGGGCCAAATATCGATTACCAACTGTCAGCCAACTATCGGGTCCCAGTGTTGGCCCCGAACATGGGCCAATCGGTTGATCATGGGTTTGCCAGTCTCGAATTGAAACTCGGCACACCATCGAATAGCCAACGCTGGGCCAGTACTAGTTAATGACCGTTGGCCAATCGTCGGTGCGAGCGCAGGCCCTTAGTCTGAGCCAATCGTTTGACCGTGGTTTTGCCAATGCTCATTTTTAGCATGGCAAACTGACGGATTGCCAATCCTGGTCCAACACTGGCTTTGAACGGTATAGTCCATACATATATCCAAGAATGCTTTTTTACGTATATTATTATTATATATTTTTTTATTATCGCTGCATGCAATTTTCTACGTCCTGTGATAATAAAAACTCATAATTACTGTTATCTGAAATTCACTTTATTAAAAATAAAATTGATTCATACCAAAGGTTTGTGGTGTTTTAAAAAATTCCGAGTTATTATGATAGTATTAAGAAACGTCGAGTGTTAAAACGACGAAAAAAATTAGAAGACTCTTTACAGCACGTTAGGATCAGAGGCAACGAAACAAAAAGACAAGTAGATAGTGAAAGAAATTTGGAAACATTCCACGAACAAGTGATTGTGCATAATGATGTTAGTGAATCTAATAATTCCTTCGATGACCAATCATTGAGCACAGAAACTTGTGAAACTGATCGATTGTTGGCTAAGCATTGGGTTGTTCTGACAGCCCTACACTGGGCCAACACTAGCCCGAATATTGCTCCAACAATATGAAGCCGACCTTAGCCCTACTATATGGGCCGGTGATCACGCCAACCGTCAGCCAATGATGGTGATCTCTTTAGCCCAATGTTGGGCCAATACCCGTCCAACTGTTAGGATTTCCGGTAAGCCTACTATTGGCCAACCGTACATAACAGCGTTGGGCCGAAGAGATCACTCCTACCGTGGCGCAACACTAAGCCGGTAGTGCTGCCATTCATCGGCCAATCGTAGAATGTGATTGGCGTGACGCTGGCTCGAGGTTGGGTCGGTTGCAATTATACAGCATTGTACACATGCTGTATAATTTCTGTATGAATACCTATTCTTTGTTTGTTTCATATCGAGGTTTCGTTTTTGATAGAAATGGTTATTGAACCACTAACCTCAAATTTTGTAATTAAATTCTCATTGTTGCGAGATGGTGCGATATGACCAAAAGACGTGCGAACTTTACGAACCGTCTCTGCAAAGTGTTCACCATTTTTGTAGTGAATTTTTACAATTTCTATGCGTTGCTCGATTGTGTAATTTCCCATGACTAAACCTCAATACTTCCCGATCCCAGTTGTCAAAGTTTAGTACTCTATGTTCGCCACAAAAAAATAGCGCGCGATTTTAAATGTCAGGTAATTTTGGAGACCCTCTATTTTGTGCGAATTGTGTGCCAGAGGATTTATTGTGTCCTAAGGCACTAATAAACTATCTAATCTCTCTCCCTTTCTCTATCACCCCTTTTTACATATCCATCAAGACTGACTCAAATCACTTCACCAACTCTCGTCGCACCGATCGCAACTGACGAATCCCAATGGAATATGAGCATATGAGAAAAGGAAATGAATCCGTCATGTCTACACTGACAAGGAACATCCCTCAGGTGACACCCTTCGAATTTGTTGAAATTTGGATATGTTATAAAGCACCGAAAAGTAAGCGAGACGTGTTTTTTTTATCGGCGGAAAAACGGTTTTAAGGGGTGAAACCACCCCTTCATATAGGGGTGGTTCACCCCTTAATTTTTTTGCAATGTCACTATAGTGGATTTTTCATTGCTTCAGACTAGAAAAATTTTCGTTTTTGTTTCATTAAAATCGATAGACTCCTTGTGTGTGAAACTGCTATATTACCCCTAGAGATGCCTTTTTTCGAGGGGTGGTTTCACCCCTTAAGACCATTTTTCCGCCGATAAAAAAATACGTATCGCTTACTTTTCGGTGCATTATAACGTATCCAAATTTCAACAAAATCGAAGGGTGCCACGTGAGGGATGTTCCTTGTGAGGAAAAAAAACAATTGAATCAAAATATATATATATATATATATATTGGTTGATCCAAATAAATGTGTTGCTGCGGAGTGCCACCGATATATGAGATTGTTACAATACTATAAAATATTGGAAAATGTGATTGATTTAAATAACATATTGTTTTATTTGAAGAAGTTCTTCTGTTCTCGGAATATCTACATTATCCTTCAAATAGAATTATATTCTATTGAAATCATTGTATATACAATCCGTAGATGTATGGATGAAATAATTAAGCGGTTGCTACAACATTTTTTATTTCGTACAAAAATATAATGAATAGAATTAATTATTTCTTTACTGCATCGAAACGAATATGCCATGGGACGTAAGTTTTTCAATTCGTTTTAAATCTTAAGTGAAAAGTGAGCATTAGAATGATTATCCACGATAATAGTGGAGAGAACATCGGATATCCAATGGAATATCCATGGAGAGAATATCAGATATTCAACTGATAAGAACAGATACTACACTTTGATCTTAGCCACAGGCCAAGAAGCGATACACTTTAGAGTTTCTCCGGCGCTTAAGTAGATTTTCGGTTCGCGCCACGCTTACGAGAAACGAGCGCGCGAGCGGCTTCTAGCGGTTACTCCAAGAACTACGGGTTTCTTCACACCTATAATTTCGGTGGCGCTCGGCCATGATTTGGTTGTTTTTTTCAACCAAATGCGCAAGAAACAAATTTTATTTTCGCACAATTTTTTAACCAATTCAGACATTTGCTTAATATTTTTCAATCAAAATAAAATATTAATATTTTAACGAATAATGTACTTGGAAGTCAATATCGGATATGGTGAAAAAAATAAAATAACATATTTACTCAATAGAATTTTTATCTGAATCAAACGAGCGAAATTAAATTTTTCTTGTGTACTCGAATCAATAATATTCATGTTATGAATTGAAACGCGTTTTTTGTTCGTTGCAGAATATTCATTCAGAACTATATAATTTGTTCGCGATAATTTTTTAGATAGTTCCAACAATATATTGTTCTCGGCTAACAATATATCTTTTGAATGAAAAAAATCTTTTAATTTGATCATGTTATTAAAGTCAATAGCGTTTTGCTTGGACTAATAAATCCGATTATTTACACCAACAATTTTACAATTGAATCAACGAAATTTCATTCAATAACACCAATGATATTAGATCAATGATTTTCTCTCAGTGTATCAATGTTGGCCATCAGCACTTCCGGCTGTCTCGGGGACCGTTCGGAACCTTTTTTCTAACAGTTAGTTTAGCTTGGAACCGAGACGGTTCCCCAAACGACCTTTACATAAATATAATTGTGTTTATCTACGAGTGATTCGTGAAAACATTGGGAGTGACATGATATTGAGTATGGGGACCTCTTCTACGAGGACGGTCCTCAAAGTCGAACGTCTTCAATGCCCCCTTGGATCATATATATGTATACAACATAAACACGCATACCTCGCGAGAATACTTCGCAGATTGTGTTCGAGCAATTCGTGCATACCTATCGGTTTCTTTTCTCCTTTGTACCTTTTCTCCATTCTACTTTTTTTCCCTGGACCCACTCCTGCATCGTCGGTCTTTTCGCAAACCGTCGAGGCGATCAACCAAATGGAAAATTCGATAAAGTGCCTCGTACTAAGGTTTTCCCCTTTTTCTACTTGTTTTTTTTACTGTTAATTATGCGTGGGTGGACACAATTGGGGGAAGAATTCCATACGTATGTTATTGGGAAAGTGGAACGATATTGAATTGTGATATTGACGTGGGTCAACTTACTTTGAAAAGCCGAAGAATGTTGGCGACCATGATGGAAACTACGCTGAAGGAGGCTCCGATGACGCCGGTCACTGACTTGTGGGGCACGTACAGCGGCGATTTTCCATTTTCGCATTTGTACTCGGACATGTCCTGAAACGGAGGCAAAATTCATTTCGGTTCGTCGCGTTTTTTGTTTCGTTCTTTGTTTGCGATCGGTGAAATTACGAATTCCACAAATCCTTTGATTCCGGCAATCACGAGGGAATTGCGGCGTCGATTTTTAAAATCTTTTTGGAATGTTATTAGCGGGTGCATTTTCGATTATTTTTTATCCGAGCGGTTGGTAGATCGAACAACACAAAGTATTTCTATCATATATATAAATATATACAGGGTGGCCGGAACATTGACGGCCAAAAATAAAATGCAGGTCCCTTGTATCGTGGGGTATTCGAATCACCCACATGTATGTTCCGCGACTTTTCGTAGTTTTCGAGTTATGAATTTTTTCGGAATTTTTGAGAATTTTCGACCTGACCAATTTTAAAAAAATCTAAAAAAAAATTGAAGACTTTGTCGAGATTTTTTTTTGCAACTGAATCTTCATGAGTAGTACTTTTATGCATAAAATAATCAGCTTCATAACTGTGATGAAAGTTATAAAAATGTTGGTCTAAAGTGAAAAATGTAAGTTTGGGTTTGTTTGCACAAAACGGACAGCGCGATAACATATATAGGTATGAACGTAGATGTAGCAGATATACATATAGTCAGCGCGCCTTGGAAAAATTTTGTTTGGGTTTGTTTGCACAAAACGGACAGCGCGATAACATATATAGGTATGAACGTAGATGTATCAGATATACATATAGTCAGCGCGCCTTGGAAAAAAACTTTAAGGGGAGGGTAGGGGTTTCACCGTGAAAAGAAAAAACTTTTTTGCGAATTTTTTTCATCTATATGGATAGTGTAAATTTATTGAAACCTTTTGTACATTGTTGAGCGTCATTTCAAGAACATTCCGTGAAATTTGTACGCGAAAATATCCACAAACAAGCCGGTGCCGCGTTTTTTTCGAAACCACTTTTTCGAAGTCCGTGTTCACTGCCATTTGAAAACTACATGACCGATTCTTTTCAAACTTGGTACACACTCTCTACATATAAAATACCTCCCCCCAAAGGTTAGATTGAGATTTTTGTTTTACATTAAGGGGGTTTTCCACCGCCGAAATGGCGGAATTTTTCGTGAAAAATAGCACTTTTCACTTTACATGACCACCAAAAATTTAGAAATGAAGAAAAAAAAATCAAAGACCGTTAGGGGTAGGATTTGATGATACTTTGACTAAATTCTAATGGTACTTGATTTCACATAATTTCTAGCTGAGATACAGTGAACACCGCAAATCGTGTTTTTCCAAAGGCGTTCTTGCAAAAGCTTTGTCACCGGCTTGTTTGTCGATATTTTCGCATACAAATTTCACGGAATGTTCTTGAAATGACACTCAACAATGTACAAAAGGTTTCAATAAATTTACTATATCCATATAGATGAAAAAAATTCGCAAAAATGTATTTTTTTTTCACGCTGAAAGCCCGACCCTCCCCTTAAGATTCAATATCACGAAAACTATTGCGAGTCGCCAAAAATGCCTTTAGGGGTTGTCTTAACATATTAAAAGGAAGGTTTGTGCGAAATTTCAGCTCGATCGGAGAGGGGAGGCGTTTCGGAACCTCATCTATTATTGAGGAAATGTTATTCGCTGGTCCATTTTCGAATTTTAATTATTTTTTTTATCCGAGCGCTTGGTAGATCAAACCATGCATAAAGTATTTGGATGAAATGTAATTTACATATATGTGTGTATATATATATATATATATATATATATAGGTGTGTGTAACAAGGGGTTGCAAAACAATTTGTCGCATCTCGCCAGCTTAACAAAATTCGTAGTTTCATTTACAGTCGCTTTGCATGCGCAGGCGTTGCGTATCTCCGGCACAGTAAAGTTCGTTACACGTTTCACGGAAGTCGACAGCGACACTTGCCCCGGTTCGAATGATTATCCAATAATTCAATGAAGGAGCATGTACAGTCTGGCGCAGCGAACGTATTCGCGCGGCCAAAGAAGTAGCAATATCGAATGGAAGTTGCGAGCCCCGAATGGCATGCCAATTGATAAATTTGATTGCACTCGTCTCTCAACGTCGCAACGTAATGGATATTAACACGGGTCCCGCTCTCAGGCGGAGAAGGAATTCTATTTGACGCTGACGACAATTAATTCGTCACAATGAAGGAAACTCCGCGTGGCTTGTTGCTTGCAGTAGAATAGAACGATATTCTTTTTTACGAATTCGATCGACATGTTGCTCGGGAAAAATATTTTTCGGGATTAAAATATTTCACTCGATTTTTTTAATCCACTTCAATCTTCTCGTACTTCACTTAAAAGAAATTAAATTATCATTTATTTTTGTTCCATAGATTGGAGAAAAGAACCACTTTTTTCCGGAAAAATCTTTCTGTTTCTTGCTTTATAAACAAAAAAAGATAGTGACGGTTTTTAAGGGGTAATGCCTAGTTGTGAGAGTCGAAAAATCACTTTTTTCAAAACCAATATATTTTTATAGTATATTATCTTATAAATGTTCCCTGAAAATTTCAAGGTTTTCGGATCAAAATTGACAGATTTAGAGGCTGCTATGTTAACGCCTGACGAAACGCTCGGTACGCACTTTCTGAAATTTTTAGGGTTATTTCTAGTTGTAAAAATATAGTATTTGGTCGAACGATTTTTTTCCGATGTATACTTTCGATTTGATGAATGAAAAATGCCCAGTTTAATCACCAAAATCAAGACTCACTTCCAACACGCCCCATTTTTTTTTACATTAGATATTTCGGAAATTCCTTCGATTAATCATAGGATAAACTAATTCACTAACGTTATCTGTTTGGCTTTTTATATTGGATAACCTAGTCCGGAAGGGCATGACTCGCCGCAAAAGACGTTTTCGGGAGGTGTTCTCGGACGTCGGCTGTAAATCGATTATAATTAAATATTTTAAATATTAACCCAAAAGGAACCTATAAAAATTTGTCACAAAAATCCTAGGAAAATCCCTTTAAAGAGCCCTGGGACAGTACTTAAAAAAATTCTATGAAAATTCATTTTTTTGAATCCTGAAATGATAGGAAAAATTTAAAAAACCGTTCAAAAATTCCTGCAAAAAAGCCTCGAGTTTCCCAATAAAATAGACACGTTCAACGTTGAACTAAACAGATTGGCTCGAGCATTGTGCAAATGGGAAATCATTCGTTAGGGTATCCACCGCGCAATATAATTCGTAACGAGCTTTGGGCCCGCGAGCCTACGCACAAATGATCTCCACTGGAGCACGCTCACGGGCAATAACATTATTCACGCGCAATATCCCTGCAGCGTCATTGACGTGGGCCCGTGCTGTTGCATCGAGTTCTACCGACGCGAGCCAAGATTTACGCGTACACCGAATGCTCCCCTCATCCCTCTTCACACCCCTCGGAGGAAATCGTTACCAAATTTGGCCCAACGGAATGGATTGCGACCGGAGAGCCTTCCAGGCACTGCAAACAATATTCCGCTCGATTATCCGTGGACCGACGAGGATTTAACGTCGAAAAGCCAGGAATTATCATCTTCGAGTCGAGGGAAAAATATGGAGATCGAAATGTGGAACTTTTTCATTTACTGTGAAATTGATTGTTCTGTTTGCCGATTGCCATTCCTTTAATTGAATTGAAAAACGTTTTCAACGGCCCGCTTGACGAAATCCTACTCGACGAAAAACGCGATCTTTTCCTTTTTTCCTGCAACGTTTCCTATGTACGTAATTTTCCAAAATAACCATTTCGCATGTAATCTGATTTTTTTAAATAGATACTGTTCGATTACTTTGTAGTTTTTTTGGAATCCAACAGTTTGAAATATTTCGAAATCTTCCTACATAACAGATATGACAGAAAAATCGTCGTTATCCTTTTTTTTCTGCATTTTGAGCATGGAAATAATTCGTTTAGTGTGTAACTATCCAAACTTCATGTACACTAGCAAGCTGAAGAGGTACTAACAATTCAAAAACATCAGAAAAAAACAATCCTGGAAATTATTGGACAATTATTTATTTACTCCCTGAAAAATCAAATAAATGATGAGCTTAGGTATATCGTAATAAATAACGGAACTTTGTAACCATTTTTCTCAATAATTCCTCGGGAGAGCTGAAAATCAGTTCTTATATTGTGTGACGGGTAACGCTAGCTGATTATACTTGCCAGAGCAGTGCCCTCTGTATGTACTTTTCCAAAGAGACTTATTGTGCCGTCATATGGAAGAATGGGATTTACAAAAAAATCGTGAATGTGTTTTACTATACCGAACCATGGGAAATTTTGTACAAATTCCAACGGTGCCAAAAATGCATTTCCGATTTTTTTGTAGATGCCACCTTCTTCCATATGACGGCAAAATAGTGGTGTATCATTTTTGTAGCTTATGCTTTTTTTTCTTCTACAGACCTGGTGTGTTATGAGGTGATATCACAGGCGAGGGAGTCATTCCTCTGGTCATTCTTAACTGTATCATTTTTCAATAAAATAAGTCACTCTTTGCCTGTTCAAGTGGAACTTTTAGGCACCCACTCACTGCAAGATTTGGAGGTTAGAAAAACCTAGCATGCCGCGCTATGCGTAAAAACCCGTTTGAATCGTCATCCCTCTGCCATCATTCCTCTGGGTTGCTCCCGACATGTGAGATCCAGAGGCATGATGGATGCGCCAGAGGAGTGACAACATTTTGGTTACGCATGTGTGGATATGCATGAGGTTACGTAAAAATGAATCTCTAAGATTATTGCCATGCCGCTATCGGAAGTATAAAGACTCCGTAGAAAAAGAGAAGCTGAAAAACGGAGATATGAAAGGCTTAAGGGGCTACATCAGTGTGAACGCTGAAAATTGAGATTTTCGAGAATTTTTTGGAATAAAAGTACTCAAATTTTTTCGAAAATTAAGAATATATTTGGCTATATTTGACCTATATTACAGAATTTTTTTATAGAAAAATATCGAGATCCAAAGGACTTGTGCACTGCCTTTGGAGGCGTAAAAAAAAAGTTTCTCCACTGTTGACATGATTCCGGTCGATTGATTAGCGGAAACCGAAAAAGGAAAAAATGTCGTTAAACTGGAAGGTATTTCCTGTACAATGACGTAGGATTTTTGAAAAGTATCAAAATCTAACAAAATGGCGTAGTTATGGACAAAAGTCTGTTTCCTTGCCTATAAAATGGTCTTGTTTTTCAATGCCAAATCGCCAATTTTCATCCAATCAAAAATATCCTACGTCATTGTAGAGTAAATATATTCAAGGGTACTCCGTTCAAATTTCAAGTCAATTGGATAATTGCTCTTTGAGTTACAATGTCAGCAAATTTGAAAAATCTCATTTCGAAAACAACGCGTTTAAAGATTTAACTATCGATTTTTGCAAGATAAAGTGGTATTAATATAAAAGATAATGATATTCTTGAAAGTATAAACTGTCAAAAAAGGCAAAAAAATAGATTTTTTGAAAGTGTGACACTGGTATAGTCCCTTAAACGGGATCCTGTAGGAAGAAAGACGTTGAAAAAAAGAGCGAGATCAATATGCAAAGAAAAAAGAGAAGATATTGATAAACCAATAAAAACTTGATAGAAAAAGGTTTGCATCATTCCTCCGGCTCGACTATTTCATTCGATCATGATAAATCTCTCAAAACTGAAAAGTCAGTGTGATTCATAGGCAATTATATTATATCGATTAGAACTGAAGTCAATTGCAATTTTTAAATGAAAAAATGAAATATTTTCGGTTATAAACGTCGTTGTCCTGCAAAGTGATAATTTCGAAACAGCCACCCTACGTACGGGAAAAATCCAAACAAAAAAAATACCGACAATAAACATAAATGTGGCAATGAAAATAACTATAACGATAAACACGACCAAATTTTGAAGCTTCCTAGTGGGCATTTGGCAACCCTAATAGGCACCAAAGTTGATCCATCAATCATCGTACCGCTCCTCAAAATACTCTCGGTTGGCTTCATCCCCCTCTTTTCACATTCAATCCCAACGATCCATTCTCTCGGACGTGTGCATCGTTCTAATTTTGAAGATGTCAATGCAGCCTCGCCTGACACAGCACTTTTCCTTATGCATCACAAAGAGGTAACATTGAAGACAGTCCACTTCGAGGACCCTCATGCCAGCCTACAGTCCCCACACTCAACGTTACGTAAGCCCCAATGTCTTCGAAATCACCTCTCTATAAGCACAAACGGTACGAAGATCTCTCCTCGGATCGTCCTGTCCCCAAAGTAAACAATTCCTTTGCAAAAATGTATCAGTACAACGAATTCAAATTGTCCTTTCATACATATACGTGTATGGGTGTCCAGTATGTACATAGACGTTTGTCTATACCGGCAATATATTCCGTTGTCTCGCCAGCCACGAGTGCGGAAGTTGGAACGAAATTCATTGTAGATTCATGACCACTCTCGTAACGGAGTTGGACGTCACGGGGGAATAAACATCCAAGGAGTTCTGGACCAAAAGACGTTCCTCATACCATGCCACGCATTGGAGACGCCATTCAGGCTAAGATGAATTCACAAACTCCCCAAATAAATACATGTACGTATACACGAGCGACGTATAGTCTGCGAGTGAGCATCGGGAGTACAGAAGCGTAACGGGCGAGCACGTTCGAGAAATAAGAAAATCTCGTAATACGTTGCTTTATCAGTGAAGAGCGTTTTTCCGATATATCGAGAACGAATTTCCCGACGAGATCCATCATACTTTTTGCAAACGTGGGTGTGTTTCTTTCTTTGGCGCCGCAAGGTTGAGGGCGATAAAGAGGAGAGAAGGAAAAAGAAAGTAAAGAGAATACAAACACATCGTTAGCTCCGAACGATTAGAGTTTGGAAAAGCTCGCGCGGAGATTGATACGAGAAGTGTGACGGGGAGGAGAGAGCTTGAAAAATCCAATAAGCCACCCTTTCCTGTGTACGAGAGGGAGGTTGACAAAGCGAGAGGGAAGTATATTGACCTGGCAAAAAAAGAGCAGACCAGTCTTCATTTTCTACAGATGTGTGTTAAATTGATGCAAACGTGCTTGGAAGCAAAAAAAGTTGAAACAGACGAGCCGAAAGTCTATATGGCATTTGTTTTTTTGTTTTCTCGCGATGGGGAGAGAGGCGAATGGCGGCAGTTGATACAGAGCGAGAAAGTCTGGCGTCCGGAAGAGAGGTCCATTTGATTCCGAACGACCACTCACCTGGCCCTATCGATCGCGCGGCAGCAGAGCCAGCCAGATGGCTTACACTCGTTCGCAACCCGGAAATGGCTCCCCCGTCCTATATGTGCATCTCGAACGAGAAGTTGGAAAGTGAATGGAGATAGGAAGATAGGATGGAAGGTCTCGAAGTTGAGTCTGAAAGCTTCTTCGGATCTCGAACTCCATTTTTTGTATTTATTCTTTTTACGAAATCTTCTTGTATACGCGGGTATCGTTTGAAAAGGATTCACCAATGAATGTTGGAGTACACTTATTTTTTTACACGTACGGACGTTCAATGAAAGATTGGTGTTGAAGTTTGCATCGTTGGAATGCAACGAAAATCCTTGGTAGTTTTTTTATTTCTTCAGTTTCTTCATCACCCGAAGTCTTATCCTAGAAATGTTTGCTGCAGATGGCTGATGGCTAAAAAAAGGTTAGGTGATTTTCGTGGCCAAAATTTGCCACAAAAGTTGGCGCTTCTAAACTTTCGTTGCGTTCCAACGATGCAAACTTCAATATCGTATGAACGATCAATCCGGGAGATCGATTGCATCGTTGTCGGGGGAAGAAAGTGAATTCAAAAGCGGGACAGTTGAAGGCAGATTTTTCGCGACGAATGGCGAATTGTGATGGAATTTTATGGCCAATACGAGCAGGGAGTGCGTCATCAAGAGTATCAAGTGCATAAGCTTGAAGTTTGAGAATGAAGATTTTTTTATTGCACAGTTTTATAGCCTAGGGTCGTAACTTCAATTTGCAACGAAGATTTCGTAAAAGTTTCGGAAATTGCGGGAGTTATGACGATTTTTGTGAAGGGTCAGATCGCTCGCTGTATTAGAAATTCTTTTATGAAACGGTATGAGTCGTATCTCAAAATCTACTAGTCCAATTCACTTTAAATTCGGGCAAAGCATATTTTATAACATTTTCTATCGTATGACCGGATGATTCTTTGATATGTTTGTCCGTTTGTCAATAACAAATAATCAAAGTTGCTTTTTGGTCGAAAATCGAACTGCTTTTCTGCAGCCTGCCATTTTTGTAATTGTCAAAGTGAAAAAAAAGTATCCTGTCATGCGACACTTTTATTATTATGCTAGAAGTACATTGTTTTATGTATTATTCCAGATGACCCTAATTGCCAGAACCACCTGCACTGACTGGCCATGTAGCAACGATAGCACTTTACTTAAATAATAATAACTCCGTTCTTTATCAATATTTTTCGATGAAAAAGAACTCAAACTTGACAAGACTAGATGAAAATCGTGTGTAAAATCCCGAACTTGTCATCCCAACACCCTCGTCAAAAATAAAATATTGAAAATCGACCAGTACTTTGGGCCCCAAGCGTATGCAGACCCATTCATCGAAAGTTTACGAGGTCTGACCTATACTGACCTGTTCCACTAGTTTCTCAATTTTCTCTGCCTCGCTTATCTATAACTATCCCTTCGCTTTTGTGTTCCAAAAAAAAAATTTCCGAACCAATACATCGAGCGAGTCGCCACTCGTGCAAAAATTAAGGGGTCTGTGAATCATCCGAAGAATTACGGGGATGTAGAATCGCGTGAAATTTTTCACCCACGGAAATCCGACGCTCGCTCTTTTGTCCCGACGTATTGACAATGCACTCGTTCGCGTCTCCAAGCGACGCGACAAGTTATCGCCGAGAATAAAAAAAAACGACGAACGTTCCTAAAAAAACAAAAGATAGATGAGACTTGGCGCAAGTGGAGTAATGCGATTTAGTGGGAGAGCAAGAAAAGTTTAAGCTGATACGTCACATCGTATACGCCCGCGCGGATACGGTGTGGTGCCGTAACGATAATTCACCTTTCGATACGTGACTGAGGTTCTATGAGAATACCATCGAAAAAGCCGCGCACCGCGGTTTATAAGCGCGATCGAGAGGCGTTGTCGCGTCCATAGTCCGCGGAAGAATTCCGGACACGTACGAACACACGTGAACACAGAAGCTTCATGAACGTGAATAAACTCGAGGAGAACGTTCTCCGGATCTCTTTTAACTCTTTCTCTCTCTCTCTCTCTCTCTCTCTATATATATATATATATATATATATATATATAGAGAGAGAGAGAGAGAGAGAGAGTGTACACACACACAACCCTGCCACCCCTTCACGGCATTCTTTTCGTGCGCCTTAAATCTTCATAATTTCTATGCAATTTTGTTCTCACATCAACATCATTGTATATATACATGTATATATTAGGGTGGCCCAAATTTGAGCACTATTTTTTCCTTTTTCTCACCATCCAATTATTTTCTTTATGGAAAAAAAAAAATTGTCGCGAGATCTGCGAGCGGTCAAAAAACATTTAGAGGTCGCTCAAGCCTCCCAAAAATGCTAATTTTTATTAAAAAATCGATTTTTTTCTTCGTTCACTTCTCACCAATAAATTTTACGCTGTATAATTTTTAAATTAACCTCGCGAAAGCTCTAGTCGGTCAATAAATATTTAGTGGCCACTCAAGAGCTTCAAAATTTTCAATTTTCGCCAATTTTTTTTACTCATCTCACTTATAAAGCCTCTTTGTAAAATTTTCAAAACATTTAATCGTTTTTCTTTAGAAACGGATTTTTCAAAATTACGGATACTTAAATATTTAAATATTTTGATATCCACGATGAATTTTTTCGACCATTTTTAAATAACCAAATCACAATCATGGACCTTGAACAGTTAGCAGTAAATTTTTCAGATTTTTGTAACGTTAATCGCTCAGAAAGCGCAGAAAAAATCATGCTTCCACTGCGGGTGATAGCTTGAAATTTTGTACATATAATCACACAGTTTTGGGATTTTTTTCAGATGTTTAAATCGGGGCGTTTTTTTCGGAGAATTTTTTTTGTCTAAGGGTTGTTTCGAAAAATGTAAGAAAAAATCAGGGTGTCTTTTAGAGTCAATAGAATCAGATTTAAAAAAGTAATCGAATTGGCGGGTGTCAGGGAAAAAGTCCACCGGATCCACGTGGAATACCTCATATGTATGTGTGTGTATATATATATATATATATATATATATATATATATATATATATATATATATATATATATTGTAACGTCACGTTACAAATATCGAGACTATTCGAGAAAGATGAGAAAGCGGGCTGGCGTAGCTCAGTGGTCGGAGCATTCGACCGGCAATCGAAGCACACCGCATTTTTTCGGATAGTTCACTTGGAGTTTTTCGAGGGTTACAAATGGCACCGAACGGCGGTACACGGCCTCGGAACAATCACGAAAAAATTTCGAATTATCGTGATTGCCGTGGAAAAAGAACCCCCTCCCTGAGATTAGACTCTCTATGAGCTACCCCTTCACCCTTCCGTCCCTCAAACAATCCCTGCGTCTGTAGTACTTGTTGAGCATATTTGAGTTTGGTATGAGTCAATTTCGAGTCGACCCTCGAGAGTCGACTCTGGCAGGGGGCAGCTGTAACGTTACATTACAAATATCGAGATTATCCGAGAAAGGTGTGGTCAGCGGGCTAGCATAGCTCAGTGGTCAGACCATTCGACCAGCAATCGAAAGGTTCCGAGGTCGGATCCCGACACAGAAGCGCACCGCATTTTTTTGGATAGCTCTCCTGGATTTTTATTTTTAGAAGTACAATATATATATATATATATATATAAAACGTGATTCACGACCATCAGGGTTCCCTTTGCGAACACATAATGTGAGTCATTGCCCACGAAACGCTTTTTTTAAAGCATAGGACATAAATTGGCCGAGCTATTTGCGTTCGAAGTCCAAGTAGTAAGCAATGTCATGGTAGGTGTTCACGCGGGAAACGTGCAAGCCGAATCGAGCGCAGAAACAACCCCTTAAAGAGAGGCGTGTCACCCCTTAATTTAATTTTTGTCAATTTTTCTATTGTGGTTTTTTTATCACTTCACATTAGAAGAAATTTGGTTTTTGTTTCATTCAGATCGGTGGGCTGCTCACGGGTGAAACTGCAAAACCACCCCTCGAAATGCCTTTCTTCGAGGGGTGGCTTACCCTTTAAGGGGCTATACCAGTGTGACACATTCAAAAATAGATGTTTTGCCTTTTTCGACAGTTTACACTTACATTATCATTTATATCATTTATATCAATATCATTTTATCTTGCAAAAAACGACAGTTAAATTTTCAAACGCGTTTTTCTTCAAATGATATTTTTCAAATTTGCTGACATTGTAACTCAAATAGCAATTATCCGATGGACTTGAAATTTGAACTGATAACTCTTGAATATATTTACTCTATAATCACGTAGGATATTTTTAATTGGATAAAAATTGACGATTTGGCATAGAAAAAAACGACCATTTTATAGGCAAGAAAACAGACTTTTTTCATAACTACGCCATTTTGTTAGATTTCGATATTTTTCGAAAATCCTACGTCATTGTACAGGAAATACCTTGCAGTTTAACGACATTTTTACCTTTTTCGGTTTCAGCTACTCAATCGGCCGGAATAATGTCAGCAGTGGAGGAACTTTTTTTGTTGGCACCTCCGAAGGCAGTGCATAAGTCGCTTGGATCTTAATATTTTTCTATGAAAAAATTATGCAATATAGCTCAAATATAGCCAAATATATTCTTAATTTTCCGAAACATTTAATTGAGTACTGTTCTTCCAAAAAAATCTCGAAAATCACACAAATTTTCAGCGTTCACACTGGTATAGCCCCTTAAAAATCGTTTTTCCGCAGATAAAAAAAAACAGGTGCCCAATAGTTTTCAATGCTTTATCCCATATAAGAGTGTCAGCAAAGTCGACAGGGAACACTTAAGTGATGTTCCTCGTGAGTGTCGGACTTTGCTAATCAAGTGTGAATTTCGAGAAAGCCCAGTAACTACGTATATGTGGGCAGGGAAGAATGCGAGAAACGGTGTGGAAAGCTTTTTCGTAATTTTCCCGACGCATCAGAGTCTGCATGTTGTAAAATCGATTTTCATCCAGCCTCTCTCTCTCGTTATCTCTCTCTACCTCTCCCTCTCTCCGTTCCGTTCCTTTGTCGTCATAATTTTGAGCCACTTTTAATCTGCTCTGTCAGCCTGACGACTCCCGCCCTCGCAAATCCCCGTACGACAGTCAATACTGCGTTTGCAAAAAAAGACGAAGAAGAAAAGGACAGAAACGAATCGGAGAATGTCATACTTTTATCGATCGTTCGAGCCGAGTGGTGACGTGCGAGCAATGCACGGAATATTTTTATCCGGTTGCACTCCGGGATAGCATTGTCATTCGCTTTTACGTGCGTTATTCGGTAGAGCAATCGGAGCATTTTTCCAACTTGTCATAGAACTGCTGTGCTGTGCTGGACTTATGATCGCCAACATTGCATAGATATTTTATATTTTCTATATATAATGGTTATAATCAATCGTAATAAAAATAGAAAATTGTAAAAATTATATATATGTATATATATATATATATATATATATATATATATATATATATATATATATATATATATATACCGGGTATCCCATTTTAATCTTACGTCTAATTAATCTCGAAAAATACTGTTTCGATCGAGTATTGAGTATAATAAAACTTTTAGGTTTCAAAGGGGGGCGAAAAAATCTGTTTTGGTCCAAAATTCAAAATGGCGACGTTATGATGAACGACATGTTTTAGAAAAATGGTATTACGATTTTTTTTCATTAAAACATTTATCAGGCCAAAACTAACAACTTCCGAAGAAAACGATTTTTAATGACGTTCATAATTTTTAGGTTAGAATACCATTTTCAGCCGAAGTGACGAGCTGCGAAGATCTAATTTCTGTTTGGGTTTGTTTGGGTTATGGAACCAGCCCAAATAAACGCACAAAAACCGATATAAACTAACATCCACACGCACGCACACTTACGCTAGAGATGTTGAAGACTTTACCTCCTCATGGTACATTCTGGACAGCGCTAAAATAGTCAAAAATGGTATTCTAACCAAAAAAAAATGAACGTTAAGAAAAAACTTTTCCTACTCAAAGAGTTCAACGAGGGAAGTTAAAAAAAATCTTTTTTGGTTAAAATTTCCAAAATGGCGACGATAAGATGGCCGACTTGTTTTTGTAAATGGTATCATCATTTTTTTCACTAAAACATTTATGAATCCATAACTAACAACTTCTGAAGGAAAAGTTTTTCAATAACGTTCATCATTTTGAGGTTTGAATACCATTTTCAGTCGAAGTGACGAGCCGCAAAGACCTAATTCTTGTTTGGGTTTGTTTGGGTTATCGAACCAATCCAAACAAAAGCAAACAAATCCAAATAAACCCACACACACGCACACTTACACTAGGGATGTTGAAGACTTTACCTCCTCGTGGTACATTCTGGACAGCGCTAAAATAGTCAAAAATAGTATTCTAACCAAAAATTATGAACTTTATCAAAAAACTTTGCCTACAAAAGTTGCAGGTTTGACCTGATAAATGTTTTGGTGAAAACATTCATGACGCCTTTAAAAAAAACATGGCGGCCATCTTAACGTCGCCATTTTGAATTTTGGACCATAATCTCCAATCCATTTGGACCATGATCTCTGTGCCTATATACATATAGGCACAGAGATCAGCTGAATATCCACCAAACATATTGTCGAACAATTTTGCATCCCATGGTTTTCTCCATTTACCTCGTTTTATCTCGCCATCGCAGTATTTTTTGTCCTTCGTTCTTCCTCAGGCCCAATGGGCTCATCGAGAAATTTCCGGACACGGTGTTAACTTATTAAATGCTCATTCCCTGATTATTCCTTGAATTTTTTTTCGCCAATGCCATTCGGATTTACCATCGTGTATACAATTCGAAACGTGTGACTGTGCTGCACACATGTACTGGACACATCTACCGCATTGTAGTGCGGGGTGCATATGGTAACAGCTGTCACGATCGATTCCACTGGCTTCGGTTCAACTGTCCATTGTTTGTGGGTGACCGAATATCCGAGCGAGCCCCTTCTTGATCGCGGAAATACATACACGTATGTTTAGGATTCCCAGGGTCTGTTTGTGCACGATATGGAGCCGCAACACATCTGTACAGTTGCACGCAATTTTTCCTCAAGCTCCATAGAATGTTTGTGAAAAGAGACGAAGCAAGAGAACATGCTAATTAGAAGCGTGCGAAAATTTTGGGTTGGAGAATAGAGCGGTGAAAAAAAAGCTGCCCTCATGCCCTGATTGATGTTCGAGGCTGAATGGTGATAGGGATTTTTCACCGCATGTTCCCCCATGCTCTTCGTATTTACGAGCAGGGAGCTCGAATAAAAATTGTGGAGGTCGCTAATTAATGGACGCTGCGGCTTCAAAAGTCACGGAGATATCGTCAATGTCGATATACCGGGTGTCCCATTTTATTCTTACACCTGATTTATCTCGAAAAAGACTGCTCCGATCAAGTATTGAATGTAGTGAAACTTTTGGGGTTCAAAGGGGGACGTTCAACATTTTTTTATTGTCGAAAATTCAAAATGGCAACGTTGAGATGGCCGACATGTTAACAAAAAAATGGAAACGACTTTATTTCACAAAAAAAATTTGTCAGGCCGAAACTAACAACTTTTATCAGAATTTTTTAAGTTCGTATTTTTTTAGCAAAATCAACATTTTTAGCAAATCAAAAATACTTCTGGCGTCGAGTATTGAGTATAGTGAAACTTTTAGGGTTCGACGGGGGACGTTAAAAAAATCCTATTCCAGTCCAAAGTTCAAAATGGCGATGATAACATGGCTATGTTAAAAAAAATGGAAACATGACTTTTTTCACCAAAAAATTTGTCAGGCCAAAACTAAGAACGTTTGTCGGAATCTTTTCTTACTCCAAAGTCCATCATTTTTAGGTTAGATCACCATCTTCGACTATTTTTGCGCTATGTAGGATTTTTTTTTTGGGGTTATCAAACATACCCAAATAAACCCACGCCCACAAGCACACTTAGACTTGGGATGTTAAAGGCTTTACCTTCTCGTGGTACATCCTAGATAGCGCTAAAATAGTTAAAAATGGTGTTCAAACCTAAAATTATAAACTTAAAAAAATCCATCTTTGGCCTGACACATTTTTTGGTGGAAAACAAGTCATGTTTTCATTTTTTTTTAATGTAGGCCACCTCATCGTCATTTTAAATTTTGGATGAAAAAAATATTTTTTCTTTGAACGTCTCCTTTGAACCCAAAAAGTTTCACTATACTCAATACTTGATCGGAGCAGTATTTTTCGAGATAAATGAGGTATGAGATTTAAATGGGACACCCGATATATTTCCACCCTCTAATGAGGCCTATAGTGCGTTGCATTCAGCCCCGCAGAGGCTTCCTGCAAACTGGAGGGTGCAGGGGGAGGGAGCGGCGGTCCAAAACGCGACTGGTGCGATCGCCCCGAGCTCGACACGAAATACACACCACTGTACGTTCAACCCCATACAGTATAGATCGTAATCGAGAGTTCCGAATAATTAATACGAGGCAAAAGACCCGCGGGACGTTTCACCGCGATGATTGTTGCTCCCGTCTCCCTGTGGAAGTCTATAAACGCGCCTACCACAAGGGTTAATGTTGATACAATTTGTCAACGTATCGTCATTCACTTTTGATCCACTCTGCTAATTGGAATCCTATTTTCATTGTATTATTATTAATATTTTTTGCAAAATAATTTGTACGGTTTTGGCGGAATTTGGTGGGTCATTGTTGGAGTTGGGTTTCGTTAGAGTGGCTACGGTTGCCGTTGGTACGCAGCGGAATTGTTGCAGATGAATGACAAGGATACGGCTGTCGATATCACGAAGAACTTGATAATCAAGCGGCTCTGAGCGGCCGTCAGTGTTCGAAAGCGCGCGCTCGTGCAACGCCGAAATAATGAGGAAACTTAATAAACTGTCGATCACATGCGGCGAGCGTTCAAATTGCGGTCGAGTCGAGAGAATTCAGAAAAATCGAATATTCAATGAAAGAGCTTTAGGTGCAAAAAATTAACTTATACGCTCAACTGTGGGGGCGAAATAAATAACGGAATAATTTCGGGACATACCGTGAAACGGGGTTAAATTGACATTAAGGGTAACTTCAACAGTTTTTGGGGCTACTTTAACAGAACGCCAAAATACGGTTCAGATGTGTGCGCTTTTAAAACTTTTTTTCTATTATTGCTACAATTTGTTGCTCAAGTTTATTATAATGTTGCTAAAGTTGATTGTAATATTGCTCAAGTGGATTTTAATCCCAATGATAATTATAAGACTGATTAAGCCCACATAATAGTACCCTAGGTACTTGATATTTTGATGTAAAATGTTTCCTTAGTGAAGATGACAATTTGGTGGTGAAAAATCGTTGTTTTTCTCTTCGTTCCATGTATAATGCATAAAATATTAATTTTTAATCAAAATAATGTCAAAGTAACCTTCAATCTTTGACATAAGTTACATTTCAATGCCTTGTCAGAGAAACCTCACACTCGAGGTTACTTTGACACTTTTTTTAATATAAAATTGTGGGGGCTTGATTTTCTTACACATTTGATAGCCAAAGGACGCATTGTTCTATTGGAGCAAAAAAGTTGAAATGTAGGATGTTAAAAAAGGTACCTACAAAAAAAACTTCGAAAACCTGTACAAAGTAACCCCATTTTACGGTTAGTTTCCAAATTGCACAATTTTCATTTGTGTGATGACACTTGGCAATGTGGTTTTTTTGTGTGGAAATATTTGATGATATCCTTCCTTCTAAATTTTAAGTGGTCGGAAGAAATTCGAACACACTTTACGGCAATATTCTAGTCTAGGCATTTGGGAAATTCTATTTTTAGGCACTTCCTTAAAGTGTTGAGTCTTAAGAATATGACCTCGAAAGGAAATTTCGAAATTCACAATATTTACGCCAACAAACGAGACCAGAATAAGATCGACCGCCCGGAGCTACGATCTTCAGAAGGTTCTAGGGAAGCTAAAACTGCTGGCAGGAAACAAAGAACTCCAGAAAATCATTATTTCGAAGTCGAGGAAGGCACACTTTACAAGGCAGTAATGGCTGATTAATATAACGTAAGTATAACGTACCATTAGACCACTTAGATAGTTGCGGTTCTCTGAAATTGTACTCAATAGTTTTAAGGCGTTTTTCTCGAAACTACTTTTCTCAACGTGGTTAACATAAAATTGCGAGTTCTATTCAACCGATTGACTGTAAATTTGGTATGGACCTTCAGTATATATCCCTCTGTCGTCCCTAGCTCGGGTATTGCGAAATTATTATGATTGAAAAACATTACTTTGACAAAAATGAAGCGAAAAAATAACTTTTTTCAGTGTAACCATTAACCCTTCTTTTTTCTCTTTGGTATCTGCCATAATGATATTCTCATTGATCAAGAAAATTGGCTTTATTGCTGTTTCAGATAAATCGGAGCTTTGCAATCATGTTAACCGCCATAACTTTTTTTTTCTAACGGCCATATTTAGAGACCCATAATTGTTTGAATTTTTATTTTTATTTCCACAAACATTTTTTGTAAGTTCTTGAAACATCAATAAAAATACTTATGGGGTGAACATGTTTTATTGAGGCGGTCCTCTAGTTTCTCGGGTCGAAAAAATCGATTTTTTTTTCTTTCATTAATCACATCTACAACATGTGTAGAAAATGTGTGCCAAAGGATTTTTCGATATTCGAAGTGGTTCACAAGTTACAGCCCTGGAACAGAGCAGGTATACGGAGCAGGTATACTTTCAAACGCGTTTTTCTCGAAACACCATTTTTCGAAACGGTGACCACGATATTTCAGAAACTACCGCACCGATCTTGTTCAAATTTATACAGCATCTTTAATATGTTATAAGCCAGCGATTGAACTAAGATTATCATGATTGCTTCGATAGTTTTTTTTTGTACGAGCGAAAAACTTAAGAAAAAATGAGTAAAAAATGGAATGTAATTTTCAAAAGTGTATAAAAAAGTCAATTTTTGTAATTTAGAATTCACTCTAGTTCAATCGCTAGTCTTAAATATGAAGATTAAAATGCCGTTTGGTTTTTTAATTTCAGATAAGCAGAACAGCCGCAATCTTGGTCAACGTCAAGCACCTCTTTTACTTGATGTCTTCCCGTCGGCCACTATAACTTTTATTCTATTATATATTTTGACTTAAAAAGATTTGTAAAGCTTATTTAAAGATTAATAAGTTAATCTTAATAAAGATTATGCAAAAACAATGAGATTAATTATTTCGATGCTTTGCCCGTAAAAAATTATTGCAAAAGCCGTAAAAACACTGCCGAGAAACTAGAGGACCGCCTTAACAACTTGAATAACCTTAAAATCTGAAGCAGCGATTTTCGCAAAATTGCACCTCGGTATTTCTGTTATGATATTTTG
Source organism: Ophion ellenae (assembly GCA_963210295.1). NCBI lineage: Eukaryota > Metazoa > Arthropoda > Insecta > Hymenoptera > Ichneumonidae > Ophion > Ophion ellenae. The sequence goes on along the minus strand of OY723388.1, from coordinate 46,692,992 downwards.
TTTATGCGCAAAGAATTATTTGGATATGTGAATGTTTAGGAATTTGAGATCGGAAAAGTTTTTTTTAGTGCACATCCCCTTGAAAGTTTAATTGGCTTTGCCTTTATAAAACAGCAATATATAAATGGTCCATTTTGCCTGGCAATTATCAAAAGGGAGCGGATTGATTTTCTGATGAATTAGTTAACAAAGCCGTTACGAAGTTTCGCGAATGTTGAACCATCTCGAGAATCCCTCTCGAGAACAATCTTTGCGAAGGTATGGACGCTTTAATACCCGTAGTCGTTCTCCCTGTTCGCACTACTTGAGGTTGTTTGACTATCGCGGCGTTCGCGAGCTACTTATATATATATATATATATATATATATATATATATATATATATATATATATATATATTTCTCTTATGGTTTCTCTTATATATATATATATATAAGAGAAACCACCGTCTCTTCCAGTTCTCACTTCATACACCAAACCTCATTGCGTATCACGCGGCATCTTTCAGAATTTAGTCCCTTTGTTGCGTAAAAACCTTTCACGGAAATTATTCGGCTAATATGAAGTAAAACAAAAAATATGAAGTTTAATACTGACGGTGGTGGAATGAAAAAAAAACGACAGAATGGCTGTACAGAAGGAGCGAGTAAGGAAATAATAAAAATAAGTGCGCATAGTAAAAAATAAAAATAAATAAATATAAAATATATTTCGAATAAATTTTAAGCTGAATAAATAATAAAAATAAATAGATATGAAGAATATTTCTAACAAATTGTAAGCTGAATAAATAATAAAAATAAATAGATATGAAGGATAATTCTAAAAAACTGTAAAAAATATGTCGAAAAAAAGAGATACAGGAAAGGGACTTGACTGGAAGAATGAAAAATGTCAGACACGTACAGACATCGTGAAATGGTAAATTTCGATTTCGAAAATAAATGAGTACGCGAGGAAAAAATCGTGCAGAAAGAAACGCGAAAAATTGCCTCGAGACGTCGCGCGTAACGACTCCATTAAAATCCGAGAAACGGGACGAAGAACAAATGGTGAAAAATGTGAAAGGATTGTTGAATGAAAAATAGAGAAGGACATTGCACCTCGGAACGGTGAGATTAAAAATACAGGTGTGAAAAAATAAAAATATATTATTAAAACAAGGTCAATTTTGATTTGCGAACATCCGAGAAAGAAAGTAGTGTTGAACGAAACGAAGAGAGTTGCGTTGAAACATTGCGGATAACGGGGAACTTCATTAAAATCAGAGAAATGACCCCGTTGCACTGATAATCGCGTGGAAATCCGGTACGGAGCTGTTCACTCGTATGAATTATAATGCAAGATAGAGCTCTATATATATACAGGGTGTCCTGTTATGAATGGGTAATCCTGCAACTGCCGATAGATCGGATCATCATCGGTTTTCGAGAACTCGGGCTTTATATTCTCTTTTTTTTAATCATCTGCTTTTTGTTTTTCCCATGTCATTTCTACAAACGATATTTTATCGACACTAACTAAGCAACTTTTTAAAGTAATTGGCACGATATGCGTGGTACATGTTTTTTACCCCGCCGGCTATCAAAGTCAGATGTTCGAAGTCGTTTGTATGAAAATTCTGCAAAAGATCTTTTTTCATAAATTTTCCTTACCATTTATGGTTAAAAAGAAGACTTTTTTAGATAAAACGAATAACCAAGAGTATTTTTAAAAAACCGGGTAAAAAACGTTATGATTTGTAGAAATGGCATGTGTCAAACCAAAAACGAGATACAAAGATGATTTGTATCTCGAAAACTGTGGGACTTTTGCTAAATTGAAATTCCAGCATATAGTAGGACATGCTCTGACCTATCGACAGTTTCAGGATTATTCATTCATAACGGGACACCCTGTATATATTATATATGTGTGTATATATATATATAGGGGAAAGTTCTGGGGCGTAAACGGTACGACGTATAAATAACGAGGGTGGATTTCTCTCGGCCCTGTGCCAAAAACGACGTTCACCAAGACCTCGCCTTTATTACGGGATTGTATTCCGGCTTTCGCGCGCGCGGTACTCGATCGGGCAGAGCAGCGCATCGGTGAATTTTACTCGCATTTACGAGGGGCTGCTGCGCACTGCGGAGTCGAGGCAACTCGACCGTACGTCGCTCGTAAGATTGGATAACTCGATCAGACGTTCGTTTTTTCTTCCTTCCCCGTAAAACACAAGACGAACTGCGTGGGAAAGATCAATAGGCGAATCAAAATAATATACTTTTCGATTGTATTATGTGCACGGTCAATTTGTCTCGGGCCTTGCCCTCTGGCCTTTTTACCCCAATTTGTTTGTCGATGTAATATGATCGAACGACCCTCAAATCAAAGATATTCTTATGATTTTGCGGTTAGATAAAGATTGAAGAAAAAATATATATGTATATGTGTGTGTGTAGATAATGAACAAATAGTTTCTTTCGAACATCATTCGTAATAAAACTTTCAATATTTGCAATGATTACATATATATATATATATATATGTATGTATGTATGTATGTATGTATGTATGTATGTATGCATGTGTGTGTGTGTGTGTGTATATATGTATATATGTCCGTTAAGGGCTTAGACCTACGTGCCATTTTTAAATACCTCGATTTTTGGTTTTCGCCGGATTCTCAACATATAACATTTCAAACATATTCTCCGAAAATTTCACGTCGTTCCATTCAAAATTAAGGAAATTATGTGCGTTTATAGGTAGGTTTAGCGAGGCGGTGAACTCTAATCGTGTTCTTCTCAAGATGACTTTCCCAAAATCAGTGACCCCAATTTATTCAAAATCACTGCATCGATCAACTTAAAATTTTACAAGCTTCTTTTACATATTAAAAAAGCAGTGCTTGGATGAAGAATTTTTTTCGATGCATAGTTTTTTTTTCATCGAAAATGGATATTATCACTTTGGACTGCGGCCATTTTTTTCCAAAATCAATATTTTATTAAATCCTTCATTCAAACACTAGATAATTTGCTAACTAAATCCAAACAGCCGTCTGCACAAACCGTTGTATCTACCACATTTATACATATTTTACCATACAAAAATGATAAAAGATACTGAAAAACATACCCTTTAATGTAAAAAAAAAAATATTCTTAAAATAAGCCAGAAATAATTAATTCAATAATTCAAGTTCTTCTTTTTTCAAGACTAAGATGATATTAGTGCAATCGCTAAATATCGAGCTGTGAAAAAACTGCCTGCTGCAAAGCTAAGATCATCATCAAATAGGATAATTAGCATTGAATTTACGAGCTGATTGAGAAAGTTCAAAATTGAAATATATGTGAAAAAGAGATAGGTAACTTTGAGAAAGATCATTGATCTAAGATGAAAAGAAAATACTTGATTACTTTTATGATACCTAAATGATTTAAGATTATTTAATAGAAACAGAACATTTGGTTAAATTATAAATAACAATATTTTCAATTCGTTAGATACTTATGTGTTTTGACTAAGCAGATTTTATTATATATACTACCTATAAATGTTGATTGTTTTGATATAATAAAGCTAACAACTTAAAGCCAATAAAAGACTAACTCAATTAAAATAAAAAGGAAATACTTCAGTATATTTCAAAATAAAGTGAGCTAACATAAGCAGTAAGAGGTATTATTCGTTGATTTAGCTTAAGCAAAAGGCTGTAATTTGACTATGATGAAATTGTTGATTAACGTCAGTGTAACCCTTCGGTTTAATATAATTTTTTTTGCGCATATTAAGCAATATTTAAAGTATGTTCGTGAATTTCTCCATGGTCATCCGACTGATAGGTTTGTCACACTGATTGTGAGTCAAATTAACCCAGTGTGACAAGCATGTTTCTCGAGGTAAGTGTGACAACGAAGTGTTAATGGACGTTAAATGAGGTTGTAACAATTCCGACATCTTTTACTGCATAGCTACATTGCTGATCCTGAAGATGGAGGCAATAGTATCATGTGCCCCCTATATATGGGAGATATGCTCCGCCGGATCAAGTCATCCATACGGGGGGGATCAAGTCACCCATATATATATATGGGACAATTCATACGTTTCTCTTCCTCTAGTTTTGGTGGGATATTTACAACATTTATAAACTAACCTTAGTCGTTATTATACAGATTATTCCCAATGACATTTCACGTCTTTCTGTGCCAAGACATTTGGAGTATTATATTAAGTACGGGAATTACGGGGAAAAACAGAAGGGGGGATCAAGGGTCCCCAGTCTTCTCTACCTTTCTTCCAAATCCCAAATAATCTAGTAGACCAAAAAAATGAAAAAAAAACGACTTTTTTGGCACCTTACCTATCCTTAGCACCTCACCTCCCTGAATACTTGGAAAAAGAATAAAATCGCGTGTGAGCAGCTACTGTGCCATTGTTTGCTCAGCGTCGAACTTTGAACGCGAACATCTCAGCCAATTTTTGTCGCAAGACATCAATATATATAATAAATGTGAACGGGGTTTGTCCCTGCGTAGTGCTGTAACTCCGCAACTCACCCCGCAGCCCCACGGGGGTTATATGGTATAGTACCCCTTCATCCCCCATCCATAAAGAAGGTTCTGTTTTGGAACTGCAGGACTTGGGTTTGGAGATATGGGTGTTAAAATAGGGCGTCGGAACAATGGACTTCCATGGGAAGTCGGTGAAGCAGCTGGCAATCGAGTGCCGAAGTGGCTGGGACTCGCCACAATGTTCCTGAATGTTCTAGAAGATTCCAGAATGTTCCCAGAATGTTCAATAATGTTCCAGACAGTATGTTCTAGAATGTTCGAGAATGTTGGAGAATGTAGTAGAATGTTCCAGACTATTATATAATCTTCCAGAAGGTTCAAGAATGTTTTAGAATATTCTAGAATTCTCCAGAATGTTCGGAAATGTTCCAGAATGTTCCAGGATGTTCGAGAATGTCCTAGAATGTGCCAGAAGGTTCTGGACCTTCGAAGGGACTTTCGGTTCCGGAATGTTCGAGGATGTTCTAGAATGTTCCAAATGGTTCTGCACCACCGAAGGGACTTTCTGATCATTTTTCATTCTTTTAATTCCCATTTGATAGAACCTGGCTGGCTTTGTCCAAACGAAGCGAGGGTAACTACGGCTAGTTTAAAATAAAAGCGTTTTGCTCGCAATGACACAGCTGATATACCTCCCAAGGGAATCCTCATAGTTGTGAATCACTCTATATATGTATACACACCCACGCATCCACAGAAATTTGTCCCCATATTAAGAAGGATGCGAATTGAAAAATGAACAAATACTGCCAATCTTTCACATTTGTTCCCACAGAAATAGAATCCCCGAACGCGTCACGAGTGCGGTGGATAATTGAGGTTCCCAGGAAGTCAGATTGGTGCTGGGATCCGCGCGAATCTGATGCGAGCGTGCTTCGAATTCAGGTGTTTAATAGTGCGGTTAACAGAACCCGATATTCCATTTCGCGAAAGCGATGAGCCGGCGCGTGAGCCTGTGATGCTCCGCAAATTTCACCCGATCTCGGAACCCATCGATTGTGACTTTGGCGTGATGGTCTATCGAATCAATGGCGAACGCGGATACGCACCAGTCGAAGGTATAAGCGCGTCTCGCGATCCGTGCGTATAGCTGTATAGTAGCCTCGCACGATAATTCCGTGCTCCGATACCAGAGTCGCGAAAATACCCAAGTAGAAACGGTCGTTAATGGTCAGACGCGCGGTTGCCCGAGCCAGCGGAAACTCCCACGAGTGCTTCAGTCGGGAAACTATGCTATAACGAAGGTTTGAAAATATTCGCTGCATTTGGGTTTTCCTCTTTTTTTTGAGGTCGAAACGTTCGCGATATCCTATGGTTTTGTAAGTTTTTGTATTTTCATTTGATTTTAGTGTTCGGTATTCAGTATTAGTATTTACTATTTACTATACGGTATTTTAATAGTCCAATTTTTGGTAGATTTTTGTTTTCTTAATTTGGGCTAAATATTTAGTATTTTGGTGTTTATTTTTTAGTGAATTTTAGTATTTTTATTTAGTTTGATTAATTAAGAAACTCATTGAAATACTGATATATATATATGAGGGAAATAGAAGTGGAATATAGTAGACATGTAATAAGGGAGTATATATATATCAGTAATTCAATTAATTTCTTAATTAATCAAACTAAATAAAAATACTAAAATTCACTATAAAAATAAACACCAAAATAAATATTTAGCCCAAATTAAGAAAACAAATTAGGAAAACAAATTAAGAAAAAAATTAAGAAAACAAAAATCTACCAGAAATTGAAATATTAAAATATTCCAATTTTTGGTAGATTTAACATTTTTGTTTTCTTAATTTGTCAACAAAAATCTACCAAAAATTGGAATATTAAAATATTCCAATTTTTGGTAGATTTTTGTTTTTTTAATTTGGGCTAAATATTTAGTATTTTGGTGTTTATTTTTTTAGGGGATTTTAGTATTTTTATTTAGTTTGATTAATTAAGAAATTAATTTAATTACTGATATATATATATATATATATATATATATATATATATATATATATATATATATATATATATATATATATATATGAGGGAAATAGAAGTGGAATATAGTAGTTATGTAATAAGGGAGAAGACCAATATAATCTACGATAAAAAAAATACATAAATAATTGTATTCATTTCTTAATTAATAAAATTAAACTAAAATACTAAAATATGCAAAAAATTGGAATACTAAAATCCTGAATACCGTACACTGAATTCTGAACCTTTAATATTAACCGATACAAACCCAAAAAATTAAATTTACGAAAATTATACACATCTTTGTTTGGAATTTTTTCCCTGCGAGTAAATTTCGGAGCATCAAAATTGCGAAAAACTTCTTCTCGCTTGTGCCACAATGAACTATCAATATTGCTATCAATGTTAAAGCTGCGGAATGATCGATATTGATAACTTGCAATTGATAAGCCACGAAAAGTCGATGTTCCTTGCTGATTCTTCGTCAGTCAAGTTACTGGAGCAATTTTAATTGCGGTTATTCGTTAAAATGGTTCCGTCAACTGATTATGTATATTGTTTGTGTTCATTGACTACTATTTAGATTCTATCAACTTTTATTTATTTAGGTTAATTACTGCGCTCGAACAGTATGTACATCAGAAAATGAGTTTTTTTTTCGTTGGTCTTCATCAACCACTATTCAGAGTTTGTCAATTTTTATTGGTTTAGGTTAATCACTACCCTGGGGATATTACGATATCTGTGGCCCCAAGTTTTGGCCATGCAGTCTTTATATTTGGCCCAAAATAAGACTTTTTTCAAGAATACAAAAAATCGAAATTCGGCTTTTAAGGGGGTGAAACAGAGGTTTTAAATTTTTTATGAGGCGGAGTATTTGGGGATATTACGGTATCTGTGGCCCCTAATTCTGACCACGCAGCCATCATATGTGACCCAAAATAAGACTTTTTTGAGGAGTGGTAAAAATCGAAATTCGATCCTTAAGGGGTTGATACAGGGGTTTTAAAGTTTGTATGGGACATCATATTTTTTTTGACAGATTTGCTTGAAACTTGGTGTAAATACTCTACAATACAAATAATTGAACACGTATTTCTGCATTTCCTAAAAGTCGACCCTTAAGAGAGTTTAACGGGAGGGTAAAAGTTTGTATGCGACAACATATTTTTTTGTCAGATTTACTTGAAACTTGGCATAAATACACTAAAATACAAATAATTAAACACGTATTTCAACAATTTATGAAGTTTAACCTTTAAGGGGGTTAAACGGGAGTGTTAACGTTGATAAGAGAAAACATATTTTTGTACCAGATTTACTTGAAACTTACTAAATTGATTTGATATAGAACACTAGATGTTTTCCTCTGTGTTTGGTGCGTGTAGACAGTTAAGTAGTACTTTTTTAGCCCCTTAACTGTGTTTGTTTCAGTTGGCATAAATATACCAAACAAATACATGTGTAATTATTTGTATTGGAGTGTATTTATACCGAGTTTTGAGCAAATCTGATCAAAAAATATGTTGTCTCATATAAACTTTGAAACCTCCGTTTCACCCCCTTAAGGGTCGAATTTCGATTTTTACCACTCTTGAAAAAAGTCTTATTTTGGGTCAAATATGAAGACTGCGTGGTCAGAATTAGGGGCCACAGATATCGTAATACTGCCACTACCCTCAATTAAACACCATTGAAATAAACTTAAAAAAATGTAACTTATGTATGTTTATCGTTGGTCTCTATGGACCGCGCTGCCCAAAGTTACTCGGTCGGCCCATGCAATTATACTCATTTTACCCTGCACCACTTATGTGCAAACGAATCAATGTTTGTGTGTGATATCGAGTGAATTTGGCGATTTTAATTACGATATCGAGTGAGCTTTGCTTTTCTGCATATTCCAATCATACGCGAGTTGGCCCGTTCGTGATGCGCTCGATATTGACGGCTGTCATGTTCCAGTTCCCCCTTGACCAGACGTGTTTCGTTGCATACATTTTCATACGTGTGCCTACGCATATGAGAAAAGGGGATTTTGAAAACATCCGACTTGGACGTCCGTACTCCTAGTTATGCAAGCTCCAACGTCCTCGAAATTACCTTTCGGTAAACATGGATATATTCATACGGATGTAATTTCGAGGATCTTCCTGTCCATGTATGTAGCCCGAAAAGTGACGTTTAAAAGAAAAATCTAGATGCCTCATATCAATACCTATCCATGTACGATCTACGATATTTTTTACTTTTTTAATAAAAATGCATTTTTTTATTTTTCGTCATTGTGTAAATACTTTCCTTGCGATTCTTTTTACTTGTGTTATCATATGGAGTGTACCGTTGAGCAATAAATAAATGACCAACTGAATACCACCGAAAATGACTGATTTTGTTGGAAATTTAAAAAAATCAGTTCGAGAGGATCAGTCCTTAAAGTTCAAATGATAAAGAACTATTATTTGAACTATTCTCTGAACGTATAGTACTTATACTATTGTAACGATTCCCAATTGCTTGAAAAACTTCTAAGAGGAAAGTACATACACAAAAGAGAAAAAATAAAAACCTATGCTAACTGAACTTTAGGGGAAGAAATGTGGAAGACCAATTAAGGTATTCATTTCGCGGAGGGTCGTATTTTGTGGGCGCAAAATCGCGGTCCTTTTAAATCATTGGTAAATAACAGTGGCGCTAAATGAACATGAGTTGCAATCAATTATTACACTCAACGATAAACTGGAATGAATAAATTTCGCGTAAATTTGGTAGATTCAAACATTTTTACAATGTCTCAGAAAATTCGCGGTTGCGACATTTTTTCTGCTAGTCACATTTTTCGAAGTTTTATCACTAATATTTTCTCTAAACTTTCGGTGAACCAGTGTTTTTATCGTCGTTGCGGAATCTTTAGAGTTTTTTTTACATGCGTAGAGCAGTATATGTCAAACATCTAGAATTATTTATCATACAAATTATTAGACAGAAATATGGCCAGCAAGTCATCTCCACAAAGTGCCGTATAAACTATGTGATTTTGTAAGTCGTAATTTTTCTCAAAATTTCGCTATCTTAATGTATTTTTATTCCATTGTAGACGAAAATCAGTTAATTCCCGTGCGGAAATTGAGTTGGGGCTGTGATCGGGCCCCAATGATATTCCCCTAACTTTATTCGGGCCCTAATCTGGAAGCCGCATGAGGGCCGTTAGCGGCCGGTCACACTTTGTCAACAAGGGCCATTAAAGGCGCAACGACCGGGGCCTTATAAGTTGCCTCAATGGCGCCTCATCAAAACCATTTTAGCGCCCTGAAAATGCCTCAACGGCGCCTCATCATAACCATTTCAGCGCCATAAAATATCCGGATCAGTGGATATACGTGTATGTTAAATGCGTCAGGCTATATCTGTATTTGTTTTTATGTAATTGTTCATGTGCATAGGTGTGGGCGTGAGTACATGTGTATGTATGAGTGCGCGCGTAGAAATGTGATTGCGTATTTGCATGTGAGCCTTTATGACAAACTGCCATGACAAAATTAATACAAAAAATAATCCATTCTAAGGAATGGATGTGTAGTAGAAATAAAAAAAATATATGGGTCTACTGAATCGCTAGAATCTATTTCCATTGAGGGAAAGATCTGGAAAACAAAGACCAATTTATTTACTTATCCTACACGGTCAAATAAAGTTTATGAACGGGAAATATCAGCGAAGTCTTCAGAAGAAATGATTTTCCCTATGATGAGTATTGAGCGGAAATTAGTTGCTATAAGAATGTCAAGAAAACCGGTTGGGACTGTTCACACTTATGCGCTAGCATTACTTCATGTATGAGTGAAACCATGAGTAATTGTTTGTATCTATGTAAAAGGTTTCTTTAATTTGATAAATAAATACTGTCTGATGTTTGTCTGCATATTTGTGTTCATCGTTGATTTTTTATTTGCCAATGCCCTTACGCTTTTTCCCAATTTGCGTTCGATAATATTATTCGATCGATGTATATAATCGATTTGAATAATTGAAATACCATCAACCATGTAGCCTAAGCTATTTATACTGGTTTATCGCTATAATAGTCAGATCTGGGCCTATTGTGGAGATCCCTACTTGTTTATCCCTATACTGGCCAAGTCTGGGCCTATTGTGGAAATCCTTACAGGTTTATCCCTATAATGGCCAAGTCGGGTCCTTTTGTGGAAATCCCTACAGGTTTATCCCCATAATGGCCAAGTCGGGGCCTATTGTGGAAATCCCTACAAGTTTATCCCGATAATGGCCAAGTCTGGGCCCATTGTGGAAATCCCTACTAGGGAAAGCACTAGGAAAGCCCTGAAAGGCCCTTATTTTTATTAGGGATGCCCTATCAGTTTTCCGCACGGGTTGTTAAGTATACGGGTTCGTGAAAGGAATACCTCAAAAATTGCCTTTTTTCTCGACAACTAAAAAATATCGTAGAACGTAGATGGGGGTTTCGGGATTCGCCTTGGGACGATTCGAATTCGAATTTTGATACGAGCCATCTATATTTTCCTCTTGCACGTCACTCTTCGGGCTATCCTGTAGACACATATATATGCACGCGTATGCCACGGAAACATTTAAATGACATAAAATAATTTAAACGTCGGGAAAAACACGCGCCATGTTTTGCGGCTAAAAAATGAGAATGTTTTTCTTTTCCCGGTATAAGTGAGAAAAAATCATAAAACTCGAACAAGAAACAAATTTCCGTTCGCGAAATGTGTGTCAATCTTGATTCGAGCTTCGACAAATATTTTTTTCATCCACCTATCGATTTTAGTATTTGCCACCCCAAATGAACTCAAACAAAAACGACACGACTATTCTTTCAACGTGTGAATTTCGTTCAATTTTCAAAACGTTACCCTTTGGAGAGTGCTGTTTTTCGAACAAAAAAATTGGGAAAATCCTTCAAAAACACTCGTAACTCCTACAATGGAATTTCTCGACCATAAGTCGGGTGGGAATATTCCGTGTGGGGCGGGTCCGAGGGGGGAGAAGGGGGCTTGACGTGTACACGCGGAGAGAGAATTTACGAGTATTTTGCTCTCGCGAGTGCAATAAAATCGCTGGGGAACAGAATAACAGATAACAAGCCTTTGGAGGAAATCTCGGGGCGAGAGAGAGATGGAGCGAAGGAGAAAGACGGAGAAAGGGATGGAGAGAGAGAGAGAGAGAGAGAGAGAGAGAGAGAGAGAGAGAGAGAGAGAACGAAAGAGATGGCAAAACGGAGATAGAGGATTGGTAAACGTGTGCTGCATGCACAGAATCGCGATAATACAATAGCAAGTGAATTCACTCGCTGCATTGACCAGTGAGGAGAAAATGGCATCCTAGTTACGACGGCAAACTTCGTGTCCAACCCACTCCGGGCCTAAAATGACGCAAAATAGGGCGAAAAGAGAGGCCCACAATACATAAATGTGTCTATACATTTGTATATACAGGGTGTCCTGTAATTAATGGATAACAATATCCTGCCACTGTCGATAGGTCAGATCTGTCCTACTATAGGGTGTCTCAAAATCCCCTGACATTTTAATTTACGAATAAACCGTATTATTTATTTGAAAAGTACGAATATTTTTATTTTGATATTAGGTACAAGCATGGAGGTTATGTGTGGAACACAATATCCGATAAATGGCCTTATCCGTATTTTCAAACGCCCACTCTTTTGACGAAATTTTCAATAACATTTCGGCACAATTGGAGACTAATTTCACTAATGTGCGTCGAATTGCCCAAAGAAAGAAGTTCCAAACATAACCTCCATTTTGGTACCCTATATTAAAATAACAATATTCGTACTTTTCAAATAAATAGTACGTTTTATTAATACATTTAAATATCAGCCCATTTTGAGACACCCTTTATATGCTGGAATTTCAGATTAGTAAAATTCACACGGTTTTCGATATTTTGAGATAGGTCACAAAGTGGCGCGACAAAAATCGGCCGAAATATTCGCGTTCAAAGTCCAAGTCGTAAACGATGACACAGTAGTTGCTCGCGCGTGGAACGTTTTTTCCGAGTCAATAATTATTTATTCATATCTAGGTTATATTTACATATTTTGGAAACAATTGCCGCTAGGATCTCTGTACATTCATGGGATAGAAGTGAGTTTTTAAAATGTTTATATCAGTTGTCATTGTTGCCTTTCGGCTACATTATTTTTGTTTTCAACCTCTTTTTTTAAAGCGTGAAACGTGCAAGCCGTACCGAGCGCGGCTTCAAATTCACCTTCCGGCAAGTGGACTTTTGTTTTTCAAAACTTTTTTTTGTTGTGCAAAATAATAAACACGGAGACCCGCTTTGCAAATCAATAATACGTTTCAATAATGTATGTTTCTACTTTCATACTTAAAGAAAAAAGATAATGCGCGAGCAACTATCGTGTCGTTGTTTGGTCAGCGTCAGACTTTAAGAGCGAATATCTCGGCCCATTTTTGTCGGATGACATTAAAAAAAAAGACTGTTCGCAATGCCATACCCTGTATGGTCACTAAGGGAATATATGTCACACATACCTTTTATGTATTGTATATACAGGGCAACTGGTTATTGGTCACGATTCCGTGAAAAGTGAAGAAATTCCATGCTATTATTCTTTTTTTCAAATGAGGGGTAGGCAACTATAACAATTAATTTTTTTAAATCGTTGCATGAAATCAAACTTGTAAAGTTTATTTGTAGTTTCAGGACACAGTAACAAAGAATTGTCAACAATAAAATGAGAATAATCTGCAAACCTTTTTGAATTGGGGCTACAAAACTCTGCAAGTCTAGTAATAACTCTGATTTTGTTGTTGATAATTCTTTGTTACTGTGTCCTCAAGCTACAAATAATAAAAAAAGTTTGATTCCACACTAATTTTTTTTAATTCATTTTTAAAGTCGCTCACCCTTCACTTTAGAAAAAATTATGAAAATAATAATATTTCGAAAATGGTTCACTTTTGCATAGAGCGTTACTGGCTTATTTGATCGCGAAAAACATGTCCTACGACCCTTTGACGGAATCATGACCAATAACCAGTAAGCCTGTATATACAGGGTGAGGCAATAACTATTAGCAGTCGGAATATTTTCTAACCTGTCAGACTTAGGAGAACACTTTATCTACGAAAGTTGCATGGTTCGAAAGGGGTCATCGGCTGGTGGCTACGAGGTTTGTCCAGGTGGAGGCGTTTCGGAGATTTTAAGGTCACCTATTTTTTAAAAATGGGATCACTATTTATTGTCTCAGACTTTCACCAAGAAACCAAGAATAAGTTCACACACCAAATTTCAAGATGATCCTTTACGATTTAGTATAGAAAATCTGTAAACCAAGAATTTCAATGCTTTTTGTTTAAAATCGGTTTAAAAACGGTGCAAATACTTACTCCTATGTGCACAAAGTGATGGCCACCACTTTCAATGCACGCTGATTCGCATTGATTATATTGTCCTATTAATCACGTCAGTCTGTTTTAACGAACAGGCTCTAGTTGAAGTTTCAATAGTTTAAGGGGGGAGATACCCTAATTTTACCTGGTTTTCATAATTATTTTCAATAGGAAATATTTCTTCACCATTTTTTAGACTTATGGTATGATTTATTACTACTTTTGGCTGTTACATGGTATTTTTGTACCTTTAAAAATGGCGGAGGTATGACACGGTCTTCTGAACTGCAATTTCAAAACTTGTGTGACAAAACTAATCAACCGATTCTGATGAAATTTGGGATAAACCTTTCTAACCTCATTGTCTAAAACGTGACCCTGAATCGTTTTTAAAAATAAAAAAAGTATTTTTATTGCGCCATGTCGCCATTTTTTTTTGAAGATTCTATCTATTTGTTTCAAATCGTACCATTTCATGGATTTTCTACATTTCTCACTTTTTCTTGGTTCATATTCTGCGTATATTTCTTAATGAAAGAAATATCTATTTTGTTTTTTGTTTTGTTCAATTGCGCCGGCGCTATGTGTCACACCGCCTGACAACATTCGCCGCAACCCGTTTAGAAGCCCGTGCCATACCTTCCCGATTTTTGAAGATTAAAAACAAAAGATACCATGTAACAGGCAACAATAGTATCACAACATACCCTAAGTCTAAAAAATGGTTAAGCAATCTTTCCTTTAAAAAAATTAAAACCAGCAATTTTTTCCTCGCCTGAAGGTATCTCCCCCCTTTATGCGAAGAAAAATTCACATAAGTCGTACGGCTTGGTTTACATTGTTTGCACCGAATAAGAATCTTATCAACTTGTTTTGGAAAGCAGTGAGAAGTTTTTGATATCCATAATAAATGTGTGATGTCTTTAACGAAAAGTACAACCACAGAGTTTCATTCAGTCAGTATGAAATTAAATTTTCCGCAAAATGCTTCCTCATCAAGACATGAAGCTAAAATCATGGAAATGTCTTTTTTTATCGATTTTTATACTAATTCTTGATCGATCATCTTGAAATCTAGCGTGTGCACTTACTTTTAGTTCTTTGATAAAATTTTGAAAAGAAAATAGAGGTCCCGTTTAATAAAACTTGAAACTATGCAACTTTTGTAGGAAAGGTTTTTTCCTAAGTCTGATAGGCTAGAAAATATTTGTACCGTTAATAGTCGTTGCCTCACCCGGTATATATGTAGGAATGAAGACAAAGAGAAAAATCGACAGATGGAACTGAATTTCCCAAAGAAAAGGATTTTCACAGTTCCGCAATGCCTCGGTATGTGCGATGCGTCAAAAGAACGATCACGGAACAAAAGAGGCGTCTCGGTCAAAGATACGATATACATGTGTGGGTGTGTGTGTGTATCTTGTTGAAACTGCAGCGGAGGAGTCGAGCAAGGGGTTGGTTTTACGGAAGTGGATGCCGGTTGCAGTAACACACGGGGCTCTTTTTATTCGTTCGGGTTTCATTCCACCCCAACATTTTTCCTCCGGCATCCGCCCACCCTCTATCGCGCCTCACGACCAGGGTGTTCGGCGTTGCTTCAAATATCGAACAAAAAGACAAAAAAAAACCCTCTGTACTTTCCAATCTCTGCCCCTCCGCTCCTTACGATGCTGGGATGTACATAGTGACCAGTGCCAAAATAATCGCATGCTTTAGGCGATTTTTCTTCCTCGATATTTTCATTTCGTTCGCCTTCAGATAGGCAAGATGCGAAGGACAGTGTATATGTCTGAAATTTAATATGTTAAGAAAGACAATCGGTATTCGAGTACGAGCTATACATTTTTCTTTTAATATTGCCGCATTATTTGAAGATTATTATTATCATGAAATACTATCGTTGTCATCGCCATCAATTACAGTAATTATGAAATATCAGCATCGTAGCCGTCAACTATTATCACGATCGAATATCATTATCATCAGGCATTATCCTCGTAAACTATCATCATTACGAATTATTATAATCAATATCACCATTACTAATTGATAGCAATTAGTGATGGTGATATTGTTGATATTAATGATGACATTTCATGATAATAATAATAATTGATAATTTTAGCATTATCATTTATTATTGATGGTGTTGGAATGTAGAACTTGCACCCATAGTTACGGGGCTGTTGATATTAACCCTATCTAAAAGCAGAGTAGACCATTCATAACTGTTTATGCTTCAGTCACCGTATTCTTTTCATCCGTGTTTTGCGAGCCTTCAACGCGTTAGGCCGCGTCTGCTAAGTTCAGCCCCTGTATTTCATTTACCAATAAATATTATCCTTCAGTTCGGAGTTCTTAATCGATCTCTTATTCGTTCAACATACGCGCATACTCTAAAAGATAATCGTCGGACATCATCGTCATTATCAATTATTATATTGGGAGTAAAAAAGTCTCCGCCGTTTGAAAAAAGATGGCCCCACCAGAAGATTATGGGTGAAATTGTCAGATGTAAAACGTCATATTGTAGGGTTGGACATCCGGCAAGAGCATAACCTTGAAATATTAGCGATTTCGTATCAGCATCACATCATTTTTATCGTGCGAATATGTCGACTTTTGCGGGAACTTGCGTTTGGCATGAATCACCCTCCAATAATGCTTCCAATTCCGCGTCTTCGGCCTTTCGCGCTTTCGATCTTTCGCTACGTTCTTTGTCTTCGACGTCAAAGTCACCGTTCTTTAACTTTTTAAACCACTCACGACAAATTCTCTTACTTAAAGCAGCTTCACCATGTACTTCTATAAGCAATCGATGCGCCTCAGCTGCAGATTTCTACAAATTAAAGAAGTAAATCAAGTTCCCGCAAATGACGCTTATTCGGCTCAAAGCTCGACATTTTCGCACGAAAAAGATGATGTGTTGCTGATAAAAAATCGCTAATATTTCAAGGTTTTGGTCTTGCCAGATGTCCAACCTTACGATATGACGTTTTCCATCTGACAATTTCAATCATAACCCCCTGGTGGGGCCATCTTTTGTCAAACGCCGGAGAATTATATGTACTACCAATAATTATCAAATGTCATCATTATCATCACTTATTATTATGATATTCAACTATTATCATCATAGAATTTAATTATTATGTTCGTCATATATCATCTACAAAGTATCATCGTCATAAAATATCGTCATGAAAAATAATTATTATCGATATCGCGATCTCTCATTATTATCGTCATCGCATATCAGCATCATTATAAATTATTATTATTATGGAGTCTGTGAATGCTTTGATGCACTACCGATGGGCCACCGTGGTGGTGTTCCGTCGAGTGTAAGACTCGGCGGTTAGTCAACCGTCCCTACCCACTAAACACATACCTCTCTCTACGCTGGACACCAGCCCGGCACTGTTATTCACATTATTTCAGACTGGGCGAATATCTTTCCGTGCTCTAGACACACTCGTGCCTGAGATCTTTTCTGTTGTCGCCTTCGTTTAGTCTTCCAGGCATCCATCCATTCTTTTGCTCCGAAGGACCGTCGTCACGTAACTAGCGATTAGTCGCCAATTTTCCGCGTCCGCCATCATTAGTTGCGTCACATTGTCTCGTGTGATCGGTACTAGTACTGTCTCTAGCCTACGCCTTTGCTCAGTCCAAAGCTCGCATACGAAAAACGTGTGTTCTGCGTCGTCCCGAGCTCCGCTGTAGTACTTGCACCCTGGCGAGGCCAGTCTGTTCATTGTGTGAACGTACGTGCGGAAATACCCGTGGTCGGACAGGAGCTAGGTCAGGTAAAAATTCACCTCCCGAGTTTCCTCTCCGTCCACTGGCTGACCTCCGGTATCAGTCTTTTTGTCCACCGTCCGTCGCCGTTTGTCGTCCATCTATTCTGTCATAGCTCGACCGTTCTCGTCCGTTCCTCCGTCGCAGCGTCTTCCCTCCCGGCAAGTCCATTGCGGCTATAAACGCGGCGGCACTTCGCACCGAGCAGGTCGATGGGGATCACGCCCGCGATCGCGAAGACCGCGTTCTCAGACCGGTCCGGTACGCCACACGCAATCCTCAGCGCCCCCATCCTCTGTACGCTCGTCATACCTTTCGCCGGCTTCGGCGCTTTCAGGACGTGGGCCACACCTCCTCCATGTGAGCACGATCGAGTGGGTAATGCTCATCAGTAGTCTCCGTACGCTTAGTCTCAGTCCGTTTGTATTGACCATGAGTCTAGTCAGGGCCTTCGTCGTTTCCACGGCCTTGCTCGTCACGATCCGTATGTGGGGCCAGGAGGTTAGCTTCGTATCCAGGGTGACCCCTAGGTACTTGGCTTCATTCCGTGTTTCTGTCTGTTCTGTCTCTACGTTCGTCAATTTGATTGTCTCTATCCGTTTTCATGTGAGCAGTACTAATTCAGGCTTTTGTAGTGCTAGTTGCAGTCCATGTCCTGTCATTCATTCGTTCACGCGCCTCACCACCTGGTTCAGCTTGAGTTCAACGTGGTAACTATCGCGATCCACTATCGCGGCAGCGCCGTCGTTGGCATGCGCCACAAGGCGCGTGTCCGAAGGCGTGTCCATTCACAATAGGCTGTCATACAGTACGTTCGATATGTCGGGCCCCAAAATGGAACCATGCGCAACCCCTGCCGTTATCCGTTTGTCCCTTCATCCGTCCGTTGTCTGGTACGTGGGTATGCGGTCTCGGAAATAATAACTCAACACGCAGAGGAGGTGAGGAGAGGCGGGAAAATTGTTTCCATAGTTTTCAGGATGTCTGCCCACCTGACGGAGTTGAAGACATTTCGAACGTCCAGTAGCGCCAAAAGGACCACTGCTCGCTCCATGGCAGATAACGTTCGTTCCGTGAAAGATGTCAGTTACCTGAGTTATGGTTATGATTGTCGAGCGCCCTTTGTGAAAGCCGTATTGTCGGTTCTATAGATCTCCGGCGTTCTTAACCGCTTGTATCAGTCTGGGTCTTAGTACCAGTTCGTATAGTTTTACACTCGTGTTGAGTAAGATGAGGGGCCTGTAGGATGACGGCAGCTCTGGGTCCCCCTTGCCTTCCCCAATAAGGACCAATCGAGCGGTCCTCCAGTGTTTACTGAACACCCCGGCGGTCAGACACCCGTTGTATATATCCAGGAGTGCATTCGGCCGTTGCGAAGCAACGAACCGAAATACCTCCCCTGGGACTCCATCGGGACCTGAGGCCTTGTTCGGTTTCAGCATCTTCACAGCTGTCGCCAGCTCCTCTTCCGTGAAGAGGGGGCATCCGGTCTGTACCTCGTTGTCTGTCTCTGTCACTCGTCCCGGATGTGTCAGGAAACTACCGCTGACGATCTTCTCCGTTGTACTGACGTCCTTTGTCACCGGTGGGGCTCCAGCGCTAGGGTCACAATCCTGTATCCCGTGACCCAGGGATCCGAGTCCACCTCGTCCGTGAGTCGTTTCCAGTTCTGTCTTTCACTGTCGTTGATCGCGAACCTCAGCTGCCGTCTGGCGCGCTGGTATTGTTCCGAACCGGCAGCTGTGTCCTCTCTGTTTCTGACTCTCTGGGTTCTCCGCCTAAGTGCCATGCAGCTTTGTCTGCGGTTCGCAACCTCCGTTGTCCACCAGTACACTGTTCGTCTGCTTCATCTGTATCGTTTTAGCGACATAGAGACCTCGCAGAGCTCCTGAAGAAGTTTAGTGGTCTTCCCAGCAAGCGTTTCCGCTCTGACCCGGCTTGTCCCCTGCGACAGTCGTTGCTCAGGGCACTCTGCAGTCATCAGTCGTCACGTCAGTCCGTCTTTGTCTAAGCAGTTTACGTCTCAACTCGTGAGGCGTTGTCCCTGGTCCCTGTTTGTTATGTCGAAAGCAATGCACTGGTGGTCACTGGCATTATAATCTTCAGTCACCCTCTACGCCTTCACTTTGGTCACAATTCGGTTCTAAGCCACTGTCACGTCGTGCATCGAGTAGCCATAGCCTGGTCGTCTGTAAGTCAGAGTCGTTCCGTCGTTAACTACCGTCAGTCCTTGCCTTGCGGCCATGTCCAGCAGTAGTCGTCCACGTCTGTTCGTCATTGGCATCCCCCACTCGACCGCTCGTGCGTGAAAGTTGCCGGCGACGACGACTGCGTCCCCGGGGATATCCTTCAGTGCGTCTTCAATGATGTTCGGTTTTTCCGCGAATCCGCGCGCGGAACAGTTTAGGGTTATATAGAAGCTGACACAAGTCAGTACGCTTATCTTCACCCAGGCACAATCTTCGTATGGCCCACGAGTTGTGACTCGCGTCGCGCTTCCGCCTCGGAACCACACTGCCGATGTGCTCGGAGTATTGGTAAACCATTCCGTCCGAGTCAAGTCTGTATTGTTCACTAATTGGGAGTATGCAGTGTCAAATTGCGCCGCAATCTAGGGGAGAAGCGCGTGTGCCACACTGCTCCAGTTCATGTTGCATTGGAGTACCGTCATAGTCATTTGTTGTCTTGTTTTTTACGTCTGCTAAAGCTGCTTTGAATACGGCGCACGGGGCCGTGCCAGGCACGTGTGCGTGGTACTGGTCAGGAGTTTCCACGCAGACGAAACACGTGGGAGAGCTGTTACACTCTTCACTCACGTGTTCGTTGTCGCCGCATCACTAGCAGGTGTCGCGTCTGCCCGATCCTTTACAGTCTTTTTTCGTATGTCCATATCCGAGACATCGGTGGCACCTTGACACTCGTAGCCTTTGCTTTATACGGAAATTGACCCACCCGATCTTAATCCTCCCCTTTTTGTAGGTCCGTAACGTCTATTCTGTCGAACTCACACGCCGCCATCGTTTGGCCCCGGCGGTTCATGCCCCAGATATGGACCTTATCTTCTGTTTCCGTACCTGTCTCCCGGTTTATTGCGTTCGCGACGTCGCCATTCGTGGTGTCGCAGTCAAGGTCGAGGAATTTCAGCGTCGCTCTAGGGGCCATGTCTCTGATCCGCCCTGTCTGTCCGATCTCTTCTCGTTGTGCTGTCTCGAACTCTTTACGATCCTGTTCTTTATCCAGTTGTAGCAGTGCGCTCCGTCCTTGGTCTTTCTGATCGTTCGTACTTCGTCTTTGTGTTTTGTGCTGTCCATTTTTTATTTCATCGTCCTGACCACGTCTACGTACGTATGCCACTCCGCCGGCTTGATCAGAAACGCGCCGGTCCTCGGTCCCAGGTTTGGGCGCTCTGATCGCCGGTTTTGCGGCTAAGTCGCGTTGTCTTGTTCGTCATCGTCCGTCCGTTCAGTCCTCGGCGCCTCCCGTTTCTTTTTTTTTTTTTGAGACTACCGTTGCCCAAGTCTCGGGGTTTCGGTGCTCATCAGCTAACACCCGTATCCATAGTCGTTCCTCAAGAAATAAGGCCTCCTCGTTCTTTGTTCTGAACAAAGAACAAGGAATAAGGATTCCTCAAGGTACATCTATGAATACGGGTGTAACTCCTCGAGGCTTGGTGTTTGTTGTCTCTCTTCCGGTTCCTCCGATTATTATTATTATTATTATTATTACCAAATACCATCATTATTATCAATTATTATTATTATTATCATATCGCATTATGATTATCAATTATTATTGTTATTATCAAATGTCATCATTATCGTCGATTATTATTATCATATTGAACTATAATCATCATAGCATTTAATTACCTTGTTCATCATATATAATCATCATAAAGTATTATCATAATAAAATATCGTCATGAAGAATGAGTATCATCGATATCGCGATCACTCATTATTTTCGTTATCGCATATCATCATCATTATCAATTATTATTATTATTGTCATAATTGATGATATTCAATGATGACATGATGATTGACATGAAATAACATGATGAATTATTATCATAGTCAATATTTATCATCAATCAGCGAATTCATATATACAAATTTAGCACGTTCCTTGCAATACTATTTCTCGCCTTTCCCGTCCTATTTTTTTCGTCTCAGACTCACCTGATTCATGTACGAGCGAACGAATTCCATGCACTGATCGAGGGCGTACGTGTCGCTGCTGCAAGAGTCGAGAATGAGAGCGCCGAGTGTGGTGTTGGGCAAGAGTTCTTCGTCCACGTTGATCTCGTCGATTGCGAAGAGCATCGCCTCGAGACGTTGCACCCCTTTTTCCTCTTTGACCGCGCCGCACGGCGATTCCCCGCGAAAAACAGCGATCTGTTTACACCGGTATCAACCGTACGTACTCTCATCAGAAAAATGTATTCAAATCGACCTGTTTTTTTAGGCCCCAAGCTCATGCAGATCCATTAATACATATTTATATTATTTCTATGAATTAAACCAACATCTACTATATTGATCTTGAATAAAGCGCCTGTGGAGTATTTTTAAAAAATCAGTGGGATGCAAGTGAAGGGTCGGAGGCGGGGGAGAAATGCACCCATTTATATACATCGTGAAAGGGTTGTGGGCGTTGAAATCAAAATCGACAAATGGAAACTCCTAGTCGGACGTTTATATATATATATATATATATATATATATATATATATATATATATATATATATATATATATATATATATATATATATATATATATATATATATATACAGGGTGTCCGGTTATGAATGGACAATCCTGTAACTGTCGATAGGTCAGATCATGTCCTACTATATGCTGGAATTTCAGTTCAATAAAAGTCCCACGGCTTCCGAGATAAAAATCATCTGCTTTTGATTTTTCGCATGCGATTTCTACAAATGATAACTTATTTGACTTGTTTTTTTTTAAATACTCTTGGTTATTTGTTTTATCTAGAAAAGTCTTCTTTTGAACCTTCAATGTTAAGGAAACTTTATGGAAAAATATCTTATGCAGAATATTTATTCAAACCAATTCGAACATCTGACTTGATAGCCTGTGGTGTAAAAAAAAAATGTACTACGCATATCGTGCCAATTAAAACATTTGCTCAGTTAGTGTCCATTCATATCATTTATAGAAATGGCATGCGAAAAACCGAAAGCAGATGTATTTCAAATAATAACATAATGCCCAAAATCTCTAAAACCGTGGGACTTTTACTAAACTGAAATTCCAGCATATAGTAGGACATGATCTGACCTATCGAGAGGTGCAGGGTTATCCATTCATAACACGCCACCCTGTATATATATATATATATACATAAGTGTGTGGGTGTGTATACACACATATATACAGAAGTGCGATACGCGGTTTTTCCGAATTTCTCGGACACGTGGAAGAGAGAATGGAATGAAGTTTCAACACGGATCGTGAAATCCGAGCTGTTCACCCAACTTTCATCGAGCTGTACTATATGCCGTGAATAATGGCTATCTGTACGATATACATAACTGTGTACCCCCGGGTATCTAAACTTTATATACAGGGTGGCTCGAAAACTGAAGTTCAAAAAGAAAATCTAAATGCCTCGTTACCTACCCAAATCAGCCCCATGTATCCCGTGAAGAAATTTGTTTGGGAGTCCCCAGAGCCAACCGCATCCTTATAGGGAATCCACGGGGACGCCGCACGTAGGGAGTCTACATCAAAATTCAAGTGGATTCCTCGCTATTTCCCAATTCACGTTGTTTGAGCATTTTGTATGTAAAATTTTCAACCGGAATTTTTTTAATTTCCAAAAAAAAAAATATCCTTTCGTGATCCCGTGCACAAATTTGGCGGCGATTCCCAAGATTCCCAAGATTCACCCACATCTCTAGACGGATTCGTTAGGGACACCGCACATATGGAGTCCTCATTGGGATTCAATTGGATTCTGCACTGTTCCCCGATCAACGCCGATTGAGAATTCTTACTGCGTTTGAATCGAAAACATGTGAAAAGTCGTGACCCAAAAGACCCATCAAGAATCGTATCGGATTCTGTTGGATAATGTGGCAATCCTTTGAGATTCGAATCGGATTCGTACATTGGATTCCAATGGGGAATACCGATTAGAATCCAATGTACGAGCATAACGTTTTAGTGTAGGAATCCAATGCGCTGACCCATTGGATCCCTATCAGGAAGTAAGGACAAGTATGGGAATCTAATTCGATCCCTACGACAATTTCACACGGGATTGATCTACGATCTTTTTTAGTCTTCGAAAAGACAACATCTAAAATCTGTTTTCGACTTTTCGTGTAGCATAGGTTTTTGTTGTTTTCTCTCGTGTATGTACTATACTCTTGGAAGTTTTCCAAACAAATTGGGAGTCATTTAGACTCGTGCAAGTATTTTTTTTTCAGCATCTGAAATTTACTGACTGATCCTCTCGAACCTACGTTTTAACTTTGGATCAAAATCTAAGGCATTATTGTTAGTGACCAGGTCCTTTATTTGCTGCTCAAAATTGCACTTTGTAATAATAACACAAGTAAAAAAAATCGCGAGGAACCTACATATACAAAAGTGAAAAATTGAAAAATGATTTTGTCTCGAAAACTTCAAAAGGGCTTAAAACATAGATAGGGTTAATGCGGACAGGTATACGAGTCATCTAGATCTTCCTTTTGGACGTTACTTTCCAGGCCACCCTGTATATTTATATATAAATACGTGTGTGCGCGCGAGCGTGTGCGTGTGTTTGTGTGTATACATGAATATATATGTATGCATTCATGGTATAACGTGGTTTATGTAGCAAAAGTAAGAGAGAGAGAGAGAGAAAGAGAGAGAGAGTTAAGCAAACAGGCTCGTAAATTTTGGCCGAAAAGCACGGTCTCCCGTTGAAGCTCTACGGTTTCGTGTTTGCGCTTTTCCATCATTTCCACTCTCCAGCTTTCCCTCTCTCTCTCTCTCTCTCTCTCTCTCTCTCTCTCTCTCTCTCTCTCTGCATCCCGCTTCCTCTCTACATATCACTTCCCGTCCACATTTGTCAATAAAACATCGATGTTTTAACGAGCAAAACTTGCGACCGGAAGTCATTTTAAAAGGAGGTTGCTCTTTACTCTTGTCGCTACTAGCGTGGCGATGAACGAGAGGTCGTTGAATTTAACTCTTGTTACTTTTATATCATGCAGTTAAAAAAAACAGGCCTCACCTGCTCGTGCATCGGGAATATTCCGCCGAATATGACGTCACCGTCGATCCGTATGAGCCTGGAGCCATCCTCCTCGTAATCCTTGCCGAGCGGATCCTCGTAAGCGTCGATAATCGCGAGAAACAGCGGATAAATCAGCGGGTAAACGTTTCTCGCTCTCATCGCGATCGACGACGGATGGTCGGGAATCGCCCAGCTTCGGAAATGAAAAAAAAAAATAACGAATAATTATAGAAATTGCATATACGTATAGACATTTTTTTTAATCCGAAAGAAATATTAATGTAAATAAAGTAGCATTTATAATAAAAATAATAAACCCAGGGCGTCGAATTGTTAATTCTTTTTTTTTTACGAGTAAGTATATTTTATTTTCTGAGAAATGCCGCACGAAGTACCCGAGGCAAAGTTGTCAATCCAAATGGTCAAAATCGACAGGTCGATGGTGCGTCGTATCGATCCTTTTTTTATGCGCTTGACTTTACGAGGAGAATTGAAGGAACGGGGCGAAAAGGCCAGTAAGTGTAGTGTGGGGGTGAATTCGTTAAGAGATAAGCGGTGAATAAAACAGGGGTGGGTATTGCTCGAGGGATGAAAGGCCTTGAGATTCGAGAGCGACAGGTAGAAAATTAGCGGGGAGACCCAACAAGCATCCTGCCGTTCCAACCGTGCTTGAACGGAGGACGAGAGTCACGGCCGAGACTGCCACGCTAATTATTTTCCTGGCTAGCGTCAGATTTTTGCTCAACTTTTCAATGAGATAGCCAACTCTGGTTTGGTGGGGATTTCATGGCGCCTCGCTCTCTCTCTCCCCACCCCTCCCTTTTTCCCGAACTCTTCCCTTGCAACTCCCTCTCTACGTCACTTTCTAAATACAGGGTGAGGCACATAAAGTGTTACAGAGCAATAGCACTCAAACTATTGATCAAATCCAAAAAGGTTTCAGACAAAAGTTTCAGTGTTCGAGAAAGCCGTCATACTGAACCACCCCATTTTTTTATCGGTGGAGGTGCTAAAGCTACGTCAAGGTCAACTCCACTTTTTTAAATGGAATCATGTATTTTTTTTCGATGACAATATTACCGATTTTAAGACGAATTAAGCGACCTAAAACACAAGGTCATTCTAGTCACAAAATATGAACATAGTCGAAGAATCGAAAAATATCGGAATAATCACTTTCAAAGAATCCACTAACCTTGGTTTGGGTCTACCTACAGAAGACGCTCGAATCGATGACCCTCGACTTATAAGCACTTGTTAATTCGCTGATGAAAAGACTGTCTAACTTCAGCCAACATTTGCGGTGTAATTTCGATACATGCTCGGCGTATTCTTTCTTTCATGGCGTCAGGCGTGGTGGGTGTTACCGCCATTACGCGTTCTTTGACAAAACCCCATAAAAAGTAATCTGGTGATGTTAGATCTGGCGGACGAGGTAGCCAAGCTACAGGGCCGCCTCGTCCTATCCACTTTCCACGACGGTGCACCACCCCATTATGCTCTGTGTTCAAAACACGTGATGAATGAGATTTTTGGTGAAAAGTAGATAGGACGAGGCGGCCCTGTAGCTTGGCCACCTCGTTCACCAGATCTAACATCACTAGATTACTCTTTATAGGGTTTTCGTCCTCCCCTTCTGCGATTATCTCCCTGTCTCTTTCCCCCTCTCTCCCTCGCCTTCTGCGGCTATCTCTCTCTCTCTCCCGCCGGGCCTCCGAGCTTTTCCGGTTCACAGTTTGCCCACGTCGTGCCTACGAGCCTTTGCCATCCACCTATGTACATATTCGAAAGACACAGCCAAATTCCATTTACGAGGATGGCATTAAATAACGTATCGCAGCTCCCGTATCCCTCGAGCTATTCGACACCCTCACCCCTTTCCTCCCACACCGTCTCGCTCGCCGTCTACCCGGACCATGTCCCGCAACGTTAATCCTTTCGGTGACTAGATTAAAACGTAGAAATAAGAGATATCCTCCTAGCAACGCTCCCCTATCCCACACATATCAAAGCCCAATTAAATCCAATGATGTTCGATACATTTTTTGCCCATTCAAAGTTCTGCAAATTCAACATTTTTAAGATTACAATTACTTTCCATTCTGACGAGCGTTCCCTCTCTTTCTCGCCTTGTTGCACAACTCATTATCCCCACGTAAGACAAGGAGGAACTTGAGAAACGCGAGCTGTACATCGCCGCTGTAAATTCTCGTGTCGACGGTATCTGGGACAACAGCTTTTCCTGAAACGTTGCTCTCGAACAAGTGTTAACATCCCGAAGAAAAATAAACTCTCGGAAAGAAATAGACTATTTGTATAAATACATACATACATACATATATATGTCTGTGTGTATATATATTTATATATATATACACACATATGTATGCAAAACGTTTGGTAAGTTGCCGGATCTTCTTCCTCTTTTGCTCTCCGCCTGGACCAACTTCTCTCGACACACAAGCGATTTGCAAGCGTTCGTAAACAAGGGCGAACTTGAAAAAAAAAGGAGACAAAAAACAGAAAAAGGTGGTCAGAACGAAGCGGTACGAAATGAAACTTTCCAGACGTTTTTTTTTCCTTTCCCTTTTGTTTATCTTTTTTCTCGCGTTCCTCACGACCCAAGTTTCCCTCGCTTCGACTTCGGTGAGAATATAGTTTTCTTCTGGCTCTTCGAGTCGAGGCAGTCGGGATTTTTGTAATTTCTTTCTCGAAAGAAAGGGAGCAGAAAGCGGCTGCACGTCGAAAATTCATTTGTCAGAACAAAACTGAAAGATATTCGCCGAATTATTCATACGGTTCCGTCTTTGAAATTATTCCAATTTTATTTTTTGTAGCAGTGAGTTTTTTTTATTATCACGAAATGGACGGGTAGCAATGGCCTCGCATTTTTCAGCGTTGCGACGCACGAAAATTGTACACTATCCTGCAGGACTATGTATATGGATATATATGTATGTCGAGTCCTTTCTGTGTTTTTTTACAGAATTTTTCAACATCAAAGAGTTCGCGTTCTGCGTTCTCTCTCTTCCGCTCATGCCTCTCTTCCCATCTCTGTCTTTCTCTCTCTCTCTATCCTGGAGCCTCTCTTTTTTTCGTTCTCCGTCGCACTTTTTCGCTCCTTCGTGCTCTACATTACAAAGAATGAATCTTTTTTTGTGCTCTGTGGTGAAACTGAAATTCTAATGTGAAGGCGGTGGGGGCTCTGATGAGGTAGCCGGCAGAGGGCTCGCTATGTAATACGTAGTTCATTCCAGGCACGATGTCCCTCCACGTGAATATACATTTATGCATATATATATATATATATATATATATATATATATATATATATATATATATATATGTGGTCAGCTTCATTTCGACGATTCCCTGCGACTTTACGTCTCACTTTTTTTCCAAAAGAATTTTGAGCCTACAAGATGGGCAGGAAGGACTTTTTTTAAATTCTCTATTTCGCGAACACAGGACGTTTTTTGTTATTAGTTTCCCTAAAAATAATTTTTAGGGAAGTCCAATGAGGATTTTGGTCGTGTCATCAAGAACGAGGGAGTAATTTCCTTTCTTTTCTCATTTCAATTTTATCCGGAGAAGGAACTTGAGCTGAAACGTTTGGTCTGGATTATGGGGATTTTTAGTTGCAAAATCAAATGAAATATGGATGAGATGGATTTCAATGAATTTACCGCTTGGTATGGAATGGCCTGTAGAAATCCCTGCACCGCGTTCTTGCGCTATAGCTTTCCTGACAAGCATCTCAAAGAGGGGCCAAATATGAGAATGTCAAACTGGAAATCTCCCTGTCATTTACCGCGCTTGATAAATGTGTGTGTCGGTGTGTATATATATATCCGGGGAATAAAGGGACAGAGAAGCTCGGTAAAATGTAAAAAAGTATATACGCGACCTTTCATGCATAATCGACCTGTTCTCCCAATTTTTACCTCGCGCAATTTCCATCTCATTTATTTCGTAATAAGTTTCACACACCCCTTGTTTTTTCAAACGTTGGTTCGAAGAAACAGGAGATTTTTTAATTATCTGCCTACAATGGGGAAATTTGAAATAAAAAAAATTTGGCACGAATTTTGAACAACTAAAAATGCAAAAATTTTCAGTGATGATAATTTTGTGAATTAAAAAAAGCGCGAGTCTCATTTTTGCGACTTTTTAAGCTATATGTGTAAAAGGGGAAGAGAGAGGGAGAGAGGGAGAGAGAAAGAGAGAGAGAGAGAGCAAGAAAGAGGACACGCGAAAAATTGGCGCCCTAGCGAGATTCGATTCCGTACGGAATCCCTCGTACATAACTGTAAGCAGCTTTCTTTTTGTTTCTCATCCTGGCGGAGCTTTTCGCGAGATCGAAAAAGTGTAATACCGCCCCAAAAGTACGAGAGCTTTGGCTTACGATAAAAATATAAAAAGAAAGAAGAGATCCCCGCGTGCTCTCCCTCTCTCTCACTCTCTCCCCCTCTCTCTCTCTGCCACAATTACAGATTTACCTCAGCAATAAAAACTGATTGGTTATTTGTCGCATGAACGAATTTCCTCCTCGTCGGATTAAACGTTGAGGAGGAAAAACGCGACATCTCCTCCCCCTTGCTCTTCGCTCTATCCCTCGCCGCCCCTTCCTCTTTTTCTCCCCAAAAAACAGGAGAACTTGTCAGCTTTTGTTTTTCGTTTTTCTTCTTTCGTATTTCTTGGCACGCAACGATGTGAATTCGGTTCGCGAGATATTCCAAGGAAGGGACAATCACGCGTTGTACCCTATTTGTACTTCGATTGTATGTTTTTGGTTGGATAAACAATTCCTCATAGGAATCCAGACATTTGCATAATCGAACAATACACAAGCCGCACAACTTCGAGAAAGCGTGATCACGAGGGAATATCTCACGCTCTCAATAGATGTGTATGTATATACAGGGCGATTCACACCTATCAGGGTTCCCTTGCTGAGCATACAGGGTGTGTTATTGCGAACAAAACACTTTTTTTCAAATTCCGGGCCACAAAAATTGACCGAGACATTCGCGTTCGATGTCCAACGCTGAGTTAACAATGACACAATAGTTGCTCGCGAATGCTTTTTTTTTCTTCGAGTATTGGTGGTGGAGATACCTTTAGAAGAGGAAAAAATTTGCTGATTTTCACGATTCTTTTTTAAGGAAAGATTTTACCATTTTCAAAACTCGGGGTTCGTTTTATTAATAGTTTTGGCTGTTATATGGTATTAAAAAAAAATCAATCTTTAAACACGACGGAGGGATGACACGGTCTTTTAAACTGCATTTTCAAAACTGGCGTGACGTACAGCTAAAAAAACTAATCGACCGATTCTAAGGAAATTTCGTATAAATCTTTCTAACCTCATTGTCCAAACCATGGCCCTAAAAGTTTTTGAAAAAGTTAAAAAAGTATTTTTTGTTGCAAAATGTAGCCATTTTTTTGGAAAATTCAATTTTTTTCTCAAAATGTACCATTTCATCGATTGTCATCATTTTTCTTTTAGTTTAGAAGACTGTTCCATACGTCAGCCATTTTTAAAGATTAATAAATAAATAAAATCTCATGTAACAGCCAAAGGTAGTAATAAAACATACCCTACGTCTGCAAAATGGTGAAGAAATCTTTCCCTTTAAAAGAATCATGAAAATCAGCATTTTTTCCTTGCCCGAAGCTATCTCCACCCTTGAATAATAAACGAAAATTATTGAATCGTATTCTCGATTTCCAAAATGAGTCTCCGGGTTTATTATTTTGTACCACGAAAAACATTCTAAGACAGTACTCGAGTCTAGAAATTTGAAAAAAAAAATCGATTTCTTTGGGCGTTTTCTTAAAGTATAGAAAATTCGAATATGTCCTTAAAAGCAAGTTTGGAAAGTGCCAATATTTACGCCAACAAACGAGACCAGAATAGGATCGACCGGTCGGAGCTATAAACTTCAGAAGCTTCCAAGGCAGCTAGAACTGCTCGCAGAACAAGTTTCAGCAAAACATCATTTCGAAGTCTAGAAAGGCACACTTTACGATGCAGCAGAACTGGCCGATTAATGGACGATTACAGTGTAAAATTTTCAAAAAATCCATTTTATTTTTTTGCATTATCTGATAGTGTAGACGGTTATAAACATGGATCTGGCATCGCCGATTGATCGTAAGTAGACAATTTAGATGAAAATTCCGCGCTTGAAACTTTAAAAGCGTTTTTCCCGAAATGTCGTTTTTCAAAACGGTGTACACTCTCAAAGAAAGAGTTTTCAAGCTATCCGTCTCAAATTTTGACACAACATTCTTCACGCCATTCTTTATCTTGCTATGGAAGCTTTTTTCGATCTGCATATTTTTTTAACGAAAATCTGCCGAAAAAATAGGCTAAATTCGACACTTCTTTTTCACACCACCGCCATTATGTCCATTTTGATTTTTAAAAAACCTCCATAGCAAGATAGCGGTTTGCATACTGATTAGTAATATTTTGTACACTCTTTTCAGATTATATTTACGGCCCCAACTGTGTAGACCGTGAGGACTCCGTTTTTGAAGACATTTTGAACCGTTAAAAAATATGTAAAAAAATAAAAATAAACGTTCAAAAATGTATTTTCTGTTCTACATGAGTGCTTTGATTTGACATGAAAAAAATCAGACTGATTAGCGTATTTTAACCATCAAAAAAAAAATCGCGACAACCAGCTATTTTTCGACCCATTACACTGTGGTGTTTCCTTAATATAACATTAGTATAACATGCCATTATACTACTTAGATAGTTGCGGTTGTCTGATATCGTACTCAAAACTTTGAACGCGTTTTTTTCAAAACGTCTTTTTTCAACCTGGTTGGCATCAAATTTCGAGTTCTATTCAACCGCTTGACTGCAAATTTGATATGGACCTTCAGTATATATCCCTCTAGCGTCCCTACCTTAGGAATTGCGAAATTATTGTTAGTACCACTTGCCAAAAATGTTTTCTTTATAAAAAATAGGGCGAAAAATTAACTTTCTGTCAGACAATCGTCGTTTACTTATTTTTTTTCTCTCTTCGGTACCTTCCATAATGGCATTCTCATTGATCAAGAAAATTGGTCTTATTCCTGTTTTACATGAATGGGAGCTTTGTAATCATGTCAACCGCCTCAAACCTTTTTTCACGGCTATATTTAGAGGCCCATAACTTTTCGAATCTTTTTTTTGTTGGCACCAAATTTTTTTTATATGTTCTTGAAACATCAATAAAAAGACTAAAAAACCGATTATAAAATGTAAATATAGTTTTTTTATGAAACCCAAAAAAACGTTAAAAATGTAGGCCTCTAGACTGGAATACTGCCTTACTTTAAACTTAGACTTTAAACGCACATATCCCGACAAGCTTTTGTCTCGCGACAAAAAAAAACGTTTTGCAGGCTATAACCCACCCTAGATGCTCAAAAGGGAAACCCTGGGAGTTGAGAATCACCCTGTACACACACACACACATATTTATATATAGTATCGACAGCTATTTTCGAATAAGCTCTAAAAGCAGGGCTCACATATTCAGCTCGCAAGTACAAATACACACACCCACTTCATGGACGGTTTCAACAATGCAATATAATAGTCCACGCTCCCTTACTACGGAAAGGGGCAGCGTGATGGGAAGAGATGCCGCCTTGTTTCCGCTTTTGTTCAACAATTACGGTATATTCAACCAAGAACTCCGGGACCCGGGCCGTTCAATGTCGGATGAGTCAGTGCCGATTTTGCTATACGATATAGAGACGAACTCTGCACATTTGTCATAAGCGATTACTTCTACCAAGATGAAGGAGACGAAATCCGAATGACAACGTTTTCCACTTTAAATACTTATGATTGGTACACCAATTTTGTCTCCCAACGCCGACCAATTTTAATCTAGCCATGACACCCTTGTCAATGCAAAATCATCTGCTGCTTACGAATTTTCCAGATAGAACTCGATCAGACCAAAACTGT
This sequence comes from Ophion ellenae, assembly GCA_963210295.1. Classification (NCBI taxonomy): domain Eukaryota; kingdom Metazoa; phylum Arthropoda; class Insecta; order Hymenoptera; family Ichneumonidae; genus Ophion; species Ophion ellenae. The sequence continues at coordinate 46,659,976 of OY723388.1, read as the reverse complement.
TGTCCCGGCACACATTTATGTCCAGAACGTCGACCTTGTGGGCTAAATAAGGCCTGGACGAGGATGGAACTTCAAAATTCGTGACCACCAAAAGATTTTGCTTTAAATAAAAGTCTGTCTAATCCGTTTTAGCGAGAAATAAAAAATATCCAAATTCCAGGTATCTTATCCCGCCAATTGCAGCAATTTTAATTTGACGGTCTGATCGATTTCCCGATACCCTTATCGATGCAAAATCATCTTTTTCACCTTCCACCCTCCGATAAAGATGGGCTTCAGTGGTCGAATTGTCTTAAGATGTATTTAGGTATATCTTTTGAGAAACTAAAGCTCAATTGTGCAAAAAGTTGAGGTAGTACGTGCATGAACCTCCTCATTAGAAAAAAAATGATTTCTTTGTCTGCTGTAGTAGAGACATAAAAAAAGACATCCGCGAAAACTCTGCAGGCCTTACCAGCTAAAGACAATAGTAATTAATTCACGAAATCAATGCATTTAATCCGCACCATATAGGGAATCCGTGCGGATCGAACTTTGGAACGGAAATAATACTGCTTGACATGTTTGACATGTATCGAATGCACCTGAATACAGCGTTGCCACGGATATTGCCAGAATTATGAAATGGCGGCCTGTGACAACTCAAGTCAAATCTGATTGCAATTTTACTTCACTTTTCGTACTATAATACAAACAGCTATCACATGTACTTCTCAAATATTATTTTCTGTATCATGTTTATTATTTTACCCAAATACATTATCTTTAGCTTTTTTCAGATTCGATCATGTATAGATTTTCTGTTGACTAGTCAATCCGCTAGTACTACCTTAAGGTAAACTAAAGAAGAGAAAATAAATTGAAAAATTTCGTTTCGTCGCAATGGTGCAAATTTCAGACCCATCGCAACGCAGGCCGATCGAGTGAATCCCTTTTGTCTTTTGTTATCGTCGTTGATTCGCCATTTGACTGATAGGGGAGATTATTATTGGAATTATGAAAATTCTTGTGGGCGTACGAGAGAACGCCTCGGCAGGAAATTCTGCATATATTATTTTATAAATATGCATGTGTATATATATTTATTATTAACATTATTATATTATTATTACAAACGTATGTGGCTTCCGAATGGAGGCAGTGTTAAGGATCAGCGTTATGCCGACGTTTCGCAAACGTTACGGTCTGCATCATCAGTGTCTGCAGACACTGATTGTCTCATGTAGTCCGTATATAGTTGCAGTCATCCTTCCAGATCACTGCACCAGCCAATCGGATGGTTTAATTGATCAGCTGGTCAATTACAAAACCGAGAGGACATTGTGCCAAATAGGATTGACGTGATACCCTTCGTCTCTGTTCAGATTGTCCAGATGTTTTCAGATTTCCAGTCCTTCTCGGTGTTTCCTGGAAAAATAGCCGTTTGATGAGGCTAGGCTTTGGGCTTTGTCGAACTGTATGGAATCACCAGTTTCCATCCAATGTTCGGCCAAAGCTGATGGTGCAATGGGGCCATATTTGATACACCTTTGGTGTTCTTTGACCCGTGTACTGATCTTCCTCGAGGTTTCCCCTATGTACACTTTACCGCATGTGCAGGGTATCTGATACATTCCTGGTGCGTTTAATGGTGGTCTTTGGTCTTTCGCACTCGGAAGCACTTGTGCTAGTTTCTTCTGAGATTTGAAGGTAACTCAAACATTATGTTTTCCAAGGACCCTGCCTATGGGATCGGTTATGCCCTGAAGGTATGAAAGGGAAGTTGATGCGCTTATTTGTCCATCATTCTCCTCCTCTTCAGGTGCTGTCACGGTTTTCTCACCAGCTATTTTTCTTCTTACATGTTTAATGTTACCTTGATTCTTTAATGTTTCGATGTTGTCTGCTTTGTAGTCGTTATCTCCTGAAGCTTTTCGCAGGTGTTCTAGTTCATCCTCCAGAGAGTCTGATTCGGAGATCACTAGAATTCTGTAGAGCAAGGATCTTATGACCGACTGTTTTTGGGAAGAGTGGTGACGGGAGGTAGGATGGAGATATCTATTCGTATACGTTGGCTTTCGGTAAACTTTATGGCCCAAGGTGCCATCGTCTTTCCGTTGAACCAGTACATCCAGAAAAGGGATTTTTCTGTTCTATCTCCATGGTTAATTTGTCACAGCGTCCTTCCGGTTTTTTAATTGACCAGCTTATCAATTAAAACATCCGATTGGCTGGTCAAGAGATCTGGAACGATGCCCGCGACTGTATATGAATGCCTGAGACACAAGAGCTTCAATCTCGGGGTTCCAAGCCATGATGATGCAGACTGTAACGTTTGCGAAACATCGGCTAACGCTGATCCTCAACACGGCCTCCAACCGGAAACCCCATACTTTTGTAATAACATAAAGAGCCGTGAAATCCTTCAAACTAAAATTATTATGTTATTATAACATTAATCGAAGCTTTAGAATATATTTTTTTAATTAAAATTTGTCATAAGATCTCATTATGCGAATGTATTATAAATTCTATTATTATAATTTACAATAGTTATAATAATTTATAATAAATGATACATTTATTACTATACTATAATATTCATTATTATTATTATTCGTATTGTTCAAGAGAAGTTTCAATTGGTACCAAATATATATATATATGTATGGGACATATCTGAAACAGATATTCTATATCTTCGAAGGACGGAGAAGATTGCGAGACAAGAAACTGCCAAATCAGGAAGTTTCTCTGTACTTCTGGATGCAATTAGGCAAATGAACTTTGGAAATGTTCCGTTGTCAAGATGGTATGAGAAAATTTCAGCCAACTTGTTTAATCATTCTCCACTCTGTCGGTATACATGTTCGTGTATGCAAAACCTCGGAGGCACGGCAAAACACAGTTCTAATCACAGTATATATATATATATATATATATATATATATATATATATATATATATATATATATATATATATATATATATATATATATATATATATATATATATATATATATATATATATATATATATATATAGGTATGAAACTTACGCGAAGGGATGTAAATCCGAAAGTTCGTCATCAGTTTGTCAACGAAAATAAAAGTGCTCGAGCCGCTTCCACTCGACGAAGAATCATATATAGATAGGTGATAAAAAATGAAGTAAAATGAAAAAAGATCGACGGGAAATCGGCGATTAAGCTGCCGCAACGACGGTCATTATTCAACGAGATAAACATAAAAATGGGGACACAAAAAAATATTAACAGCTTTTCGTTTTATGGTCGTCCGTCTCTCTTTCTCTCTTTCTATTAAATTAAGAGAGCGTTTTACGAGTACAGTGAGGTAGCATTACACACACAGCCACACATACTTGAACTCGTAATATATAATGTACTACATATATACTACATTGTGAGTATACATGTGTATATATATATATACATACCACGTATGTGTCTATGTACAGGGTGATTCACAACTAATTGGCCTAAAAAATAATTCGCATGCAGATTGCAAATCGATATTATGATTCAATCATTTTCATTTACTACTTAATACTTGAAGAAAAAAAATCGCGCGTGAGTAACTACTGTGCCATTGACTGTTCAGCGTCGGACTTTGAATAGCTCGGGCAATTTTTGGTGGAAGGCCTTAGAATTCCTGGTTACCGTTGGCGTAACCAGGAGCGTGTCCGCTCCTGGTTACGCCAACGGTAACCAGGAAAACAAAAATCGATACAAAATAATGAAATTCAAATCATCGATTCATTTTATTTGTTTCACCCGAGCAAGCATGAAGAAATTTAATAAAGCTTGACAGATTTTCTTCGTCGTAATTTCGTAACTTATGTACAAAGTAGCTATTTCATTACGTGTCAAATTTGACAATTAAGTTAACTGGGGGAAAAAGCAATACATTAGATTTGCCGGCCGATACACAACCAGAAGAATACTGGAAGATCAACATTTACTACCAAGTAATAGATGATATAATTGTAAATCTAAAACCCCGATTTGAGAATATACCGGTAGCTTATGCAGTTGACGCATTTTTTTAAATTGAATGTGAAGAACGTGGAGGATTTTATCAATAACTATCTAAAAATCTCAATAATTGATACGTCAGCCTTAGAAGCTGAAGCGATGGTCACGAAAAGCATACTTTCATTTATAATGATGAAGTAAATGATGGTAATTTGAGGAAGCATATGAAAAATGAGTACCGCCCTAACTTATATAAACTTTTGCAAACAGCAATAGTAGTCTCACAAGGAACATCACTTAACGTGTCCGCCTTCGATTTTGTTAAAACTCATATATGTAACAAAGCATTGAAAACTATCACACACGTATTATTTTTATCGGCGGAAAACCGATTTCAAGCGCCGAAACGACCCCTTAAAGAAAGCCGTGTCACCCCTTAATGTAATTTTTTTCAATACTTCATAGTGCATTTTCCATTGCTTTACATCAGAAGAATTTTGGTTTTTATTTCATTCAGATCGCTGGACTGCTTGTGGGTAAAACTGCAAAACCACCCCTTTACGCGCCTTTCTATGAAGGGTGGTTTCCCTCCTTAAAACCGTTTTTCCGCAGATTTAAAGAAATACGTGTCTAATAGTTTTCAATGCTTCATCAAATATTTAAGTTTCAACAAAATCGAAGACGAACACTTAAGTGTTGTTCCTTGTCAGTGAGCTCCGTCGGCTGTAAGAGGAGTTTTTTGCCACGAGGCGGATAAAAACGTGGCTTAGAAGCACAATACATCAGAAACGATTCTCTCATATGTCACTACTGTACATGGATGACGGAATTGTTAAAAAAAAATCCAATTAAAAAGTGTTTAGACAAAAATAGAAAGCCAAGACTTATTGAATGGAGCACCTACTGAAAGTAAAGTTTAAAGGCTGGTAAGGATTAGAGAATGATGAACAATTCGTTATTATTTTGTAAGGTATTGAAGGAGTTTGATATTAATATTAACACGAACGTGTGGTTAAAGCTTCATATTTTGCGGGTGTTACGTGGTTATCGACTATCATGTAAATTTTATCTTAAAAGCGATGTTTGTGAACGAAACCGCTTTTTACCCACCCCCAGAAAAAAATGCTGGCTACGCCAATACGCGTAGCATTAAAAAAAAAAGGATTTTGCTTACAATCACTCACCCTATACGCTCACCGAGGGAACCCTCATAGTTGTGAATCACCCTGTATATACGAGAAGCTACAAAACAAACTATATAAACGAAGTATGGGATTCACAGAGTGCTTAATCGAGCGACGTGGTCCTCGCAAAAAGGCATTTACCTCGACATTGCACATCCCTCCCGCCGGTTCCAACTACCCCGACTAACGAAAGGAAAAAAGTAGCGAAACTCGTTTTCACATCCCTCTCATCCCGCCCCATTCCGCACCGCGCCATATGCAACCCCGCAGGCTTAATGTACTTTGTCGCACGCGTTTCGCATCCCCCGCCTGCTCTCCTTCAAGTTTGCCCGGGGTGAATTCGAGATGAGGAAAATAAGTGACGAAGATATACAGAGGCAGAAGAGAGTTTCTGGAAAATGGCCCTTTATACCGCGCGCGCCGGTTACACCCTTGGGATGGACTAGGGATGGAGTGCTAGGTGTAAATATGAACGAAGTGTTTTGCGTCAAAGAAGAAGGGGTATGCGACACCGCAACATGCCATTGTTGATAACATAAGCGGATAAATTGTAGGCACCTTGTATAGTGCGGTGTGTATACTTTTTCTCATCCCTTGGTCCAATTTCGAGAGGATAGACGGGGGCGAGATACACCCTCATCTTTCTTCTCGCTTCCGGTCTTTTATAGCTCGCACGATTTTCTCCCCCCCCCCCTCTCTCTCTCTCTCTCTCTCTCTCTCTCTCTTTTGTTATGCTCCTGTACGCATGTTATGGTATGCAAATTATGATTTTGAGTTGTATAACTTCTTCCAGCCGCTTGTTATCTTTCATATTTTATTTTTATTTTCTTTTTATTACTGTCATTGTTTTTATTGTCATTTTTATACTTTATTCTTTTTCCTTATCTGTACCTTATTTCCTGAAGGTTTATACTGAGGCATATGATAAACCATCAATCAATCAATCAATCTCTCTCTCCCTCGCCCTTTTCGCTCTCTCTTTTTCCTTCGCTCGCTCTCCCTACGTATACCAGTGACTTGGTGATAACATTGAGCTGGGAAAACAACGAGACTTTTTTATCGGGACATTTAAAAATACCCGAAAATTCATTGGGTTCTTTCAATGACATTTTGCGGGAATTTTCTTTAGCATTTTAAAAATCAGTTTTTAGGAATTGCTGATGAGTTTTTTTTTAGGAATTTTCTATGCGAATTTCTTGTTTCGCAGCTTGAGGGGTTCGCTTGGGCATGGCATTTTTGAAGTACGATTATTTTCGTTATCTTTCAGTTGCAATAAAGATTTTGTAAAAATTCCAGAAACTGAGTGTGTTATGACGAATTTGTGAAGGGCCAGATCGCTTACTGCGCTACGACTAATTACTGCGATTTACCCATTTTTCTTTCGCATTTATTTTTCTTTGGAACTATGTTTTATGGAACGTTGCAAGTTGCGTTCCAAAATCGATTTGTCCAATTCACTTCAAATTCGCATAGCGCATATTTTATAGCATTTTCTATCGTATGAACTGATGATTTTGTGACATGATTAGTCATTTGTTAATAACAAACGATTAAAGTTGATTTCTTTGTCGAGAATCAATCGTTTTTTCAACAGCTCGCCATTTTCGTAATTTTCTCAATTTGTAAAAGGTCTCCGGTCATACAAAAGTTTTATCATTATACTAAAAGTACAATGTTCTATTTTTTATTTCAGACCACCCTAGTTGCCAGAACCACATACTGAATTGGCTGAATATGCTGAATTGGCCATTGCGCAACGACACCCCTCTCTTCAAATACCAATAACGTCATTGTTTATCAACATCTTTTAATTTAAAAAAAAACCCAAACTTGGCAAGACCATGTATTAACTACGTGGAAAAGGCCAACCTCGCCATCCCAATACTTCCATCTTTAAGAAATGTCCAAGACCGAACGGTTTTTGGTCCCCAAGTTTACGCATACTTGTTAACGGGCTACATCTACCTAGATGGGTCAAAAAATTGCATTTCTAAAAATATTTTTATTCGATAGTGTCACCTTTGATAAATATTCGGAACTGGGGCTCCTGCTAGAATCAGGCGAATTTTTTCTCTTATTTCTTTTAATGATCATAGCAGATGATACGAAGTAATATGACGGCGCACGACATTTTTTGCTTCAAAAAAAATTATTTAAAAATTTGGACGTGCATCTGCGCTGCAAGCAGGGATCCTCATTGAAAATGAATGGCGTACTATTCCATGGGTGCGTGGAATCGTGGGGTGCGAAGAACACTGGGGTGGGCGGGGGGTACCTCGGATGGGTGCGTGGAATCGTGGGGTTCATAGAACACTGGGGTGGGTACTTTACTGCATATGCTAAAGTACCCACCGAAAAGCATATGGTTATTTTTTCCGGAAACATCATGCACCGTTACAATAATGATAAGGATGATGTTTGTTAACCATATTAAACCATTTATACAAAGATTAGCCTGATTCCAGCAGGAGCCCCACTTCCGAATATTTACCTCACCTTTTAGCTATATACCCTGAAAATTTCATTGAAATATTCCTAAAATTGAACGAGCTATAACTTCTAACAGTCGGCCGGGCGAGCAGTAACAGCACCTTAGTTTAAACTTTAAGCGCGATTTTCTCGAAGCACTGTTTTTAAAGACGGTGGACATGATATCTCGAAAACCACTTGATGGACAGTTTCCAAATTTTAGAGGGCACGATGAGAAACATTTAAAGGTCGTTGACGATCTCACTCTTTCAAAATCGACCTTCATTTTTTAATAGTTACGTTGAAAACACGACGTTTTTCATAGATTTCGTATCCTCGGTGTTCAATTCGTCGCCACGTTGTTAAAAAAAATATTTAAAAAAGCAACGATCATCAACGACTCGTATTCATCGTTACCTTGAATAACCCGCTTGGTTTTTCGATTTCAAATGGACCGTTTAAGCTAAAGAGTGGCCACCGTTAAACGTCGCGAAAAAAATGTCATCATCTCCCGGCGACCATGTATTTGTCGTTTTTCTGTATTTTTCGGTGATTTTTAGCACTGAAAATGCTTTTGAAACTCTATATGTGTGTTGAGGTAGGCTGGGTATAGGGGTCTGAGTTAGCTGGATGTCACACGAAACTAACGCTATCCCCACTCCACTGCCACTGTGTTACAGTAGAGTGGGGGGAGCTGCGACATGCTGAATACCTGATCGGTTGAAAAATGCCCTCTTCCCACCCAATTCTAATCTTGTTGTCAATTAAAAAATTATTTTACCTCAATGTATCAATATTTTTTGAAAAATAATAAAAACCAACTCACATTATTTACGTGTAAATAATGTTTTTTTTATTTTATTACCCGAAAAGTCTGATTCCATTTTCAATGCCATGAAATAGTCGCACTTTGTGTAATATCTGTAGATTTTTTTAAAGGCTCTCAATATATGTAGCTTCGTGTTGAAAAAAATGGGTTCATTTTACACCAACCCCGTTTCCCCGGAAAAGAATACGGAATATGGCCATTTTTTTCTGGCCTCTAGGTCGAGATAGCCCCTTAAAAACTGCAATAAAAAATACCAATAAATCGTCTTTTCAAAAACTGAAAACAGATAAAACTTTTCTCGTCGCTGATTGTCATTCGACCAGCGAAAGCGATGAAAACAAAAATGTCTCCAATTTCTTTCTCTCCCTTCAAGCCCCTCCTCTCTCTCTTGCTCAAAGTACACCACGGGTGTTTAGCACACGAGCAAGTCTCAACACGGATAAAGTAGTTGCTGGAACAATGGAAAAAGGAGGAGGAGGATGAAACCAGCGGGGGGAAGGGAAAAGATAATGAGGGGAAGTAAAAGGAGCCAAAGGTGGGGGGGGGGGGGAGGTTGATTCCAGGAAGGGATGAGCAAAGCAGAAGTTGTAATTAGAATTGTTTCGAGAATTCTGATTAATGGTGGCTGCCTTGGTACGACCTCGTCCTATGGAGGGTCACCTTGTATACGTTTATATAAATTAGGTCCGAGCTACGACGTTTCAACGAGGGTAGCAAACTCCCCTTTGGCGTTATACGGCACCGAGCTTTCAACCCTCCCCCCCCCCCATGCCTCTGCCGCCCTTTTCCAAACAAAAGAGAATCGGCCAAGTGAGTTACAAGAGACCCGAATAATACGCGGTTGGATAATACGCGAGTGTATGGTTCACTCCCCCCATACAGCCAAGAAACTGCCGGAAGTGAGACAAGCGCGGCGGTGAATTTGTTCCCCGGAAGTTCCGAAACGCGGCAACTAACTAACCGAATAATTAGCTTACTTTTGCGTTCCCGAATTAGATGCTGTATACATAGCGCGCACGCAACTCCATTTTTCGGGTCTGGAATTTACACAAATATCGCCTGACTGTGGAGAGGAAACACGACACCGTTTCATTTCGAACGATTCTGATGTTTACTTTACTTTTTAGATGTGTTCGATGACATTACTAGTCGGACGTTTCCGTAAGCTCGGCTGGATCATTTTTAAGAAAAATAACATAAGCATTGAAATTTGATGACCTTGAAGTTTGCATCGTTGGAATGCAACGAAAATTATTTCTTTCCAATTGCTCAAATTTTGGTCGATTTAGGCTTTGAAAGTCACTCAAACGTTTTTACGTATTCTTATTAGAGATTTACGACCTCGATTTGCAAAAAAAAATCTTTCCACAATGACAAAAATAAATAAATAAGAAATGCGAATAGTCAACTGTGCTATTGCATAGGTATACATATATGTGTGTATACATTAGCGCAATTCACTTTTTCCCACGAAAATTTCAATCTTGGACTAAAAATTATTGAAATCATGTGGGAAAAATATCGCCCTGGTTACTTTGTAATTTTAGCTTGAACTGAAAAGATTAAAATTTTCGTTTAAAACAGTGAATTGCGCTATGTGTAGCGTTTAAAAAAAAGATGTAGCAAAACTAACAGAATCTTTCAATTTGTAATTTCATCGGGTATGGTATTCGTTCTGATTATATATTTATTATTTATCTACATATTATTTGTCTTCTCTCCCTATATTATTTATATATTTATATACATTATTAATGTATCATTTATTTGTTAATTAACATTATTCGTATGTAAATAAATGAATTAATAATATACGAATAATGTTAATTTCCCCAAAAAGTAATTTCTTTCAATTCAAGCAAGAATGATCGAATCAACCAGAGCAAGATTCTTTTGTTTCGTTTATTTCTATAATTGTTGTTCCAACTTGATAGATATATCAATATATATGTCGAATTAGAGGAAAAATTATCGAAATGCCAGACACGAAAAATCTCGCTCCGGTTAATTTTATTTGAATACCATTGAGGTCGTATCCCGCTTGCAGGGGATGGATGATCCGGCGAGAGCCAGTATTTCATTTCGGCAAGCGGGACTTCCCTATAGACGCTTCCGCGCAGGGCTGATGTCGTTTCATTCCACAGTTCCGATACACGGCCGCAGCTTAACTTCAGGAAATTGAGATTCACAGTTGCGTTTCGGGCGATCGTCCGGAATCGAGTGTACACGATCAGACAGAGAGCACGAGAAAGGTATGTATATATATATATATATATATATATATATATATATATATATATATATATATATATATAGAAAGAGGGAGAGGGAGAGAGAGAGCGTGGGAGTGAAATTGGCAAACGATCATCGATCAGTTATATCCCCCCACGTCACTCTGCTTATACATATCGAGTAATTCGCGCTTGTGTGTTCTAGCTATGCAAATTTAAGCCGGAAACGTTTCCATCAATTCCCTTCTCGATTTAATCGGGTCCCCGCGTACGAAACGCCCATTGCCGTGCGAAAATCCTCACGGTCCTCGGATCGAAAAAAAAATGTTCTTTCGCTCTCTTTTATCACGAGACTCGAAATGTACACGCCAACTATTGTGTGTGTACGAATGGGCTCTTCCATTCCATTTCAGCGATGAAGTTCTATTTGTGAAAAAATAAAAAGACAAACTTTCCATTTTGCTCCGAACGCGAAACGACAGCGAGTGAGGAGCGTACAGAAAAGATGGATGACGAGCGTGAGCACGAAATGGCGGACGCAGCAGTGTTCGACGCCATGGAGTTCTCGGATACGAGATCGAAATGTTGGAATTTCGAAATGGCTGACTATGCGGTTGTTCGAAGTCCGAATAGTAGATGGGAAAATGGTATATGTAATAGATATACAACTGCAAAAAATGGTATATCCAAAAAAGAAATAGTTACATGGAGAAAACAGGGGCCTCGAAGTTTAGAATTAATACTATGCTTCTAAAAAAATATTAAATATCAAAAAGTATTGGATGGAAGATAAAAATTGTAATTATGGTGTAGTAATAATGAAGAAATTGAAATTTTAACCTTCGATATGGCACGTAAACTGATGCAAATAATACATTTTATTCGGCATATTGTGATTTTTTGTAGTATATTCGAAAAATATTTTGCCCACGTGATTGGAACAATTAGTTTCCAGTATTTTACAAAAAGTGCGGTATAAAGAGTCACATTTTACTAATAACTTCGTTATATTTTTCGCTATACGCCGAAGATTTATGCTATGGGTATAGAGAAATCTATACATACACGAAGATTCATGCTATACGTATAGCAAAATCCATATGAAAATATAGCATATCGGGCTTAGCATATAGGACTCGCGCCTATGCGAGAATAGTTTCAAATGTAATATGCACGCATTATTTTTACTATACAGCATATAGGACTCGCGCATATGTGAGAATAGTTTCAAATGTAATATGCACGCATCATTTTTACTATACGGTGTGAGAATCATTTTTACACTTCTATAATAACAAGTCTTAGAATTCCGAACTGGCAGTTAACTGCTATACTTTTCTAGCACTGAATATTAGAATTCTGGCAACCAGTGTTAGAATTTGAGGCCGTATTTTTCTCCGTGTACGATGAAGGGGTTGGGGAACGCGTGATTAATTTTTTCAGACGTTGTACTTGCTAAAAGTTTGCGTTAAATTTCTTTTGTATCTTAACCTCCTTTTTCACATTTTTCTTCGGTTATTTTTCTTCACTTTTATGTGACATTTTTCTTCTGTCTTTGATTTCTTTTTGGTCGTGACTTTTTTTCTTGCACTTTCTTGCCCATGATATCGTTCCTCTGTTTCTGAATGTTATGTCGTTCACCCTTTTTTGTATCTGACATTTTTCCGTTTTACAACAACTCGGACATACGACTTTGTTTTTTATTGCCTTGGGGCAAAGGGGGGAGGGGATACAAAAATTGGCGACTATGAGGAGATTCGTCGGTGTACATGTACGACTGTGTCGAATGTCAATAAAGGTCATACGTTCCTCGATAGCGATAGATCAAGGGATGGCAAAGGGCGATGGGAAGCGAAGAGGAGGAACGGTGGCTGCGCCCAAAGGTCATACATCGCCAAAGAGCGGCAAGCTTTGACACAGAACCGTTGGCTATGCAGCGATCGCTGTTATGACACGAAAACCGGATATGGAAGCCCACGTCAGAAAGTTTCCCTGTGCATGCGTGTCAGGCTAATTGCTCTTCGCTGTGAATACCGCGCGATATACACGGAGGATCATGAAATGAAAATTCACGCGTCGAATCCATCGAGCTAAGGGGTTAGGCTACTGTGAAAATGTCAGAACTCTCGTTCGTCGCTTGAGGCAACTCAAATTAAAGAGAAAGTTCCAACATATCGTGCAGGAATGGCAGATTGAAGGTAAACTCATGATTAGAACGATAAAACCGCTGGTAAAACTTTAAGGGGATATACCAGTGTGAACGCTGAAAATTTGGCTGATTTTCGGGAATTTTTTGGAAGAAAAGTACTCAATGAAATATTTCGAAAAATTAAGAACACATTTGGCTATATGTGACCTATATTACATAATTTTTCCATAGAAAAATATTGAGATCCAAGCGACTTGTGCACTGCCTTCGGAGGCGCCAAAAAATAAGTTCCTCCACTGCTGACATGATTCCGGTAGATTGAGTAGCTTAAACCGAAAAAGGAAAAAATGTCGTTAAACTGGAAGGTATTTCCTGTACAATGACGTAGGATTTTCGAAAAATAACAAGATCTCACAAAATGGCGTGGTTATGAAAAAAAAGTCTGTTTTCTTGCCTATAAATTGGTCGTTTTTTCCAATGCCAAATCGTCCATTTTCATCCAATCAAAAATATCCTACGTCATTGTAGAGTAAATATATTCAAGAGTACTCAGTTCAAATTTCAAGTCAATCGGATAACTGATCTTTGAGTTACAATGTCAGCAAATTTGAAAAATGTCATTTCGAGAAAAACGCGTTTAAAGATTTAACTATGGATTTTTGCAAGATAAAATGATATTGATATAAATGATATAAATGATAATGATATTCTTGAAAGTATAAACTGTCGAAAAAGGCAAAAGAATCGATTTTTTGAAAGTGTCATACTGGTATAGCCCCTTAAACGCGTTTTTCTCGAAACTATGTTTTTCAAAACGGTGTACACAATTTCTCGACTTCTAATGAACGGCTTGACTTGAAATTTGGTACACTTATTCAATATAATAGTAGTTTAGTCTTGACCGACGTTTTTCTCCTTAACATTTTTTGCATCCGTTATTAAAATAATGCAAATTTTTTCGAAAAATCGTGAAAATGATTGTTTTTTTATGATTGAAACACGATAATAAAAGAAAAATCGGTCAAGTCTTAGACAATATTACATATTTTAAGAAAAAAAATCATTTTCTTCGTTTCAGATCAACCGGGTGGCTAAAATCGAGTACACCGTTGAGCCCCTCACGTTCCTTCACGAGATTTTTTATAACTTCTTTAATTATTAATGTTTTTTTACGACATTTGGTACACAACTTTGTTGATGTACATGCGAATGAATGTTCAAACGATTTTTTAAATCTTCTTACTCATTTATTCAAAACTAATTGTTTAATTAACTTACATTATAACATCCCCTCCAAACTCTCTCTCCTTTTCTCCTTTTTTCTATTCCACAGCAAATTGTGCTCGCCGCTTCGACGTTTTGTTCATTGCCGCATTTCTTTGCTCGCGACAATTGTATCGAATGTTGGAACGCTGAAGAGTTCGTGATTTCTCACAATTGTCAAATTTTTCAAAATGTTGAACAACTATTCAGTCATACGAATGTTTTATTATTATACGAGAAGCACATTTTTTTTATTTCCCATCCTCATTAACATTGACAAATATCGACAGTCACATTAATTCAAAACATATCGATTTGCACGCCGTTTCTCGTTCACATTAACATTATGTATACCTTTGGGAAATTGTTCTCGTTAGTGAAGCAATTTTTCACCTGTTTTCGATTATTAAGAAAACAAACGAGGTATAGTTTTTCCGATGCGGAAGCGCGACCAGATTCGAGTGACGTTGCTTTCGGAGCGTTACGACGTCGGGAGATGCGAAACCGCGAGGAAATTTATCAACAACGAGAGATGCATTCCTATAACAGGAGAAGCGAGAAGGCGTATCTAATTTAAACTACACAAACACATTTACGTACGTATACACACACGCACACACACACACACACACACACACACACACACACACACACACACACACACACACACACACACACACACACACACACACACACACACACATATATATATATATATATAGACTCGCTATTTGTGTGCCGTCTCGTTTACTTTATGAGATTTTTCATTCTCGTCCCTGTCGCGCGAAAAATTCGTAATTACATAACATTAATCCGGAGTAACGAGCAAAAGTTTGTCCGATCACAAAAAATTCCTTGTAACCGCGGGTCGTGTGTTCGCTATAGGAGAAATGAAATTTGTACGTATAAATTTGAACTGTCAAAAAGAAACGTTTATGCAGTGTTACATTCATACACACACGCATATATATATACATATACATACATACATATATATATATATATATATACATACATATATATATATATATATATATATATATATATATATATATATATATATATGTATATGTATATATATATATATATATATATATATATATATATATATATATATATATATATATATATATATATATATATATTCTACATATAATGAAAATGTCCGTATGTTTGTTCGTTTATAACTCACGAACTACTAAATCGATTTCGATGATTCCTTCAGAGACACACAGCTCGAAGTTTGGGATAGAATTTAGGCTAGCGAGAATTACCCTATGTACTGAATTACAATTACAATAAACAAACGTAACAAAGATCATATTTAAAAAAACGAGCACAAACTCGTAAGCGAATGAACTAACGATCAAAGAAAATTGACGAATAATCATGAGTTTTCTGTACTTTTTTATTTTCGTAAATCGTCTTTGCAGTTCGTTATCATTCTCAATAAGCAATATACTGTACCGGTAAAAAGTTCTCAATCGCTTTGGATAATTGCACGATTTTTGATCACGCTGGACAATTGCCAAATTCGATTAGAATAATATAATTCATTTTATAGAGATATATATTATCTTCCTAAAATAAGAAACGAAATGAATTCTATTTTTCTAATATAATTGTGCTACTATCCGAAGTGATCGAAAACTTTCGGCCGGTGGTGTGTATCGATAATGGAGAGAAAAAAAACCTTTAGATAAAAGACCAAATTAAGTAGTGGACAGAAATGTACTGATAATTATGGAAATCTCTGAATCTGTAAATCATTGTCTCTGTGTATAATAAAATTGTACGGAGGGTTTCATCTGTCATTTTAGAGTTCTTAGAAAATTTCGGTAGAGATCGTTTATATATTTATATTTTTGCTGGTCGATACGCCAACCGGTGCACGGCTAAGCGGTCACCGCTCCGAGTATAGGCCATGCACAACGGTGCTTAACTCGAAGAACCGCCAGAGCTGAACCGTGACCGCCCACCCATCAGTGTCGGTTACAGCTCGTTTATACCAACTGAATTAATTGGAAGTGACAAAGGGGGGTAAAAGGGGGGAGAGAGAGAGAGATTTTAGTGGGTACGTATCCCACATAGTGAGGTGGTGCGGATCCTTCTCAGTATCTGTAAAAGATATTCCACAATGCCGCCGAAAATCATAAAAATATCAAATTGAGGGGGTAGCTTTGCCATCGTTAGGATTTCAACGCGAAAGCAACCGAAGGGACAGCATTATATATTGGGGGTACAAGTTTCAAAAGATTTTTCGTGGAAGTCGAGGCTTTATTGCGCAAAAATGGTTGAGTCGCTTCCAACAATTCTGCAAGTTCTTCTTACATGTGAGAAGAGTCTTGGTTCAATAACGCCTCCAATTCTGTATCTTCAAACGTTTGTGGCCTCCCTTCACGTTCGTTATCCTCCGTATCAAAATCACCGCTTTTGAATCGTCTAAACCAGTACCCGTGCGGAAAACTGATAGGGCATCCCTAATAAAAATAAGGGCCTTTCAGGGCTTCCCTAGTGCTTTCCCTAGTACGGATTTCCCCGATGGGCCCAGACTTGGCCATTATCGGGATAAACTTGTAGGGATTTCCACAATAAGCCCCGACTTGGCCATTATAGGGATAAACCTGTAGGGATTTCCACAATAGGCCCAGACTTGGCCATTATAAGGATAAAACTGTAGGGATTTATACAATAGGCCCAGACTTGGCCAGTATAGGGATAAACTAGTAGGGATTTCCACAATAGGCCCAGATCCGACTATTATAGCGATAAACCAGTATAAATGGCTTAGGCGACATGGTTGATGGTATTTCAATTATTCAAATCGATTATATACATCGATCGAATAATATTATCGAACGCGAATTGGGAAAAAGCGTAAGGGCATTAGCAAATAAAAAATCAACGATGAACACAAAGATGCAGACAAACATCAGACAGTATTCATTTATCAAATTAAAGAAAACTTTTACATAGATACAAACAATTACTCATGGTTTCACTCATACATGGAGTAATGCTAGCGCATAAGTGTGAACAGTCCCAACCGGTTTTCTCGACATTTTTATAGCAACTAATTTCGGCTCAATACTCATCATAGGGAAAATTATTTCTTCTGAAGACTTCCCTGATATTTCCCATCCATAAACTTTATCTCACTGTATGGGATAAGTAAATAAATTGGCCTTTGTTTTCCAGATTTTTCCCTCAATGGAAATAGATTCTAGTGATTCAGTAGACCCATATATTTTTTTTATTTCTACTACACATCCATTCCTTAGAATGGATGTGTAGTAGAATATGTTTGTTTAAATAATGCAAAAGACTGGTATGGGGGGCGCAGGATGCGTTAAGTCTCATCGAGATGACTTATCTACGTGGACCTTGCAGAAAAACAAGTGAATTCCGTGGTCTATTTTTTCCCCGTGATATATTGATATTTTTCCGTGATATATTAATGATTGAGAATTACTTATTCAATTACTTAATAATTTCATAATTAAAACTAAGATAATATTACTTTTATTGGAGTGATTAATACTTTACTTTATACAGCGGACATATAATGTCGCTCCTTCGCGTTGTGTACCCTTACGGACTCATTTCAGACTGTGACTACAACTATAATCAATGTGATAATCTTATAATTTCAAACTTAAGTATTACAAGTTATCACAATTCCAAAAAATGTTATCATAGTGGATAGTTCCTCGAAAATAAATGTTTGCAGTGAAGAGAGTTCGCCTCACATTATTTTTTGTATTAATTTTGTCATGGCAGTTTGTCATAAAGGCTCACATGCAAATACGCAATCACATTCCTACGTCCGCACACATACATACACATGTACTCACGCCCACACCTATGCACATGAACAATTACATAAAAACAAATACAGATATACCCTGACGCATTTAACATACACGTATATCCACTGATACGGATATTTTATGGCGCTGAAATGGTTATGATGAGGCGCCGTTGAGGCATTTTCAGGGCGCTAAAATGGTTCTGATGAGGCGCCATTGAGGCAACTTATAAGGCCCCGGCGGTTGCGCCCTTAATGGCCCTTGTTGACAAAGTGTGACCGGCCGCTAACGCCCCTCATGTGGCTTCCAGATTAGGGCCCGAATAAAGTTGGGGGAATATTATTGGGGCCCGATCACAGCCCCAACTCAATTTCCGCGCGGGGACTCACAAGTTGAGATTGACAGAGCATGGTTCCCATAAGCCTCACCCAGCAATCGATGACCTTCGGACCTGCTTTTTTCAAGTGGGAGCAGAAAAGTAAAGCTTCCCGCAAATTGCGCGTGGGTGGCACAAAAGTCGACATATTTGGAGTTAAAAAAACGTTGGTGTTTACACTCGACAAAATGAGACGTACTGAAAACTAAAGCCGAATGACGCTTTAACATGAAGGTGGTTAGGTTATGGTCCGATGCGATTTGATACTAATAACGCCCTCTCCTGTAAATCCTTTACAATTTACTTGTACTCCTAATATATAAAAACTTGTTTAGCATTATATATTGTAACGTTGCGTTACGAATATCGCGACTATCCGAGAAAGGTGAGGTAAGCGGGCTGGTGTAGCTCGATGGTCAGAGCAGTCGACCAGCAATCGAAAGGTTCCGGGATCGAATCCCAGCCCACTGGGATTCGATCCTGACAGAAAAAATTCGATTGATATGAACTAATCGCGTCTATTTGATTTTTGTTTGTTAAATTAACTAGATTTTTCGTGGAATCAAATTTTTCCTTTTGCATTCCATTATTGGAATTATTTACTTTAAATATATTTATTTCTTCAAATAAAAATATATTTTATTAATAATCTAATATTATAATATTATACAAATACAAATATTATAATAAAATAATATATTTTATTATAATAAATCTGTGATTCGGTTTCATCTGCTCAAAAAACAATTAATTTGGATCCACTAAATGGATCGATTTGATTTTTCAAAATTCAAATTAAATGGAATTTTCGTAGAGTCAACCATTTTTCTATTTGATTGAATGGTCTGTCTTTATCGCAACACACATATCAAAGAGGTGTTGGGGTAGAAAGTGTGGAGTTTATGTATATATATATATAGGTGATGTTAGAAAAATATATAGCATGTTATTGGATAAAAATCTTAGCCATATCTGCGTCTAAGATGATACAAGCCCTCGGTACCATAGGGCAACGTGCGTAGCTATAAGTAGGTAGGTTGTAGGTTCGTTTCCCATGTAGGTGAAATATTTTCTTCGTTCAAAATCATCTCAAAAGGCCAGGGAATGACGAATTACGATACAAAATCGTTGTCGTAAAACTCTCTTTCAATTAAGTATTTTATTTTATTTTGGATTTATGAAATATGTTATGTATATAGTACACTTAGATTTACAGTGTACATTGTAATCTATTAAAGATTTAGTTTAATCGAATCTTTATTAATTTATTTTTAATATATTCAATATTTAAAAAAAATAGCTGAAACAAATGAAAAAATATCTTTGAAACAAGTAAGATCGTAGTAGGCCGTGAGCCAAGGAAAAAACCTATTTAATTTTATTAGATCCTATTTAAATTAAATATTTTTTTTCAACATCGCGGATAGTTTTCACGGAGCTTTTTCGGGGGGGGGGGGGGGGGGGGGGGGTTGCAAATGGCGCCCAACAGCGGCCCACAGTCGAATCAAGAATATATGGAACCAGAATTATCCTTGATTGCCGTGGAAAAAAATCTCTCCCTGAGATGAGAGCCTCATTGAGCTAGCCCCCTCTCCCACCCCCTCCGGCCAGGACGGCCTGTAAGACCCCTCTCTCTTCCGTCCCTCAGACAATCCCCGCGTCTGTAGTAGTACTCATTGCGTATTGAGTTCAGTTTGGGTACATTTCGAGTCGACCCTCCAGAGTCGGATCGACTCTGGCAGACTATCCGGAGACTCTGGCAGACTATCTGGAGACTATCCGAGTGAGGCAAGGTGAGCGGGCTGGCATAGCTCAGTGGTCAGAGCAGTCAACCGGCAGTCGAAACGTCCCGGGTTCGAATTCCGGCCCAGAAGCGCAGCGCATTTTTTCTCGGATAGTTCTCTTGGAGTTTTTTTCGGGGAGTTACAATATATGTATATATATATATGTATATGTGTGTGTGTGTGTGTGGGTGTGTGGGTGCGTGCGTGTGTGTGTGTGTGATTGTGTGTGTGTGTGTGTGTGTAAGGTTAAACTTCCTCTTGACAATGAACATTCCGCAATGCTGTAAATTCGTACCACCCCCAACGTTCGCTATGCCATGCATCTTAATTTCAACTCAACAAAATTACGACACGTGCCTACCACGCAAAAAGAAAATAATTGCCATACGTGACTGGGGGGGGGGGGGCTCTTTTCAATCGTGCAAAAATGTTGGCATGCAAGAAACCCCATTCGTAAACAATTTCTTTGAGCTTACTGCAATAAGTATCACTAATCCACTTACCGGAGGCGAAAGCTTCCGAGGGCGCTGCGGAAGCGGGTGTCGAAAAAACAGTCGAAGTGATAATAAAAAATGTACTCAAACGATTTGATGGATCGCCCCTTTCCGTTGCGATATTTGAGGGTGTGCGGCGTCTTGGTGCATAACGTTCCTCTTTAGGGATGCACTTGCATCCCCTCCTAGAATGAGAGGGTGCAGGGGTTGAGGGTGCAGGGGTGGTGAGATTTTACTCGGCCGCCCTGTATGAGGCTCGCATAAAAGCGGACGGAGAAAAGTGGCCTCGGGAGCGGGGCTGTAATAAAATTCAAGCTTCCTTTGTGACCCTTTGGAAACCTTGCCTCGTGACCACGCGTGAAGAGAGAGAGAGAGAGAGAGAGAGAGAGAGAGAGAGAGAGAGAGAGTTGGGTGACCGAACAAAATTTCATATTCATGAAACTTTTTTTTCGCACCCTCGCGCGACTGAGTGACACTGCAATGGACGACTCCCATAACTCGCGTTCCTCGACGCGCCACTGTGCCAATCTCTTTTATAAATTGCTCGTAGCCGTTAAAATGCTCAAACACCCGCAACGGAGCCGCCAACGAGTACGCTACGGACACGGACCGTAATAACCGGGAGTCCCTCCGCAAAGTAAATAAAAGACACTACCATCCTATATATATAAAATGGTAATTTTCAAGACATTTGACTCCGAGCACCGGCTTCATAGTAGACTATATCATTCCTGTACTCAACATAATCCAAACTCCAATTTCTTCAAAAAAATGTTTCCATTAATTGTAAGCATATTCATATAAAAGTCGTTTCAGGGACCGTCCTATCCCCAAAATCAACGATTCGTTTGAACAAAAATTAAAGGACTGTCGTAGAAACAGCCGGTTGTGCTGATAGCTATTACATAGATATAACGAGTTCGAAATGATTTTTCTTTTCTTTCTATGTATAAGGGGTGATAGTTATAAGGGGGCCATGCGATTTTTAAGAGTTATAAACGAAGATTTCGCGATTGGGAAAAATATTATTGTTTAATGGTTTGTCAAGTCCATTTGGGAAAAAAATTAGAAATAATTTTTGTGATGAGTAGTATTTGCCAGATAAATTTGAGCATTCTGGAAAAATATCTAAATTCCATTTTGAGTACAGTAGAATGAAGATAATTTAATTCCGAATACAAAACACGCGTGAATATTTTTTTTGTTGTGGATCCCGACGTCAAAGAAGAAATGATCAAAGATGCATTCTAAATTATATTGAAATTTGTATAATTAGAATTCAAAAAAAATTTGTACGTATTGCCCAATTTTTTTACAAATTTAGGCTACAAATATCACTGAAGTATTTGTGAAGATTCTTACTAAAAATCCATAACCTAAAACTGCAAAAGAAGAGTTCAGATAGTGATAAAAATGCAGAATCGAAAAAATAAAAAAGGTTTTTCGTTGCGTTTCAACGATGCAAACTTCAACACCATCATTTTAAAGTGGGTAAATGGAATATTATGCTCATAAAACCATTTTTTGTAGGAGTTTATATTATTCGGAATTTAATTATCTTCATTCTGCTGAACTCAAAATGAAATTCTGACTTTTTCCGGAATGCGCAATTTATTGCAACAAATACTTGACATCACAAAAATACGCTAGAATTTTTTCCAAGACTCGAAAAAATTTCATTGTTATTTCATTAAATATCAATTTTTTCTGGGATCCAAAATCTTCGCGCCAGACGTAAAAAAAACATGGCCAAGAAATTGAACGGGGGGCCTCATTATTTAAAAAGGTAGAATTGACTTTAAAAGCTGGTAGAGGTGCCTCCCTTTTTTAGAACTAGAAACATAATAAAGTTAGAGAATCGTTTTTTCGACTTTCTTGTTTATAATAAGTATTTATAGAAAATTGCCAATGTCCAATTTGTCAAGACTCACTCGGTTAGGGAAAAAACAGCATCGAATAAATAAATAAAATGTCCATGGATCTCCGCCAGCACTTTTCAACCTTCATTCAAGACTTGAACGTTACGCAATTGAAGCTTGGATACATACATGTTTCCATAGAGCTCCAAACATTGTGCTCTGAACACCATACCGTACTTACTGAAATTGGTAAGTTGGATTTCACCCTCTATTTTCCATTCGCTCCTTCTCTATTTCTGTCTCTCTCCAGGTTTTGCGTTCTCTACAATCTCGAAACCCGGAAATCCATCGATGAGTCTCTTTCTCTTTATTCGAGATTCCGACTGCTGAGAGCTCTCACGAGCTATAGCGGAGAGATCCATCTAGGGCAATATAGACACACGTAGATTTCCGGACTATTCTAGATTTCCGAACGGTTCGAGGCAATGCTCGTATACCCACGTTTATATATATCCGTGGGCGTATAGGCGTCTTCGTCATGAAAGCGCCTTCAGACCGATGAGAAATCTACGTGGGCGAGTAGAGTAATCGTTAGTCACCTTCAGGGGGGAGATCCCTTTAGGCAGCTGAAAATAAACGAAGCTTCAAGATTTTTTGTGTCGAAACTATTTATTCTACATAATTAAAATTTCATTTACATATTACTACATCTTATGAATTTCCAATTTTTATTTATTTTTTATGTCTAAGAATGGCGGCTGTACGACACGTGCTTCAACGGTGGTTGTCGTCTGAGGTTTTCCACGGCGTACAGCCTAGCGTCTGGTGGATTGATTTGAAATATCAGAGCCAAGAAGTTTTTTATTTCCAAGACCCACACGCACTATGTGAACCGAAAAAAGCCCAAGGAAAGTGAACAACTTAAAATCGGTACGTGATTGAACAAGTGTTCTATTTTTCACTAAATAGTTTCACTATAGTATTGGTTAATGGAAAAGTAGTATAACAAAAAATTCAACGAACTTGAAGTTCACACAGACGCTGATTATGTTATCCAAATGAGTGCAAGATTTGAAAATGATCGATCAAATAGTTTCTGCGTTATCTTCTACGAGGTTTACGAAAAAAAGGGTTTTTAGGAACACGCGTTTAACGTTTCAACTCAAAAATGTAGTGACTAATTAAGTGACCTACTGATTCATCTGCGATTCCGGGGTCATGAAGTTGTCCCTCAGCTTTCTCGTGGAGTTTATTTTCGCCCATAAGCTCTTCTTCACGTTATGAAGGGATCTCCCCCGATACGGGCTTTTAATAGCGTGAAGATCGACATGGGGTACGCCATTTTGATTATTAACATTTGCTATATATCGCGCCCTCTCTCTCTCTCTCTCTCTCTCTCTCTCTCTCTCTCTAACTCTTGGGGTCCTCCCAGAATTGCAAGGTGCCATTTATGCAACTATGGATGAGATGCAAAGAAAAACAGAGAGAAGAGAGCTTCGCGCTGCTCCCTGGGAAATCGATAATCGCGTGGAGACTTGGAATGCATTGGATCACTCTAAATTTGCTCTCTCTTTCCCTCTCCACCTATATATTGGGTGGTTGCATATAAAACTGCCTATTTTTGGTGAAAGATAAGATAGTGATTCGATAGGAAATCGACGAACTGGAACATTCAAAGTATTGCGCATCGAAGCAGACAAACTTGGCCCATGTGTCGGCCAACAATCGGATTTTACGCAGAAAGAATTCAGGTACTTAAGAGGCAATCCAGTCATTTAGCCATTTTTCGACTGCTTTGTACAAGGTGAAGTGCTGAGCCGTAAGCACTGAATGCGTCGACCGGAACAAATGGTAATCGGAGGTACCGATGTCTGGAGAATATGGCGGGCCGGATAGGATTTCCCAGTTCACTACTTCACAACTACTTCACAACTTTTCATGGCGACTCTACCTTTTCATCCTCTTCTCGTGCAGAGCTCACTTCAAACGCATGAGTTGCAGACGATAACGATCCCCCAGTGACGGTTTCCGATAGTTTCAGCAACGCGTAATACACGACACCCCTTTTTTTGGTGGTTTTCTGCGGTTCTTGTTGTCCATAGAGAAATCACCACTTTAGAAGCGGCGAAAGCACTCCTTTGCACGTTGTAACCCGAGACGAAATTTTCAGCCTATTTTAAAGGCCTTTGATCCTATGTCAGCCTCACTTGAGTCTGTTTACTGCTAGTTGTCCTACTATGGGCTCCTAACATCTTCCTTTGCTGCTTACCTCCTGCATGGGTCCTTATACTCCTACCTAACTCAGCTGAAGTCGTTGCAGCTCATCTTTTGATTGCGTTTGGACCTATCGCGCATTTGGCTGTTTCGACGAAATGAGGGTAGAGATGGTCGCGTTCGAAGGAGCGTGTCTGATAGTTTTCAGTAACCGTCATGCGTTGGACTAGGTAGGACCGCGCGTTCGCCGTAGAGGCCTACTTTTCCAATGGCCTTTTCATTATCTCCACCCAGCGAACCTTTCGCATTCGCTTCAAACTTGCCCCTGCAGCTCCAGCAACTCTCCAATGTGGAAGAAATGGATCTTGGGCAAACAGTTACAATATTTTTGATAGGAATTGCCCTCACGTGTATACGCGGATCCCTATAGCAGGCACGCATGCATACGTATAGGTACTAGTATACGTGTGTTGGTGTATGCTTAGGCATGTACGTGTCCGGCTATATACCTGTGTCTACGCATGCGCGTATTCAGGCATATGTGTTTCTATATGCGTAATTGAGTGTATGCATGTGCGTGTATACGTGTGCCGATCGACGTCCTCCTTAGCGCCTGCAAGTGGAAAAAAGGGAAATTTGTTCCCGTTCTAGGCGTTAAGTAGGAGCTCATTTTATATTGAATACGAAGCTACTTTACTGCCTTTATCTCCTACGACGGTGAGGATCTGAAGGGGCAAAAAAGGTTAAAAATTTCGACTCGGGCATGGACCTATCGCCATATGTATTGCCAACTATGAATTCGAGAAAATAGTGTACCTAACGCCACCTATGGCCAGCGGGCGGTTTCACATGCAACCACGTAAAACACATATATGAGTTTATATAAGTCCATATATTAAGTCCATATTGAAATGTTCACCAATACAGTCATAACTCATAAATTATTGTAATATATTCCCTAGGATTGCATAGCTTTAGATTCGAATTGGACGGCGATGATGACGACAGATCCCCTTTCACTCTGATAGCACCAACCTACCACCCATTTTACCTCCGTTCGTCCGTTCCGCGCAGTCAGCGGCGTATATAGGAGCCTCCTGAAATTTCAACGATCAAACGGACAGAAGATGGAACGTTTCCTCACGGGGCAATGCGGTGGAAAATATTCGCGTGAATTACTACTCGAGTCTGGCCAAAGTTTTATATTTCTCCTACCGTATAGATTCTCTTTGCATATACCTATGTACATATGGGTGTGCATAACTTGGTGTGTATGTGTGAGTTTGTGTATCCTATGCACGGGATCGATTTGAAGGCTCCAGGTCTATGCATACATCGGCACATATAGCTTGATGTACGTGAATAGTAGTAGATTATGGTATCTCGTGAAATAATGGCTGTGGAAATTACGGCTCTGTTGAATTAACATTCGTTTCACGTTATTACGAGCCGCGTTCGCTAATTCGATTCACAAATGTCACGAAGTAATTATCGTAGCTCAGAGGTATTTTTTTACGAGTAATTCAATAACGTTTTATTATTGTAGCATATTCTTGTTGTTGTCATTAGTCTTTTACGTTTTTTATACTATTATGGTAGTGGAGCCTGAGTTTTTATCTGTTAATATTTCGTCTTGTTATATTCTTTTTGAAATTCAGTTATTAAGATCTCAATTAATTGCTGAGTTCCATCGTATGCCCTTGCGGGTTTTTGCGTATAACACTTCACAATTGAACTCCTTGTTTATCACTCCCTACCCGCACCTCGTTAATCTAACCTAACTTCCGTTGCATCCACAGCCGTCTTAAGCTACACTATACTGCATTTACCGAGGGTACGGGGAAACTGTGGAAAACCCGTACCGGTATAGACGGCTCTATGGTCACGCACAATGCTGCTTAAGGGGTTAGGCCACAATAACGGGTATAAAATCATGTGCGAATTTAACAATTTTTTTTAATGAAAAAGTGATTCACTCATAAAATTAATTACACATCTATTTAGTATGGATATCAAGCTGTTAGCATTTTTTTTTCGATGTACGACTACGGATATTTTCTTTTTTTATCTTTTTTTAGGCACTCCGCGGCGTGATACTTAGCACCCACAATTTTTTACCTAGAACAAAGAACAAAAATTCTCGTCAATCTACATTAGAATACCTAGAGAAGTACGTACAAAATTTAAAAAATATTGTTTTATTCAAAAGTTGTAGGTATTCGAACTTAAGAAATGAATTTTCAGTGAAAAATTTCGTTATAACTGCTCATAAAATGAAAAGTTTTCGATTAATCAGAAATTCCGTACGTACTTCTCTGCGAAATGCAATTAGGAACATAAATTTTTAATTTTAAGTAAATCGAGTGAAAATTGTTGAAGTCACGCCAATTGGAAAAAAGCTGCTTCGAGAAGTTTCGGGTAGTCGGCCATTTTGTAGATCAAAAAAAAATTCTAACAGTTTGATATTCATACTAAATAGATGTGCAATTAATTTTATGAGTAAATCATTTTTTCATACGAAAAAAATTGTTAAATTCGCACATGATTTTATACCCGTTACTGTGGCCTAAGGCCTTAACTCGAAGTACCTCCAGAGCCGAACCGCGACCGCCCATTCACCAGTGTCGGTGTTATTATATATTATTGTTATATATTAGTGGTAGAATATTTCATTTTTTATTCTTATACTGATGAATGTCTGTAGTGATTATTATCTTTCAATATATTAAACTGATGAATTGATTATTTTTTTTATTATTATACTGATCAATATTTATTGATATATTATTATTATTCTAGTTGTTGTTGTTAGTATGACATCAGTAGAGCTGAGACTAATTGTGCTCCAAAGTTGAAGGTGCGGTCGTTTTGACCCGAGGTAACCAGGGGGGTTTATATTCATAGTCGTAGTACTACTACTACTACTACTACTACTGATAGTATGGCTACTATTAATACTGCTACCACTTCTATCAATATCACTACGACTAATCATAGCAATACTTCTATTAATATGACTATTACTACTACTAATACTTTTAATGCTACCAACCACTAATACTACTAATACTACTACTAGTAATACGACGATTAATATTACTACTGCTATTGCTGTTACGACTATTAATATTGCTAATATTAATAGCACTATTATTATTACTACTATTACTATTATCGTCATGAGTGTCATCAGCATCATTATTGTTGTTATTATTATTTTCACTAGAGTCTTATTAAGAAATGACAAACCGAACAATTGTGTATTAAGACATGAAGATTCGACAGATGTCAACATTTAGTAAGGATTTCGATCTCTCGGCTTGCCATCGGGAACCGCAAGTTCCCGGATTTATCGTTAGGGGAACACTGATTTAAAATCTTCCGATGGAGGTAACCCGGATATCGTGCCGCAACACAGAAAGAAGGAAAGAGGAAAAGAAGGCAGAGAGAGAAAGAAAAAAGCATTCCTCGCCCGGACATGGTCAGAGGGCCAAAAAGTCGACTGGGGACGTGATTCGTTGCTGCTGCCTTTCTCCTGAGTCCGCGAACTGCTGCAACTCTCGCTCGATCCTGAGACTTTTCTCACTGTCTGACACACGACCCCACGCGTTCGCGAACATCTTCATCGTCTCCATCTCCCTCTCCCTCCCTCCCTCTCTCTCTCTCTCTCTCTCTCTCTCTCTCTCTCTCTCTCTCTCTCTCTCTCTCTCTCTCTCTCTCTCTCTATCGCTCTCTCTTTTCTCTCGTTGAGCTTTCTAGCTTTTTATTTTTCTAAGGTTTTTTTAACCTCTCTTTTGTGCCTTTTCCTTGCGTATTTTCACCCCCGTAAAAGAGTACACAAACTGCGAGCGAGGCTATTTAGAAAAAGGATGGAAAAAATGCTGGAGCTCGCGAATTGTACAACGGAACGGTATACATCCGGTCCATGACGTTTCGACGGTCGACGAGAAAACGAACGGAAGTTACCGGAAGTTATATATATATATATATATATATATATATATATATATATATATATATATATATATATATATATATATATATATATATATATATATATATATATAAATTTACAATGCGTAAAATACCCGCGAACCTCTTTTTCCCATTGTCGACTACAAAATAAAAACTTTTCTTTTTTTTTTAACTAAAAATAAAATACAAGTTCGAAAGATACGAGCAAAGAGAGCCAGAGAGCGAGTTCGCATCGTTTCATTAATGCGGGATATTCTCCACCGCAAATGACAAGTTTTTATTTCCTTTTTCTTCTTTTTTGAGTTATATATTTAACGACAGATCCCGCAATTACATAAATTGTTGCCAATTTGACGTCTCGTTCCGTGGGATTTCGTTAGGTGGTGTTATTCTATTCTTTTTGTCGTCGCAGCCGTATTTCCCGGTTCGTTCACTGCAGGGTCTATTTTCGTAAAATGGACCAATTTAGACGGAGTCTCCGGTTCTCGTTGCGGACTGCGATAATTAACGTGTATGAACAACGTGGCTTTATGTGTACATGTGACAATTATTATCATTATATACATATACACATATAAAAGTACATATTGTATATTATATAATAGACGTATACAATTATGATATATGTTACATGGACCTTTGTATTTTATTATAGCATATTCGTATATACAGGGTGATAATTATAAGGTTGACATTTGTTTATCAAGGGTCTGGCGCGAAGCTTTTGCGACCGAAAAAATACCATTTTCAATAGTATTTCTATTCCAGTTCGAAAAAAATATAGCGTTTTTTTCGTGACAAGTAGTATTTTCCAGAAAAATAGAGAATTCGGAGAAAAAAATAAAAATTCAATTTTGAGTTCAGCGGAATGAAAATAATTGCGTTGCATATAGAAAACACTCCTATAAAAACTTCGTTTTAAATGAAGTTCAATTGCATTAATCCACTTTGAAAGGAATCTTTGATACTTTTTTTTGGGTGACAGGATGCACACGAAAAGTTTTTGACGATTGTTTCGTATTCGGAATTTAATTATATTCATTCTGCTGTACTCAAAATAGAATTGTGATTTTTTTTCCAGTATGCTCAATTTTTTCGCGCAAATACTACTCATCACAAGAATACTCTATATTTTTTTCGAAGAGAACTTGAAAAACGATTAAAAATCGCATTGATTCACATGTACACATAACGACACCCATAATTTAGGCCAATTTTCGCTAGGCAAGAGTACGATATCCGGGGCGCCAAGATTTGACGGTGAATTTAGAGTTAACGTGTCAAAATCAACTAAATATGACGAGTGGTAAAAATTGATATTTCGCTTATTTTGCGTTCAAATTAGAATTTTTCGATAGTTATCGAAAACTACAATTTTTTCGAATTTAAAAATTTCAAAGAACGTCAGGCAAAATAACTTGGAAATGTATAGTGTTCAACAGTGTCCCAGAAGACAAAAACGTATATTGAATAGCAGTACCATGTTTTCCTCGCTTATAAGTGCGACTAGACAGAGAGTAAAGTGGTACTTTTGTTCGCTAGGAGTCCGAAGAGGGATTAAAAGTATACGGTTCATCCTTTTCGGACTTGTAAGGCTCTTAGTTTATGTAAAATATATCGTTTAGTTATTTGGTGTAGTAATTATATGGAACAATTCTCATTGTTATATTGGGTGTACAACTTAGTTCGGTCCGTTTTCAAAAGATGGCTCTAGGTGCTATAAATGGTTGACGGCAACAGCTGATTTTTGCTGTATCGTGAAGTACCAACATCTCTTAACCAAATATCGTTTACAGACCTTTGAGTTTTGCGCATCAAGTCTAATTTTTACTGCGGTGAAAATGTCGAATTTCGTCCCAAATAAGCACCATTTGCGGGAAGTGTTGATTTTCTGTTTCAATTGGAAGAAAAGTGCAGCTGAAGCCCACCGAATGCTTGTGGGACCATCACGGGAGACTTCTACAGGCAACAATTGATCCGTTTTAAGCGAGCTATAGCCGAAAAACGTCCAGAATATGCGACCAGACACGAGTCCATAATATTTCAACATGACAACACTCGGCCTCACGTTGCTATAGTGGTTCAAAACTATTTTGAAAATAGCGAATGGGAAATTCTGGCTCACCCGCCATATAGTCCAGACCTTGCCCCTTCCGACTACCATTTGTTTCGATCGATGCAGAACGCTTTGACTGGAATACGCTTCGCGTCACAACAGGGTATCAAAAATTGGCTCGATTCATTCTTGGCTTCAAAAGATGAACGCTTCTTCCGCGACGGAATTCATAAATTACCAGAAAGATGGGGAAAAGTAGTGGCTAGCGATGGACAATATTTTGATTAATGTATTAATTCATTTTATCATTCAAATAAGTGCGTATTTTAAGCAAAAAAACGGACCGAATTAAGTTGTACACCCAATAAATAATCAGAAAATATGAATGAATAAAGCATTATAATCTCGAAATTTATGTTGAAAATCATATAAATACTACGTATATTGGTATTGATATGATACCACTAAACAAACCCGAACAAGCCCAAACAAAGAAATACTTTTTGAAGCTCGCCCGGTCAATTTCCATTATTTACGATAAAATAAAGATATTGTATCCACGAGCCAACAACAATCGTTGAATTTTGGCGTACTTCCAATTACCGCTAAAAGCGCTCATAATTCCTTAAGGGGCTAGGGCGTTCGAGAATTTCCGAAAATTCGATTTTCTTTATTGGTCCCCTAGGACCTCAAAAATGATGTCCCAAAAGTTTATGGCCGGGAAAAATCTCTAAGTACTCGGTTTTCCAATTTTTATACAAGGCCGCCTGGTCCGCAGCGAGCGGACTCAAAACTTCAAACGCGTTCATCTCAAAACTTCAAACGCGTTCATCTCAAAACTGCATTTTTTAAGCCGGCCGGAAACATAACTCAGACAATTTTCAACCGATTCACTTGAAATGTTGAATATATCTTGAAAAATACATTGTCTATGGAATAACGTAGAATTTTTTTTTTATATTGCATAGTTAATTTGTTATTAACAATTATCTGACGATTTTCAGGCAAATTTTTCACTTTCCACCTCAGAAGTGCGCCATTTGGCCAAACACCAATATATCGAAAAAAATCCTACGTACTCCTATACCAGTTATTATATATAATCGAAAAAAAATCATTGGCTCATTATAATTAAAAAATTACAGGAGCTGTTTGTCCGGCCGTGGACCCTGGAAAAACGGAGCCGTCATCGCAAAAACGCGGCACAGCCGCCATTTTGAAATTAATCGCTTCAAAAAAATTATTGTATACAGTCACCGATATGTATGATAAACACCCTTTTTTATAATCTCGATTTATTTTGTAGTTTTTTTGAAAAAAAAAAATCGCCAAAAAGCCTATTTTTCGGCCTCTAGAGTGGCCTAAGGCCTTAAGGAAGCCAAAACGGCAAATTTTGTATTCTTGAAATTCTCATTATTTTTGTTCAAATATCAAGAATCAACGGTCAAAACTTGGCGCATCGAATATCGTACTATCCCCTTCCGCTAAAATGTGGTAAATCAATAAACATCAGAATTTAAAAAAAATGTCCATTGAATTTTTTGCTACCGTCAAAAAAAGGAACGAAAAGACGTTGGTCCTGCGATCGATTGGACAGATCGACTAGTAACATTTTCTACACGCTACAGCGGCCCTACTCTTATTTTGCACGAGGCCGCGTACTCGAGAAAACTTTGCATCCAATTTCAAGCACTTCTTTACGTCCTGATACACGGCAAAGCGTTCACTACAGTAGGTGCTCTTGCAACAGGTGTATACGAAATTGTCACCACCACGACCACCTCCCCACCCTCTAATTTCCCCCCGCCCGCCATCGCACCTCGCCGACGTTCGTGACACGCTGTCGCGTTTAACCCTGCACACCCCGACAAATACACGTCACGACGTAATAGTCGTATAACCGAGAATCGCGCGCGAAAGTGTTCGGCGCGAGGCCTGCCGACTGTCGAGCAGTAGCGAAGTTTCGTGGCTACATGTATATGTATAAGTGTGCAGGAGACAGTCGCGGAAGAACGGTAGGGCGTGTAATTTGAAAGGGAGGCGACAGATTGGAGAGAGAGAGAGAGAGAGAGAGAGAGAGAGAGAGAGAGAGAGAGAGAGAGAGAGAGAGAGAGAGATATTTCGCGCTCTGTGACGGAAGTCCCTTAAGAACTTCTTGCCAATATATACATATATGCATATATATATATATATATATATATATATATATATATATATATATATATATATATATATATATATATATATATATATATATATATGCATACATATATATGGGACATTCCATGCCATTTCACCTAGCCCGTGACCCCGACCATTTTTGGTTTTCCTGTTTTTTTTTTTGGTGAAATTATACCCCATCAAAGAAATATCCACACCAATTTTTAGATTTTTATCTCTTCTCTTTTAGGAGTTATCCAAATTATCCCAAATTATTTGAGAGTTTTCCAAAAAATGTCGGCTTCGGAAGTTTTGGAAACGTTTAAACGCTGATAACTTCTGAACGAATTGAGATATCGACAAATGTCACTAAATTTTTTTTCCCCCT
Source organism: Ophion ellenae (assembly GCA_963210295.1). Taxonomy (NCBI): domain Eukaryota; kingdom Metazoa; phylum Arthropoda; class Insecta; order Hymenoptera; family Ichneumonidae; genus Ophion; species Ophion ellenae. Next base: position 46,626,763 of record OY723388.1, on the reverse strand, counting down.
TTTTAAGCATACTTTCGTTAAAAAATATGAAAAAATTATCAATTATCAATGTCAACGTTTTTTTGCTTCTAAAGTGAAAACTACTTTTAAAAGGATGATTGCGTTTTTCTATTTTTTTCAAAAAATCCTCTAAAATAGAGTGACCCATTCTATGATTATTAAGACTAGCCTTATCGTGGGCCCATTTTTCCTTCTATTTTTTTCGAATACATCATATTTTTTGAGAAGATTTTATATTATTTTAATCTCCAATAATGCTATAAATGATTTTGTAATTTCCAATTCGCCTTCGAGAGGCCTGAAACGGTATATTTTTTATTTCTACTGAATTTAACGAAATTTTTTTTTTATCCAAAATCATTTATTTTCGTTGAATTCAGATTTTTTATTCAAAATCATTTATTTTCGTTAAATTCCGATTTTTTTATTCAAAATCTTTTTTTTTGTTGTTAAATTCCGCACAAATTTCCGTCGGAATTTCAACTGAAATTTCAGTTTACTAAAAGTCGTACGGTTTCCGAGATAAAAATCATTTGGTTTTGGTTGTTCGCATGCTATTTCTACAAATGCTAACTTATTATATATATAACTATAACTTATATATAACTTATATATTTGCTTTATCTAGAAAAGTCTTCTTTTCAACCTTAAATGTTGAGAAACTTTATGAAAACAGATCTTATGCAGAATTTGCATACAAACCAATTCGAACATCTGACTTTGATAGCCTGCGGTGTAAAAAAATGTTCTACGCATATCGTGCCAAGTACTTAAGTGGCTTAGATTCAAATCATTTGTCGAAATGGCATGCAAAAAACCAAAAGCAGATAATTTTTTCTAGAAATAACATAAAGCACTAAATCTCGAAAACCATGGGACTTTTATTAAACTGAAATTCCAGTATTGAGCAGGGCATGATCTGACCTATAGACAGTTGCAGGACTATGCATTTATAATAGGACACCCTGATATATATATATATATATATATATATATATATATATATATATATATATATAGAGAGAGAGAGAGAGGGAGAGAGAGAGAGAGAGAGAGAGAGAGAGAGAGAGGGATGTAACATCGACAATCTCAATTTGAAGTTATTCTCATATCGGGGTGCGCGCAAGTTTGAATAATTTTACTCCATCCACTCGCGTCAGATATCTACTTCGAAAGTCCTAAAATCAGCATTGAAAATTATCATTCGACTGTATAATAACCTCGTCCAAGGAATTAAGCACGCCCCGCACTCGGCCCCTTTTGACTCATGCAAATCCTCTCCCTTTTATCTATCTGTAGCGGATAAATCGATAATCGCGGAATTGTTCAAATAGAGAATAAGAACGTGCACACCAACACGCGTACATATACAGGATGAGGCGACAATTATTAGCAGTTTTCTTATAATAACTTTCTAGCCGATCTTAACATTTCTAGCCGATCAAACTTAGAATAAAACTTGTCCTACAAAAGTTGCATAGTTCGAAGGGGTCATCGAGTAGTGGGTAGGAGATTAATCCGGCCTCCTTGGTGTAGACACTTGAGTAAAACGTGTGTGCACCAGAGAATCAGAAGAGCTCGGGACCGTCTATACCGGTACGGATTTTCCACAGCTTCGCCGTACCCGTACATAAAATTTATATTAAAAAATTATACAAAATGGTGACGCTGAAGCGATTCTCGCGAGGCATGTTGAATTTGAGATGCTCTGCGACAGGCGGTATAACTGACGCAAATCTAAATTCGGACATTTCTTGGAAATTCTATTAATTCACATGAGTATAGCTAGAGAGATACACGTGGGGGATATGAAAAATATGAATTTTTGTATAATCGGCAAGCACTTAAGGCGAGATATACATTTAGACAGGAAAAAAATAAGCAATATTGAGCGATTTTTTAAACTAAGAAATAATTATTCTACAATTATCAAACTTTTGGTATACTTTAATAGTACATTTAAGTATACGAAACAATTTTTTCAATTAATTCATCATTAAAATGACGGAGCTGTGGCAGAGTGGTACAGCAAGGTCGCCGCGGGAGTTGCGAAGCGGCGTGCAGTCTGGCTTCCCGTAGACTTTGATTTGCAAAAAAGTTCAAACATTTTTTCTGTTAGAACATGTATAGTTTCTATGTGACGGTAATTAAAATGACGAAAATGCAAATTTGAGAAAATGGCACGCATTTACAAAAAAGAATCAACATTTCACGCAACATTTCTGTAAAATGTGGATTAAAAAAGTCGTTTTTTCCTATTTTTCAAAAACAATTTTCGTCAAGTAGAAGGTAGCAATATTATCAATATTTCTACCAAGTTTCAACTCAATTGGCTTAATAGTTTTTGAGTAATCCTGCACGCCAATTTCGATAATGCAGTTTTGAAGTTTTTCGAATTTTGCTTTGAAACTTTGGGAAAATATTCGACATATATAGTTTTATCCTTTGAAGAAAAAAAAAAGGAATCGATTTTTCAATCCTTGTAAATGTATATCCCGCATTAAACCAAAAACTCAAAACGACAGGAAAAAGGACAATAAGTTGTTAATAAATAATATTATAATTAACTCATGGAAAATCCCGTACGTATTTCTCTTCGGAATGTCATTGTAAAGATGTACTCAAAATTTGAAGTGAACAGAATGAAAATTGTTAGCTGCGCTGCGTGCCGTTTTGAAAAATTGTCTTCCGAGAAAATCGGTCGACATCTCGCACACGGGCCAGTCACTGCCACCCTAGACCTACTCGGGCCTGCGGGCCTTTTTTACAGGCACCAAACTTCCCCCCCCCCCCCCCCCCCCCCCCCATTCTCGATGGTTCAAAGCATTTCTTTAGCCAAAAAAAAATTTTTTTTTTTAATTCTACAGTGGTTTTAAATTCTACCCCTTAAAGATTAATAATAAAAAGTACCATGTAACAGCCAAAAGTAGTAAAACATATCCCATGTCTCAAAAATGGTTAAGATATCTTTCGTTTAAAAAAAAATCATGAAAATCAGCAATTTTTTCCTCGCCTAAAGATATATCCCCCCTCAAGACGGCGGTAGACGCAACGGAAGTTACGTTAGATTAGCGAAATGCGTGTATGAAGTGATGGAAAAGGCATCAATTGGGAAGGGCAATACGGAAAAACCCACAAGGGTATACGTTACAACTCAGGAAACATATCTCTATGTATTCAGATCATATTACGCAATATTGCGATTTTGGTGCAGATCACGGAACATTCCTCTTTGTATATTCGCAAATATGTATGCGTGAGTGTGCGAAATGGAATGCTCCGTGCATTCGAGAGTCTCGTTCGAGGTATCATCAACTGTCATATATATATATATATATGTGTGTGTGTGTGTGTGTGTGTGTGTGTGTGTGTGTGTGTGTGTGTGTGTGTGTGTGTGTGTGTGTGTGTGTGTGTGTGTGTGTGTGTGTGTGTGTGTGTGTGTGTGTATGTGTGTATGTATATATATATATATATATATATATATATATATATATATATATATATATATATATATATATATATTCAGATTTCATATATATATATATGAAATCTGTATGGGAAATTATTTTCAGACGAATTCCTCTCGGGAAATAGCAGCACCGAGATATCGCGTTCTTTCGGTAAATTAAGTCCCTGCGTCTCGTACACATAATCGCGGGAGTTCCCGAGCAGTGTCAACACCGTATATACACACCCCTGTATATCAGCAACCTTTCCTTCCGGATTGCTTACTCTTCCGACTGAGTTTTCATACCATGGTTATATATATATAACCATATATATTAGCTTTCAACGGGTTTGTTTGGGTTTAACTTCCATTTTTCTGCAACATTATGAATTATAACATTTCCGGTTGTGACGAATAATAAAGTCCAAACGAAAATTCCTATTCGATCGTTTCCATTTATTTTCACACTTTTGTCTTTCCGATTCATGCATGTGCTTATAATTCCGTAAATATAAGATATATATTTATATAGAATATAAATTTTGGATAGAGACATCAAATACAAGATCAGAAAGAGAAAAGTACGAAAAAGAAAATAGAATACGAATTTCCGACGGTGTGAGTTGTTCGTCACAACCGGAAATAGAAGAAGAAAGATAGCGCGTAGTCCGTCATACTGGAAGAAAGCAACGGTCATGAAGATTTCGTTCTTTTTGGATATGTTATTTGTCATCGAAATCTAAGAGACACGGATTTTTTTAATCGGCGGAAAAACAATTTTAAGGGGTGTAATTCAACCTCAAAGTTGGACACCCTCAAAGTGACTTTTGCAGTTTCGTAGGTATATCTCTAATTAATGTAAGATATTCGAATGAAACCAATTCGAGAGTAATGCTTAAGGCCTTAGGCCACAGTATCGGGTATGAAACCATGTGCGAATTTAACAATTTTTTTCGAGTGAAAAAGTGATGATATTTAGTATGAATATCAAGCTGTTAGAAAATATATATATTTTTTTCTCGATGTACAAAATGGCCGACTACTCGAAACTTCTCGAAACAGCTTTTTTTCCAATTGCCGTGACAAATAACTTCAACAATTTTCACTCGATTTACTTCAAATTTAAAAGTTTTGTTCCTCATTGCATTTCGCAGAGAAGTACGTACGGAATTTCTGATTAATCTAAAACTTTTCATTTTATTAGCGGTTTATGAGCAGTTATAACGAAATTTTTCAGATCAAATACCTACAACTTTGGAATAAAAAAATATTTTTCAAATTCCGTAGCTACTTCTCTCGGTATTCTAATGTAGATCGACGAGATTTTTTGTTTTTTGTTCTAGGTAAAAAATTGTGGATGCTAATGTCGCGCCGCGGAGCGCCTAAAAAAAGATAACAAAAGAAAATATTAGTAGTCGGCCATTTTGTACATCGAAAAAAATATATATATATTTCCTAACAGCTTGATTTTCATACTAAATAGATGTGTAATTAATCTTATGAATGAATCACTTTTTCATACGAAAAAAAATCATCAAATTCGCACATGATTTTATACCCGTTTCGTGGCCTAAGGCCTTAAGGCGAATAAGAAAAAATGCGCTAAATATCTTAATTAGAAACATGCAAAAGTGCAAAAGTCACTCTGAGGGTGTCTAACTATGAGGGCGCATGTCACCCCTTGAAACTATTTTTTCGGCCATAAAAAAAATACGTTTCTCTTAGATTTTTATGAAACAAAAAAAATATCCAAAACGAAGGAAATTGGAAAACCGGGAACGGTTTCCTTGTGAGCCAAAAAAAAACGATAAATTGTATGTGTACGTACCCAGAAACGAAGACAAAATTATTTCGTCGCGCGGCTACGCGCGATTATCAACGTAAATCTCGTCCGTCACTTCGGAGGTGATGACTCGTACGACGCTGGGACGAGGGAGATGCCGTTAGCGTCTTTTTTCGCGAGAACACACTGCTCATCCTTCCCATGGCCGATGTGGCGTTATTTGGCCTCGCGCAGCACAAACGTAAACACCACTTCACAACGGGACGCACAATTTCCTCTCCGTCGTTTCGCTTCTTTTCTTACGCGGGAAGTCACTGCGAGTCGCGCGACCTCTGTGTGCCCAAACTCTCCCCGACCATCCCTTTCGGTACGCCGGTTTAGCGGAACGACGCGATTTTACACTGCGATCTCCTTATTTTTCACTTTTTTCGTCAGACGTTTTTTCGACACGGGAACGAAATGGAGATTAAAGTTTTACTTGTCATGATTTTTTAAATCATGTGCTTCTTCTTCTTTAATTGTACGAAATTTCTCGTCGGATTCCGCACTTTTCGTAGATATTATACGTTTATTTTTGCATACCTGTGTGCATGTAGGTAATTTTAATTAAATGACCGTCGTTAAAGGTAAAGGTAATTTTAAGCATTCAACTCCGGGGCCGTTTAAAACACACACACACACACACATGGACATTAGGGTGGCACAAATTTGAGCTCTATTTTTTTTCTTTTTCTCACCATTGAATAATCTACTTTGAGAGGTTATATACAGTTAAAATTTTCGGATAATCGATTTTTTTTTTATTTTCTTTTTTTAATGTACATATATTTAAGTACACACAATGAAAATTTCTTGTCTATCCGGCGAATATTCTCGAAGTTACGCGCACATTTGTAATTACGAGTTTACTATATGTACAGTGCTTTTGACACTTCAAACGCGTTTTTCTCAAAACTGTGTTTTTAAAGTCGGTGAGAAAAATTTCTCGGAAACGGCTGAACCGATCAGTCTCAAATTCTAACACAATCTTTTCAAGTATATTTTTTTAGTAATTAATAGAAGGTTTTTTCTCACCTAGGAATATTTTCCATTTTATAAACAATTTACGGCCTAAATTCTAGTCAAAAATCGATTTTTTTTTAGACGGCGCCATTTTGTCGAAACTTATTATTTTGCTTATTCCTTCGAACAATTACAAGATAATCCATTATATTAACGAAATATTTTTGCTTTTTTCATTTTAGATTATCCAGTCCAGAGATATCGTGCGCACCGCAAGACGCCTTTTTTTGGTGCTCCCGGAGATCAGCTATAGCAGCTTTCAAAATAATTATTTTTACAAATAATAAATGTTTAAATACAGTTAAAAGTTACCATATGTGTACACATTTTTACGTTAATAGATTTAAAGGTCTTCTCAAGAAAAATTCTTGAAAAATCGATCTTTTTGGGCATCCTGACTGTATATAAGCCCTTAAAGAAGAAAAAAATTCACGATAGCTGCGAGCAGTCAAAAAATATTTCGAGGTCGCTCAAGCCTCCCAAAAATTCAAGTTCGCATTAAAAAATCGATTTTTTTCGTTTACTTCTCACCCATAAATGTTACGCTTTATCATTTTTAAATTAAGCTCGCGAAAGCTCTAGCTGGCCAATGAATATTTAGTGGCCGCTCAAAAGCTTCGAAATTTCCAATTGTCGCGGTTTTTTTCGCCGCTCACTCATAAATTTAACACTATCAAATTTTCAAAACAATCCTTTTTTCTTCATAGAAGGATTTTTTTAATTTGCTTCACCCAATAAAACGGGGGCCATAATTCTGTTTACGGACAAGAGCTTGGAAGAATTATTTTATGAGAACAAAGATTATAACTCTTGGGTTAGTAGTGTGAGGTGAATTTGAAAAATCTGTTTCTAAAGAAAAACGATCAATTATTTTGAAAATTTTACAAAGCGTCAAATTTATGAGTGAGGAAGGTAAAAAAAATGGCGAAACGTGGAAAATTCAAAGCTCTTGAGCGACGACTAAGTATTCATTGGACGACTAGAGGTTTCGCGAAATGAATTGAAAAATTATAAAGCGTAAAATTCATGGGTGAGAAGTGAACGAAAAATCGATTGTTTAATGAAAATTTGAATGTTTTGGTAGGCTTGAGCGACCTGTAAATATTTTTCGACCGCTCGCAATTTTTGTGACAATTTTTTCTTTAAAGAAGATAATGGGATGGTGAGAAAAAGAAAAAAAAATATAACTCAAATTTGTACCACGCTAATGTAAATACAGGGTAAGTCACGAGAAACAGAACACCTGAATATCTCTGTTGGATTTGAAAATACGAAGTATGTACATATGGGTACTTGAATGGTTCGGCAAGACGCATATGGCTACCATGAACATATTCTTTATTTCTTTTTTTTTCGGTGCCTTCAAGGTCATCAAAGTTTTTGTTTCTATGGAATGGCACATTTTTTCCCCTTGCACATTGCAGCCGGCATCCAAACAAATTCAACCATGTAACATAGTGTGACCTTCAAATGCCCTTCAACCTAGAAATATCGAATAAAAAATAATTCAACGAGTACCGTTTTATAGTACCATCGTACGGGGTCATTCCTCTTTTACGTGCTCCGCTTTATTCCCATTCCATTTTTTTTCCCCACCTTGCATGATTCAACGAGTATTTGCTTTATTTCTGTTACGTTAAATGTCCAAAACGACTATTATTCATTAACTCTCAATCCGTGAAGGTATTTGAGGCACCTTAATCCCGTGAATCTGGGTCGTTTTCGTTTTTGCACTACCGAACCGACAATTCTCAATGAAAAAAATCTGAAAAAATGCATGGTCAATCTTCAGGCCGTACTTCTGAAGGGAAAAGAGGGCTTTTTTTCTTTCTTATTTTTAATATTTTTTGTTCATAAAATATTAAGCAGCCTGCCAAGAAAATGATTTTGGGCAGGACGAAAACGATCCAAGTTCACGGATTGAGGGTTGAATATTTCTGAATTGAAGGTCATTTGAAGGTCATATTATGCAATATGGTTGAATTCATTTGGATGCCGGTTCCAATGTGCAAGGGGAAAAAATATTCCAGTCCGTTAAAAAAAAAATACGAAGTGCATACTTCGTATTTTGAAATCCAACCTAGATATCTAGGTGTTCTATTTCTCGTGACTGATCCTGTATACAGGGTGGATCGATAACTATTAGCACCTTGGATATCTTCGAAACTATTGGGTTCACAGAATTATTTGCTGAAATGAAATTGCACAGTATGAAAGGGGCCATCCGATAGCGATAATAGTTTTTTCGCATGTGGACGTACTTCGGACATTTGAAGGTCAACTTCATTTTTTGAAGTGGATCGGTATGTTTTTTTTCTGTATCATGAAAGAGGAGCTTAAAACGAGTTCAACGACCTATAACATAAGGTCATTGAAGGTCATAGAAAGTACAGAAAGGCGATAATACTTTCTATGGGGACCATTGAAAGATAAAGTGTACAAAGAAGTACCAATTACACTTGACGACATGCAACAAAGAATTATTGCAGCCTGCTGATCAATAAGTTTCGACGCTGTAAAACTTGCAAGTCAATCAATCGAAAAAAGAATCTCAATGCGAATAAGATTGCAAACGTGCTTTGAAAGGGGTGGCCATCACTTTGAGCACCTTTTATAGGATCGAGTTTTTGCACACCCTCTTTTCAAATCGACTCTAGGCTAAAGACGTAAAAATTTCTTTTTGATCGATTTTTTATAGTAAATCTTGATCGATAATCTTGAAATTTGGCGTGTTGGCGTGACTTATCTTCAACTGCTTGATAAAACTCTGACAACAATATAGTGGTCCCATTAAAAAAAAAATGGAGGTGACCTTAAAAACTTCGAAGCGCCTCTACCAGGATGAACCTTGTATCCACCACTTGATTAGCCACTTCGAACTGTTCAACTTTTGTAAGAAAAGTTTTCTTCTCAGTCTCATAGGTTAGAAAATATTTCTACTGCTAATAGTTGTTGCCTCTCCCGGTATATAGTGCAGATGGACAGTTTGAGTCCAATATTTTTTGGCATTGAAATTGCAAATGATTGTTTTCTCAATAAACGTAATGAGACATTGGTTAAAGTTTCATCAGAAAAGCTCGAAACTCTCGAAGAGTCTCGTGAAATTGTAATTTTCTTTTCCACCCCCATAAAATCACTTTTTACTCGTCGCGTTTTTGGGGGAGTAAAGTTCTTGAAAACATAGACACAAATTCTCCTAGCATAATAATAAAAATTATATTTTGTTGTTGGTTTTATTATTATTTTCTTTGTTATAAAGATATTATTATTATTGTTGTTATAAACGCTTTATACAAGTCTCGGCAGTTAGCTGGCAACTATGAGAATTCTACGGATATACGTCAAGTGGAATTATTATTATTATTATTATTATTATTGTCACATAAAAAATACAATATTTTATACTATATTTTATATAATAATGATAATAAATATGAACTTTGTAATTTTTTAAATTTGTTGTTATTGTTGTTGTTATTATTATTATATAAAATACAACATCATAATATTATATTTCATGCTATATTTTACATAATAGTAATAATAATAAATATAAATAGTTGTTATGTTGACTTTTTAAATTTTTTGTTGTTATTATTATTGTTGTCATTATTATGATTATTGAGAATATAGTATAAAATATAATGTTATACAATTGTATTTCTCATAATAATAATAAAATATAAAAATTTGTTGCTTTCACGTGTTTAATTAGTTGCCGTTATTATTGTTATTATTATGATATAAAATACAATATAATAATATTATAATTTATGATATATTTTTAATAATCATAACAATAATGAAGTGGATTCCAAATATAATATCATTATAAAGAAAATACACACGTGAATTTGACGCACGAAAAATTCGACGAGCACCCTTCGTGCTACTTCGCCAATAACGAAACAACTGCAACGACGCACACGTACTTAATTTCTTTCTTCGTTACGATATTTTTTTTTCGTTTACCAGTGGGACGCTTGTAATTACTTTGAAGTGCCATCCCCCCTCGCGTTCCAGCAAATACAAACACGAAAGAACCCTTTATTATTCCAGCCTAGAGGACAAGTGTTTTTTTATTATCATGATTTCGAGTCGAGGAGCATTTTTATGTCACGAACGCAGCAGCGGGGAATGTTCTGTGTGTTGTGTTTTCGTTTTTTTTTCCCTTTGGTTTGTCTATCGCGAGACCGGCACGAAAAGAACGAGAAAAACAAATATGGCGAGATTGGGGAGGAAAAACACAGTGAAGCTGGAAGCGGCGTCGCGGCGAGACTGGAATCTCGCGAAGCCCGCGTTCACCTCTTATACGCTGACACACGATGGGAACGGACTTGCGCCCTTATCCGCATCCCCACCCGAGCGGCATGTCCGAATGTCTCTCGCGGCGTTGGATGTCACGGAGTAGCGAAAGGGTTCACGAAACTTCCGGTTCGTCGGGTTTAAGAAGTTAGCGAACAATTGGTTTCGAAAAAGTTTACAGTCGAACGTAATTTCTTCACTAGAGATATTCGCTTTGATCGTTTTGCGAAGTATTTTTGAAAACTTTTTTTTTGTGGTCTATTTCTTTTGTATTGGTTGAGGGGGCGATGCGTAGTCGTTGCAGTGTGTCATTGTTGACATATATAATTGTAATTATAGGAATATTTGCCATTTTTAGGGTTCCGTATCCAAAGGGTAAAACGGAACCCTATTAATGTCACTCTGCTGTCTGTCTGTCCGTATGTCACGAGTCTCTAGCTCGTAAACGGAATAAGTTACAGATCTGGAATTTGGATATTTTGCGTAGAGTGTTGACGCAAAACGGGATATTGAATTAGAAATGCAATTAAATTATTTTTCATAAGTCCCATACATGAAAAAGGAGCAGAACTTTTTTTTCTTCCCCTGTCATATGGGGTGTCATTTTTTAAAGCTCATTGAGTAGAGTACCAATATATTTTTTTCTTTTTCATCTTCAAAAATAAAGAAATGGGGTGCCGTAAAAGTTGTCAGTTTTGGACTATTTTTGTTACGGGGTCTATCTTAAAAACTAAACTAGTTAAGAATTTCTGTATATTATGTACCATATACTGTATTAAAACAACAAATACTGAAAACCCCGATTCATAATGTAGTATATATAATAATTTAATGTATAGATAATACAATAAATTTATAATGAAAATATATACAATTATTGTCATTAAAATATTTACAATACCAAATGACTTGTTTTTTGAGTCGGTGCCAGCCAAGAACGAGAGATTGACGTCACGGAAGAAACGAGATTGCAAATTAAAAAAAGACCGTTGATCGTATATTTTATTTATTTTTCTTCGCCTCCTCTTTCCCTGCCAAAAATGTGATAATATCGGCAATTGTTTGGTACTGACGCCAAAAATAAGTAATTTGATGTTGTAAATATTTAAATACCAATAATTTTGTATTTTATCATTATAAGCTTACAGCAGGAGTATACGAATTTTTTTTTAACTATCATTACCCCATATGGTTTCAGTTTAGTACTACCTAAGAACTAAGACAGAAAAAGGCATTACCTAATCAAATATCTAGTTATTTAATTATGAACTCTTAATTGAAACGTTGAGAAAAAAAACGTTTTTTTCTCTATGGATAGTGCGAAAAGCTCAATTGAAATTCTTTTTTGAGAATTATTTTGGGAAATACGAAAAACGAGTTTTGTTGAGGGGGAGATTCCTTCGTGGCGTATAGAAGGGCTTTTGACCGAAAATGAACTTCGGGAGGACACTAAGGGACTACCGTAAAATAGGGTTACTTTGAACAGGTTTTGGAAGTTTTTTGTAGGTAACTTTTTTTAACATCCTAAATTCTAACTTTTTCGCTCCAATAGAACGATGTGTCCTTTGGCTATCAAATGTATAAGAAAGTCAAGCCCCACCACCACCCCACAATTTTATATATTTTCTTTTAAAGCGTCAAAGTAATCTCGAACGTGGGGTTTCTTTGACACGGCATTGAAATGCAACTTATGTCAAAGATTTAAGGCCTTATATACGCGATTTCGCCGATTTTCGAAGGTACTTTTCTAGACGCGGTTAAAAAAAATAACGCATATATTGACAGCATTTTTTTTATAGATCATTTACGCACATGGTTAAGTATATGTAAAAAAAAATCAGAAATATTAACAAATGTCGGAGACATAACATAATAAAGCAATGTATTTTTTTGCGCGCGCGTTGATGGTGAAAGTTCGATGTGGGCATCGATCGGGAAAGCATCGATGTGGGTGTCTGAAAAAAAGTGAACATATTTATAATCGCATAGTGAATGTATCTTCAGTGTGAACCAACAATATTATTTTTTTAAAGTATTATAATAAAAATTCGAAACTTAAAATATTTTTACTAAATTATCTGTCGGTATTTTATTTTTTATATTTTTTTGTGTCATTGAAATTTTTGTTTCTATGGTTCGCACGATAGGTGATGATACTAAGAAAATGTAAAATTTTCGAAGCGAACTGAACCTTCGTTCAAGAGTTAGAACTTTCACAAGGTTCAAAAAAGTGAATTGTGGACAAACGGCTTTGAAGTTGGCGGTCGGGCGCGCCGCACGGTATCTATTATAAATGCAATCTTACCTCATTTAATAGCTTTACAGAATTTTTAAATTCGGTAAAGCTTAAAATATTCCTAACCATTCAGGCTAATGGAATAAAAAATAATTAAAAAATGAAATATTTTGAAATTTTTCGCGTATATAAGCCCTTAAGGGCTACGTTAACATCGCTTGGATAACAAAAATTAATATTTTATGCATTACACATGGAATTAAATGAAAAACAACGATTTTTTACAATCAAATTGTCATCTTTATTGAGGAAACATTCTACATAAAAATATCAAGTACCTAGGGAACTATTATAGGCACTTAATCAGTCTTATAACTATCATTAAGATCAAAATCAACTTACGCAACATTACAAACAATTCTAGCAACAATATAATAATCTTGAACAATAAATTTTAGCAACAAAAGAAAAAAAGAATTAGTCTGTGTCCTCGCACACCACACATTTATAGGCAGGATTCGTCGAGCCTTTGTTAGATATGCCGCTGACCAAGTTTTTGCAAGTGATGCAGCATATCCAGTCTGCAGCATGGCGGTAGAACCGGAAGTCACATCTACAGATGTAACAGACGTTGTTGTCCTTCTTGCCCTTCTTTATACCCTTCTTGCGGACCAATTAACATCTTCATCGGAAGAAGAAGCTGCACACACATTTAAACCGTACTTTGGCGCTCTGTTAAAGGAGCCCCAAAAACTGTCAAAGTTACCCTTAATGTCAATTTAACCCCGTTTTGCCGTACTTTGGAGCCCCGGAATCGCAGATTAATCAGTAAGTTATTTAGTCCCAACATTTTTCAGTCTTGAAACTTTGAACTCTCTTTCCTGAAAACGACTTTTTCGGGGATCTCGTACAAGATAACTTAAAAACTATCGAATCGATCATTTTTAAATTTCCACACTTTCAAATAACATAATTACGGTCTGTGTGAACCTAAAGTTGCTAGAATATTATCAATAAAAACTACTTTCCATTAACATTTTTATTTGTTTTGTTCCAGCCATTCAGGGCTGTCCCTTTTCACGTGCGCCAACCCGCGTCAACTTCGTTCTACCACCCATTCTACATCCCCCTCTACCTCCCAATCGACAACTTCCCCCTCTACCCCCAATCTGCGGACGCCGCCGACTTCCCCCTCTCTATCGTATTCACCATGACATATGTACCATGGGCATAGGGAAACTGCGAAAAGCCTATACCGACACAGACGGTCCCAATTTCGCCTCCCAGTCACGAAAATCTTTGTACGTTGGTAGTAAAAACCACCCGGCGAACCGGGGGCCTTCGAGATACCAGAAAGTACGCCGATTTAGCAGGCTAGAAGTCTCGTTCGTTATCGGAATTAACCAGACAAATCGCTCCACCAACTAAGAACGGCCATACACGACCACCCACCGAATCAAGAAAGAACTGTCAATCTGTCAATCCTTCCGGTTTCCAGGCCTGGCGGGTTTTCCGTCTTGAGTCAAATTAAGCCACATGCTCCCCTCCTGGTGATGCCCTTCCGTCAATTCCTTTAAGTTTCAGCTTTGCAACCATACTTCCCCCGGAACCCAAAAGCTTCGAAGAAAAACATTTCACAACGAAAGTACGCGACTGGGATTTGAACCTGCGACCTTCCGATCCGCTGGCCAACGCGCTAACCACTAGACCAACGCACCGGGTCACTTTTTATTGACAAATACTGTAGTAAAAATTTCATGATTTTTTTTTTTTTTTCAAAATCGTACTATTGTCCAGATTTTCACTTTTCTTTGGATTTTTTAGGTTCACATAGAGCATGTGGGTCTTAGAAATCTAAAACTTCTTGGCCCTGATGTTTCAGATCAACGCCCCGGACGCTACGTTGTACGCCGAGGAACAACTCGGGCGGCCACCTCTGAAGCAATTGTCGTACAGCCGCCATTTTTTAATAGTAAAAAAATAGAAAATTAAAAGATGAAATAATATGTAGATAACATTTTAATAACGTAGATAAATAGCTTCAACACAAAAAAATCTTGAAAAATCGCTCATTTTCGACTACCCCTTAATTTTATTTCGATAAACCTATGTCCCGGATGTGAATTATTATTTGACGCTCATTTTACTAACGCGTGTCTTTTTTACTGCTCGAGTAACGCGATTACAGCTCCTCATGTAGAATGCTCCGAGCTATTTTTCATTTTCGCCAATTTTTTCATGTGCGACCGAATTTCTCTCTCTCTCTCTCTCTCTCTCTCTCTTGCATGGTCTCCCGATCGTCGAAATAAATCGTGATGGTTGACTGCAATCACGAAAAATGAAAACATCGCGGCCTCGCTGTTCCTCCAATAGCTGCGCGTAGGACAGAGACAGAATCTGTACGTACCGCTCATTTTTCATTCTGTTTTTATTGTCGAAAAAATGCGGAATGCATGGAATTGTTCTGATCGTACTTTCTTTTTTTTTCTAAAGTGATCGATATGACCTCTCTTAAACCGTATGGTTCACTTTTCATTGAATCGTCCACGAAAATGCAACAAGCAATCGTCTTCGCAAATCTCGGGACATTGGAACAGTGTCGAAGCGCTTAAAATGGCGGCACACTTTACATGCCAAAATCGTCCAAAAGATGAGTCTCGAAAAACGAAACACGAAAACTTTCGTAGATTTTTGCAGCGATATTTCGTGGTAATTTTTTCTACTTACTATACTTCACTTACTTACGATTACTTTACAATTCATTCGGCGTTGCTTCGCTCCGATTGACAGCTTCATTTTGCCGCTACGCTACTTATCAAGTTCCCGTGTCTTTTTATATCCCTTTCATTCACCCATTCGACACGTAAACGAATAGAATGGCGAGGCTTTGCGACGTCTTCGCAAAGTTTCCGCCCCGCAACGTTTGTGGCGTTGCCCGTGGACGGGACGGTGGCGCCGCGAGCAGCGCGTACGTCCAAACTTCGAAGCTCAGCGCCCGACGGTGTTTTTGTTTACCCGCGAGTGTGCGATTTTCCCAAAACGACACGTTTTCGGTCGTAACGTGCGTGGTAATGATAACGCGCGTTTGCCCGCGTAATTTTGAGGTAACGTAAAATTCACCGTAGCTGCAGCGCAGGTGAGATGAAAGAAGAGATTGGATGTTCGGTGATGTGCCGGGCGTGTATGAAAGTCGACGGCGTGCTTTTGCCTATGTACGGCGATAATATAATAACCGGGAAGAATTTCCCCGACAAACTCGCCGATCTCGCCTCGATAAAGGTAAGTTATCGCGTTTATTCGTCATCGGAAGTATTAATTCATCTCCTTTATGCCTATCGATAAACGCAAGTCATCCGAGATTTATAATTCCTCTTCGAGAACGGACTACCGCGCGATACGAAATGTTTAGGTTAAGCCCGCGATACTCGACAATTGACAGCTAGAGCCAGAAGTTTCGGGTCCTTTTTTAGTCCCGACAGCGACATCACGACAATAATGCACCAACAATCGAGAAATACTCTGCTTTATCGCGATTTCCTCTATTCCATCGTTTTTTCTCACCAATAAACGTCAGTGTAGTTGAGATTCTTTTTCAAACGTAAATAAATCAAAGTTCATGAAGTTTCCACAATCTCTATAGTTTTTTCAGACAAACTTTATCAAGCGCGAGCAATTTAGCACGGTTGTGAGAAATCGGGGGAAAAAAATGCAAAAGCGCCAAAAGAATCGTGGGAACCGTGATTTCTTTTTCGTAGATTGACAAGTACGACGGCTTGCCGAGCGTTCTCTGCGCAAAATGTGCGTACAGGACGGACGCCTTTCACGAATTCAAGCTCCAGGTGCGAGAGACGGAGAAAAAATTGCGAAAAATGTTTCAGTGTCCGATCGGGCTGAGCGAATCGCCTAAGGTGAGTGACTGATTTTGGCAGCAAAAATAAAGATGGAATTTTTCCCCCATGTGTCTATCTTAATTAGCGATGATGGTTGTTTATGACCCTAGGGAGTTGTAACGATTTCTAGGAATATTCTAAGGACGTTAAATAACATTCTAAGAATTTTCAAGATCTCTGGAAACATTTAAAGAGTTCTAAGGGTTCCTACGGAAATTCTAAGGATTTTTAGTAAAATTCTACGGATTTATTGGGAAATTTTAAGGATTCTAAGGTCTCCTAGGAAATTTTAAGGGATCTAAGGTTTTCTAGGAATATGTCAAGGCATCTGGGGATTTCCAGGAAAACTGTAAGGGTGCTAATGATTTCTAGGGGACTTTCAAGGATCTCCAGGAAAATTCTAAGAACTTCTAGAAAAACTGCTAAGGATTTCCAGGAAAATTCTACGAATTTCTAAGAAAGTTCCTTTATCTAAGGGAACATAAAGTTTAAACTTCTGATATGGAATCTATCTCAGAGAATTTTTGGAATTCCTAAGAAAATGTTCAGGATTTCCACAGAAATTCTACAGTTTTCTAGGCACGCCGGTGAATTTCTGTAAAAATTCTAGAACTTTGAGTGGCAATCTAGGATTTTCTGTGGACCTCTAGTCGCAGGCAATTCCCAGAAAATTTCTGGGATTTCTATAGTAAACTCAGGAGTTCCGGGCACTCCTGGGCATCTTCTAAGGACTTTTACAAAAATTGTATGGTTTTCTATTTTTCTTTATATAAACTAACCTTTGTCCAACTGACCCTCGGTGTCTCGGGCTTCAGATTAGCTACTCAAAATTCTTCCCGCTTCCACGGAGCACATTGAATGCCTTTCAAACCCGATTTCCGTCGTTTCCAGGTGGAGTTGGTCGAAGCGAATATCGAGGAAGACGACGGCATCGCCGACGAGGCTGTCTCCGAGGGTGTTGGCGAGTCTGCGACTGGGGAGATCGCAAAAGAGGTTGACGCGAAGCCAATGCCCATGGAAGATTCCAGCGAGGAGATGGCGATACTGACGTCTCTGAACTACGCGTCCGAGGAGAACCTCGTGACCGAGTCGAGGAACGATTTCACCTGCACGGACGAAGGTACATACGTGACTGCTGGCGAGGAGGTGGAGAAAGTGGCGCGGGTGACGTGTGCCCTCAAGAACGAATTTCCGAACGTAATGAGTGACATTATGATGGGCAGCGAAACGACGGAATACGCGTTGCTATACATATCCGAGGACAATAGTGACCTCAACGTCGAATACGCCAGGAAGTTGGAAGCGTGCGAAGAAATGATTTGCAACGCGTCAACGACGAATGCCACGAGTCTCACCGAGCCTCAAGATTGCGACATGACATCGGGGACGATCCCGCGTCCGGTGGACGAGCCGTTGATCGCCTCGGAGGTTCGCGATTCGCGAGAAATCGCGCCAAGCCGTCCGGACGATGGCGACGAGTCCGACGACTTCGCGGACGCGTCGGACAATCTTTTGGGCAGTTTGAACGACACGATAACGCGCATAAAAGAGATAAGGGTGAAGGGCGAGGGTACGCTTTTCCAGTGCACGCTGTGCATGGAGAATTACGAAAAACTGACCGACGTGCTGGCTCACACAGTGGCGACTCACGTGCCCAAGGACGGCCCATACTTCTGCGTCGTATGCGAGAAGGACTGTACGAGCAGTCGAGAGCTTCGTTCGCACGTAAAGACCCACAGTGGCAAGTATCCGTACACGTGTTTCGTGTGCAACAAGGCCTACTCTATGAGGCGCTATCTCAAGCGTCACATGTCCTGTCACACGGATCTGCCGCGTCATCGTTGCCCGAAGTGCGGCCAGAGATTCGCTCTGCGCGAAGAGCTCGCGCGTCATCTCGACACTCACGCCTACTTGAGTCCTCCGTTCGCTTGCAGTCAGTGCCCGAGGCTCTTCAATCACAAGGGCAATTACAAGCGCCATCTGATCGGTCATCTCGATCCGAACGGTCTTCATCTGCCCAAGTATCCTTGCGACACGTGCGGCAAACGTTTCCTCAACAATCGCACCCTCCAGACTCACATGCGCGTGCACACCGGTGAGAAGCCCTTCGCCTGCGAGGTTTGCGGCAGAACCTTCTCGCAGAGTGGCAATCTTCTCAATCATCAGCGCATACACTCCAATCCGAGAAGCTACACGTGCGAGGTTTGCGGCAAACGTTTCAATCAACGCGCCACCCTGCGCGATCACGGTCTTCTGCACACCGGGGAAAAGCCCTACGTGTGCAACGTTTGCGGCGTCGCGTTCACGTTCAGCGCCGCGCTGCGACGCCACATGTGGTCACACACGGACGACAAGCCCTTCGGTTGCGAGCTTTGCGACGCTCGCTTCGTCGGCAAATACGACATCAAGAGGCACATGAAGATACACACGGACAGGCCGAAAGGAGGGCGGAGGAGGCCCGGAAGACGGACACGCGATGACGAGGCCAGAGTACAACGAACTGGCCACGTCGTACCCGATCATTACGGCCTTGAAGTCATCGGCAACGGTCAACACGA